>OX383920.1:10554447-11154447 GCA_947532125.1 Saturnia pavonia
TGATGGCTCAGTGGTAGCGTGTACGACTTCGCGTCGATTGACGTTAGTTCGAATCCCTGCAATGAGCCTGAGCTTTCGGTGAAGGAAAACATCGTGTGGAAACCATAGCATGGTGGTAGGGCTTTTTCTGATGCCCGCCTGGCTAGCTACCACCCTCAAGTTGAAAATCTGTCGCCAAGCACCAATAGGTGTGTTCCGACAGCTGCACTTGCGTGCGTTTACCATCTTGTGCCACATCGTCACTTAACATCAGGTGAGATTGTGGCCACTAAGCCAAACCTATAACAATAAAAAAAAGCCTGCGCTTTGAACAATCCTAGCCGCGAATAGTGGGATGAATAATAACGCTTATTTTTTATTTCCAGAGGCCCTGTTACGTTCGCAGCGCTGGGCATACTGAAGCGTTCGGACCCTCAAGAGCTGTGGCAGCGATACTCCTTTAAAAGGATAATACCTTACCCAGAATACCATTCCCCGTCGAAATACCATGACATTGCACTGTTAGAGACATCTTCTACGTAAGTTCTGAAGCTGCTTAGGCATGTTGCGTAATTATAAAACTACTGGCCGAAGGGGTGGGGTGGGGCCAGCGCGCGGCGATGGTGACCGCAACGGAATGCTTGGTGTGCTCGAACACCAAACCGGCTCAGCCCTGATAAGTGGTAGACCGTGTTTCATTTTGTCTCCGCCGACCGTACTTTCGAGAGGTATTGCTTTGTGTGAAAAATCCACTGCGCACCCGCTTCACTGTTTTGTTGAGTACGATTTAGCGGGTTTCGATTGGCGTCTTGTAAGACTGGATTGGAAGAAGCAAAGTGGCTGTGTTGAAGTGTTCTAGCTGGATAATGCCGGCACCAGGTCATATTACACACAGCATATTCTATACACTTACACCTGTACCTACATTCAATACATTCATAGCGTCTAGCCTGTACTCGTCGAGTTCGTACTATTCTCCGGGTAAATAATTGGTATGAGCTTGTATTATCTAGATTTAACCAGTATTCACGGTGGTTTTCACTGCTTACCCCCACGGCTTATTTATAGCACGCTTCCACACTAGGGTAAGGAGATTCCGGGGGCTGACCGTGAGGCCGGGTGGCTTAGCCAAGGTTTAGGTCCGAACAGTATGATTGGCATCATTTTACATTTTTATACACTAACCCTGTTTATCAACTTCCGCTTGTTACACCATCGCAACGCATAATAATTGCTGACCGACAGTGAATATGGAGTCCGAGTTCCCAGTCCCACGGTGCACCTGAGATCGAGTCAGCAATTTCAGTAGAAACGTTCGGTAACCCGACTCCTCATTATGTTTGTATTAATTATTAAACAGCACTGTGAGCCTAGCAACGGCAGTAGTCACATCATATTAACTTTAGACTAGCTCGTAATTTAAAATAAATTAAGTTAAAAGTTATTTTGTTATTTTTGGATCCTCCAGCTCTGACCTTCGTAATTCGCTGAATAACAAACAAGAAAGAAAAGTGAAAGAAGGATTGTGTTGCGCTTGTACAGTGCGTCTTCAGTGAATCGAGTCACAGCCCGCTAGTTTGTATGGTATAGCGACGATGACAATCAGTAGCCTCTTACCTCTCGGCTGTCGCCGTTCTGCTATTAGGCTGAATTTTACTTATCATGAAGTAAAGTGTACTTATTATACCGAGACTAAATAAAGAGAACATAAATATAATGGAATACTAGTAATACATATTTTCTGAGGCTTGACAAATATTATTTAATAATATATACTAAAAAGAAATAACACAAACTGGTTAAAATTAAAAAAAAATCTAAAATCATCACGTCAAGTCTGTATTCACTTACATATTTTTACCTACAAGCGGTTAGCAAAACGGTTGGTAATCTCGTTGTCCAATTTAAAACGCGTACAAGATTTTGGATTCCTTTAATTGAAATGTCTGTATTTGACAACAATTATAATGAAACCAATTAATATTTGCAGTGTTAAATTCTCATGGTTGGTATTGCCGGCATGTTTACCCGTTAAACCTGTGTTCCGAGATGATGCCGAAGCGGCTGGCTGGGGCGCTCTAGGAAACGGAGAACGATTGGCTGATGTTCTGCAAACGGTAAGGCGTAGTGAGCGACAGCGTGTCCACATAGTCGACTAACAATAGTCGATTAATCCCTGCAACGTATTTGACTAAAAATCTGATGTATCGAATCAAGAGAAGGGTCAGTAAAACGTGTACTTTATGCGTGCCTCTATTAAAATATATAGCATTCCGGATTATGTTAACCGAGAATTATTGTTTTAATTATATGATACGAACTAATTACGTAGGACATTGATGCTATCAATATCTGACGCGCTCGAGTATGTCCATGCAACAGTACTACAAGACTTACTGACATGACATGAATGAGGGAGACATTTCCAGATATCACTAACATTCGAATAATGATGCTCCACCATAAGGCATTTCAAATAAAAATAAAAACGTTTTAGAAAGCAGTTATGAACGTCGATATTTCCAACTGTACAATCAATTACTTTATGATTATTTTATGGTTTAGTAACTAAAAAACTTATAGTCTTACTAATCTCTAATCTCAATTATATATATTTAGGTTTTACTGTAAACGGTCCATAAGTAAAACGATATTTCTGAAGCATCATTCGGTTCACCAATTATTTTTCTTCACCGTCACGTAACATAAGACAAATATTATTTTCACTATCAGGTGTCACTGACTCAGTTCAGCGATGCGGAGTGCAAGAAAACATTCTACCCATCAAGGAATCTCCTTCATGGATACAACAGTACAATACAAATGTGCTACGGCGACCACGAATATCCGAGGGACACTTGCGAGGTGATTACATTAAATTTTGTTTAGTTTGTAGACAGGCTCTGAACAATATAATCAAGTATTAAAACGGATTACTAATTTCGATGGCCGTTTATTAACTCGTGCGGTACAAATACAATGTAAGCGATGCGATGGCGATCAAGGTGGCACGCGTGGTCGCTCGGGTGCCCTGAGCCGCTCTGCTGGAGGCGCGACTGGAGGCGCGATCGCAATGCCGCTCTGTTGCTGGGTGAATATTTGAAAACGTACATTTTTGATGTCTCGCTGTGAATAACACATTAAACCTAAATCGATTTTGATCACTTTTTTATATACATAGTTAATTAAGTGGGGTGCATATTGCAGATCAATTTATCGTGTTTTATATAAGCTATAAGTCATTTTATAAAAAAAATAGTTCTCAAAACCTCATTACCATTCGTGTCCCTTTTTCCAATTTTCAACCATTATAATAAGAAAAACGAAACCTTCGAAGAATAACATTTTTTCTTATTATTTAGTAAATATAATAGTTAATGTATAAACAGAAATAAAATATCATCATTACATAGTATAAAACAAAGTCGCGTCACTCTGTCCGTCCCTATGTATGCTTAAATCTTTAAAACTATGCAACGGATTTTAAAGCGGTTTTTTTAATAGATAGAGTGATTCAAGAGGAAGGTTTATATGTACAATACATGCATAATATTGTAGAGAAACACTGATAAATTTAGAGGTTTCTAATGTGATGTCGTAAATAAACACATTTTATGCGCTTACATTGCAAACGCTGACTGAACCCCACGAGATAAATCAAAATAATGTACTACAGTATTGTACACCTTAAAAAGGTCAACAAAAAACTCCGCGATGGTATATGTTTATCTCTTAAGGATAACCCACAATAACCATTTTTTATCCTTAACATTTTACGGGAAAAAATGGCTTACTTACGATGTGATTTTAAGCAATACAGCATTAATCCTTATCCAATTAACTACCTTAAATACATTGTCCATTTAATATAGATCAATATAGCCCTTTACAGCATGTATTTAAACTGCCGTGTAAATTACTAAACCACTACAAATTTCGGATTCAAGAAAGGCGCAAAATAGCACTTTCTGTGCTTTTTTCTGTCACTGTCAATCTTCTCTTACAGTAGTGGTTTGATATTTGTACAGCTTTATTAAATATTTATTATCTCTATCGTCCCTTTTTTAGTTTCTATCTATACTTATTCGATAAATAGGTACAAGTATGAGTTGTTAGCTGCAAAACCGTAATCCACACAGACTGGTCAATGCTCGTTGGTGCATGACACATGTCCTTGAATGATTAGTTCTAGTATTAGTAATTTAATAAAATGAGATACAGTAGCACTTATAGGAAACCTATAGGATCTATTCCACAGGATATCAATTTATATATCAGATAAAATGCCGCGGAAAAAGCAGTCACACGAAGAGGCATTGGCAAAAGCCCGACTTGCACGGCAAAACAGATATGCAAAAATAAAAGCAGATGCGGCTTTATATGTCTTAGAGAGGGAGAAGGAAAAGAAGAGATACATAAAAAGAAAAGAGGAAAAGAAAATATTAAGGGCTTCTGAATTGACCCCAAGAGCTAGAAACATACAGAGAAAGAAATGGAGAGAAAATTTCAGAAGACAGTACCAGAGAAAACTCTTAGAAAGAAAAGAACAGAAGAAGTTTTCATACCAGTTTCCACGACGGTGGGCAATGCCAATGATAAAAACAGTTATGACCTTAGAAACTCGTTTAACACACCACAACATTCTACATCACTAGATATTGACCACAAAGAATCAGTAACCCAAAACTTGAAGGCAAAAATTAGAACTTTGAAGAAATATATGGAGAATAAGGCAAAAAAAGATAAAATAGAAAAGAGTTATTGAAGAAAAAAATAACAAATACAAAAAAATAATTATGATACTTAGGAAACGCTTACAGAGTCACAACACAAAAGCAAAAGCTCTACTGCAGGATAAAACAAAAATAGAAGAAGCGAAAAAAAAGATTTTGTTTGGGGAGGCTATGAAAAATACATTAGAAGGCAGCTACAAAGCTCTACAATCAAATACTGAGAAAAGAGCATTCCACAATACAATTATGCGTGAAAAACACATTTTAAAGAAGCATAAGGTTTTGTTTAATGTAAAATTCTCTTTACCATTTGATTAATTTCTCATTACCGTTTGCACGACAATTTCAGATCCAAATTGTGAAGTATATAAAGGCTAATTTTTTGGTCTCACGCATTTTTTTATGTGTATGCTATGAGCTTTGTTTGAATATCTAAAGAACAGTTTTGTAAGTACTATTTTTCATTCTTTAAAATTGTCTAATATGTTCATTTGCAAATATTCACCCGGCTGTTGCGTTACCTCCGCACCCCGCACGGGCTCCCCGCGTCCTTCGTTGTCGTACATACTGTATTGCGTATGAGGCTTGGCGCGGCGCTGTCACAAGTTCTCATTTCTTTAAGGTGCCACATGGCGATGTGGAAATAAACTTGTGGCTCAGTCGAGAAGCCTCGGACCAAACCCCACACAGGGGGAACAGGATAGACCCTCAACTGTTTGAAGAGCCCTATGAGCCCTGGGGAAAACCTTGCTGGGCTACCCCTTCGACAACCTTAGCGTACGTAACCTTACTGTAGTCGCGTTTCGGCTTGGTTTTAGAGTGTAAGGATGAGCAGCCAGCCAACGGCGAAAGGTGCGACGATACTGTCCTGAAACACTATTCAAAAATGTTTTATTTACGATTCTTGTGTACCAAAACTTCTAATTCATTCATTATGTTTTTTGTATATTCTTAGTGCATATTGTAATTCTTTTATTTGAATGAATAAACCAAGCCATAGTGAGGCTGTTGATTATTTTGAAAACATCGGACTCTCGCTATATATATTGTCGGATCCCTGGAGACAATTCACTGGTAGATAGGTTCTTTGAGCTGCCACCAGGTGTTCTATTTAAACAGAAGAGACCAGAAACTGTTGATTTGACGATTATTCTGACTGGTACAAGTACTGATCCTTATATTGTTGACGACGAGATGTCTTAAGGAGTTCTTAAAGATGTTTATAAGTCAAAGAAAAAGAATCTTCTATTTCTTTATTTGCAACTTAATTCACAATTACACGTATGAACGTACAATAACGTGAGACAAGAAATAAGAACAAGAACGTCGAAGCTACGGCGGCTTCGTTTATATAGGGTTGTGGTATTGCGCAGTACTAATGTGAATCCTTCCAGAACATTTCACAATAACTTGTTTTTATTGCATAACATTTCGTTTTTATTGCGTCAGCCTAATGACGTCTTGTTTTGGTTAAAAATGCATAGTTGCATTTTTAGCTGGGCAACAATATATTTATAAATATATCAACATCGGAGTTTGATAGTATATCCTAAATATCGGCTCTAAAATAATTTACACAGCTTATAATTCATACTGTTAATGCGTAACAGAATATATATACCTGGGTCAAATAATGTATGTCAAAAACTTATCGATTAAAGAAATAGAATGGCGCGTGAACAACACATGGCAGAGATACTGGTCTCTAAAGGAAATCATGAAAAACAAATCTGTCAATCTTCTAATTATTTTGTGATATAATAATGTAACCAATGAGACTGCTAATAATTTACAGTGTTCAGAAAATCGCATTAGAACGACTTTTATGGCATTATTTAAGTGAAAAATAAGCACTTTATCAAATGTAATTCCACTAAAAAAATATAGCTCATGACTAAACAATAGTTATTAGTTAAGAATATTATTTAAACCCGATCGAGTTTCTTGGCGGTTTTCGATGTTTGGGATAGTTTCCGAACCGGTAGCAGGGTCAGTCAACTAATATATCCACACTTTAGTTAGGTCAAATAACATTTTTTCGAGAAAAAAAAAATGTTACATTAGTTTATTCTGAGCAAACGCCCTATCAAAGAGTAACTTCACGTCTTTTTTTTTTTTCTAACTGTCTATACTGTTAGCCTTAGGGGTCCTGGAGCCTATACGGCTTTTACAGCTTTACCGGGCTTGAGGGCGAGCGCTTAAGGCACTCAGCCACAAAAGCTTTGCAACAACATCCGAGGGTGCCAAAGTGGCCGAACCTCGTCTCGGACTGTTGCGCGTATGCAACTAAGTCGCGATCTGGCTAAATAACCTCACGTCGCGTCCGTCCGAGTGAAGGCAGAATGAGAGCTACTTATGGCGAAAAATCCATCTGTGTTTTCTGACAAAATTCCAAATAACTGTGTATTCACATTTTTTAAGGCACGTCAATAAGTTTTTGTACGATAAACTAAATAATGCCGGCATGTTCTATAATAAAAATTAATCGCAAGTACCAAGTAAAAGTGTCATATTCATAGAAACTAAAGTTTTTTGAGAACGTAATCTTTTTACCCGTTTTGCCTAGTAATCTCAGAAACATTTGTGACATTACTTTTGTATATGACTATTATCAATTAGTACATATCTTATATCTTTAACCGAGCAATTCTTGTGTATATATATATCTCTTCTCTTCTCTGTCGTTTCGCTCTTGGCAGAGCGGTCGTGGTCACATAGAGGCGTCCACGTCGGTGGTAGAGGCGGACACAGCTCTCCGCACGATCACCCGCCATCTCTCTCTGTTTGTAGACTGTCGGGCGCAGTCAGACACACGGCCTCCTACTGCGGATTGCACCTGGTTAGTCAAGCGCATAGATGTGCGCATATATATATAATCTGAATCTCGGAAACGGCTCGAACGATTTATTTATACAGGGGGTTTCGGTGGCTATAAATCGATCTAGCTAGGATTCATTTTCAGAAAATGAAAATGAATTCGTGTTTTCAATAATCAACTTTATCGATAATCAACTCAAAAATAACAAAAAGGCGGCGTTAGGGTAGTCCCAATATTGCCAAAAAAAAAAAATAGCTGTTAACAGGAATAATAAAAGACAACATGATAATACAAGTTACACTTGTGTGACTGCAACAAATCCCAAGAGATCACGATATTGATTTTTTTTCAAGACACCGAGCTTGGCTTGGTCGCCTTGATATTTTATAATAATATCTCAGGGACCGCAAAGTGTGGATAAAAAAATGTTTGGATTGGCCCAATAGTGTTTTTTAACCTTAAGTGTCTCTTGAGAATGTAAATTTTATTGTTAATTTTAAGATCTAATATTGTTTCTGTGAAATGATGTACTTTTGAATGCTTTGTGTTTTAAAAAAGAAGCCTATATTAAATTGATTCATATAAGCAAACATCTTACACGGTCGGACAAGCAAGGACATATTAAATATTTACGATTTTATAGTTAAACTAGCGGTGCTCTCGCGGCTCCTGTGCATGCGTAGTAATTATTTTTTACGCACTTTACTAATATTTTATATAGCTTATCAACTTAATCAAATTCGGTGGATTTTTTACGATTCCTAAAAATATTATTGACATATGCTTCCCGTCTACAAAGTTTCATCAAAAACTGTTAGAATTAAATAATTTTTTTGATCCGTTTTTTAAAGTATTATTGAAAATTCTTATAGCCTACCGATTGAGCAATGGCAAATGTAATTGAAAATGGCCAGTTTTTATTTTATTTAACTCTGGTCACACAAAACCAAGAGAGACAGACGAATAAAAAAAATGCATATTCGTGATCAATCAGATCAGCGTACGTCATATTATGAGTTCAGATTATATGAGGTCAAGTCAATTATCAGACATAATTAACTTGACTGAGTCGATATATTATTAAAGGAGGGGGGACAGCGCGTACGCAGTCCCCACTACCAAAAATTACGCGCCCGAGTTATCCGCATTAGGGATAATCGCAGGGGTCAACCTTTCCGCAGTGCAATAGAAAAGCCTCTCCCTGGGGGAACCGCCTACTTGATCACGGTTACCCCTACGCCAGGTAAGTATGATTGTATTTTACAAGCATGAGAAGGTCTATATTTGAAAAAAAATCTTGACACCGTAATGTACGATTTTATTAGTATTGTACAGCGCCATCTCTCGACCGCTTTGTAATATCATTCCATATTACCACATAATATTATTACATTTGTATACGAATAACTTCTGTTTCGTACAGCCGACTTCAAAATAGGAGTTTTATCTATAACTAGCTGTGCACGCGGCTCCGCTCGCGTGGACTACCAAACAAGGTTTTTAGTTTTTTTGCGGAACCCTTTTAAATCAAAGTAACCTATCGTTTTGGAGATTACCCGGAATAAACAGACAACAATTTAAAAAACTTGTTTATAGGTATCGTGTATACTTTCATTTGCATTTAGTAAAAACCGGTTATTTTGACATTACAAACAGACACTTCAATTTTACTATATGTATATACGTAATGATACAGAAGTTCTGCCTGTACATATAGTTTTTTCTTCCAAATTTTCTGATAGTCATTCTATATAAAGGACATCGATTACGAATAAGCCCTTAACAATTTTTTTGTCTGTCTGTCTGTTTGAATGCCCGTATCGGCTTGACCGATTCTTATGAAATTTAGTACACGAGAAGTTTATAGCATTGCTCAGCGTTTATTAGTAGTAATTGGTTGTGTCTCGTAATTTAATTGTTACTCATATTATTGTAAATTCTTGTTGTCTATCGATTGAGACACTATGTACAAAATTTCATAAAAATTATGATTATGTTTTAAATTATAAAGGTACCAGCTGTGCCCCACGGTTTCACTCGTGTTAAGTTTATTGTTGTTCCAATTCCCGTACTTGCCAGATTACTTGACGTTCGTAGTCTCTGCTCCGCTATTTAGGGCCATAGCGTGAAGTTATATAGCCTATACTATTCCTCGTGAACCTGGCTATAATACAGAAATATAAATTAATATAAATTTAAATAAACGATTACTGACAATTCTTAAAGCCTACAAATTAAGCAATATAGCTATTTAATTCATTAATAATTAATTGATGAAAATTAATGATTGATGAAGAATTAATACCCAGTTATAATCTATACTAATATTATAAAACTCAAGAGATCGTTTGCTTGATTGTTTAAACACGACAATCTCTCTAGAATTAGCAGTCAAATACTGGTGAAACCGTGTAGCACAACTATAGGCTGACAGCTGCAAGCGCGACCCTCCTGGATGGTTTGCGGGACGTTGCGGGAGGTTACTGTTTTTACAATAATAATCTAAATTAACGATTAAAAAAATTTATTTTAAAATAACTAATATATATACACGAATAATATTTAAAAAATTAATTAATTTAAAAGAATTGTGTTGCAGATGAGACTTTTTTTTTTTCGAACTGATTGTACTGTTAGCCTTAGGGGCCCTGGAGCCTTTACGGCTTTTACAGCTATACCGGGCTTGGATCGATGACACGTGTTTCGCTTTTCCCAGAGGCATCCTCAGATCGATGTTGACTCCTCTGAAGTTAGCGGGCGAGCCCCCAGGGGGAAGAAACATGTACCTATATATGTATTTAGTAATCTGTAAATTTTTGGTCTAAACTAACTAGCCAAAAAAAGGTCCCCTACAGAACCTATGTACCTGAGTGGCGTGCATGTGTGTATGATGCAGTGTAATGATTGTCTGTTGATAGCTAGTGAATGTAGAGTTACTATATCGCGTGAGCGGCTGCTTGGCTCAAGGACTCCATGCCGATGGATCGGACCTAGGCTTTAGTTGCCGCAGGAGAGGGCGGTCATGGTGGGTGTGCGGGAGCGAAGTTAACCGTTCGTCTCCTACGGAGTGAACAATGGTTTCGCGGGCGTGGGCGCGAGCACACTTTGATTACGGGAACGTATTTTTTTATATATATGTTAGTTGCAGCAATGTAATATCCGTCAGTACATAGATACAAAAGATACTCTGACAGGATCAAAAGCAAGACTGCAACGTTATTCAGCGGGCAGAAAAGGATGGTTTTCTTCCCTTGGGTAGAAAACGATGCTTTTCTGCCCGGCAACAGTCGCATTGTTTGAAATTGACTAGTTTCGAGTGGCGCAACACGCTTTCAAACTTGCACTTTTAATGTCGGTTATATGAAAATGTAATTTCATACTAACACTAAAAAGCAAATTTGTGATATATTTTTTCTTTTTTTTCACCCTACCTTACCGTCGTAATACTATAGCAAGTTAGGTTACAATAGATTACTTTTGTAGACGAGCAATAGAAAACGACTTACGTTTCCTCAAGATTTTTTCCTTCTCCATTAATTGTTGGATTCGAAGCCACGTCTTCGTGCAATCATAGCTTCGTAAATAATATTTTGTTAATTTATTCTGAATTTATTTAACAGGGTGACAGCGGCGGTCCACTTGTCAATAAAAGAGGGTGCAGTTTCGAAGTAATAGGGGTGACGTCGTTCGGGTTATCTTGCGGTGTCACTGGAAGCCCGGGAATGTACACTAGGGTTGAATACTATGTCCCTTGGATAGAGAGCATCGTCTGGCCATGAGATTCTTATTCGTTTTAAAATATATAATACTATCTAATAAAATAACTTTGTTGGGATAAACATGTTTAATTAATTAATTACTTAATAATCAAATTGTTAACGATGACAGAAATCCTTTTTTTTATATTTTGTAGGTATTTTATAATCTAGAGATATGATTTTTGGGCAGTTACTTTATTTTTTAAAATATTCATAAGGACCTCCTAGCGGAATTATCGTAATACTTTGTATGTAAAAAAAAAAACAATTTTGTGAAAGAGGGACTACTGTAGAAGCGTGTGCGCTCCAGAACATTTGTCAATTTAGCGAAAAACTGTAGCTATGTTACATAGCAGTTGAGAGCGCGGACTGGCTCCAGTCGTCTTCTCTACTCGGTAACAAGTGTACACTATATCGCTGGTAAACGTAGTACGCACACAACATTTTAATTATGTAACATCACAGTTGAACACTCTCAATTGACTCGATTGCACGTGACGTCACACGATTGCTCGCGGTACGGCGGCGACGCCAGCCCGGGCGGCAGTATGGTGAACTTACTCCTATAAAGAGCAGGGATTTGAGTGATACAGGGCTGCCAAGCCTGATGAAGCTGTTAAAGCGGCAAAGACTCCACGGCTAAGGCTAAAAGTATAATCAGTTCGAAAAAAAAAAGTGATGCAGGGCATTCCACTCCTAGTGTTGTCTTGCGAGGTTATACTGCCATTTCACTGCTCGATCAATATTTGCGGTCGTGTAAAGTATTAAAAGCTGTAAACGGTTTATTTAATATTTCTATATAATTTAAATGACCAAGTCGACATCATAGCTAGTGTTTACAATTATTTATCTTCACCCTGAGATAAAATTGTTTGCACATTTATACATTTATTAGTTACTAATTAATCTTTACTTTAATAAAAAAGTAGTGTCGAGATTTGTAGGTACTTTTTTTATCATTGTAGGTTTGGAGTTGTGGCCACAATCGCGCCTGATGTTAAGTTAATTGCTAATACCTACAAATCGAAAAGATGTTTCACTAACATCGTGGTTTCATAAAATCACACATTTTTTTTATTTTTTTTATTTTACTTTTTTGTTGCGGCCAGTGCTAATATTTGAAAATAGTGAAGGAAGTTGGCGCGATCGCAATTATCTTCTAATTTCAAACGTATAATGGATTATTTGGCAACAGGATACACAGGATTTGAACAGAGGTAGGGCACAGAACAATTTATTCTGAGATTACTCTCTACATGGGGCAACCCAACTGATGGAATATCTCTACCCTAAAGAAGATCGCAGCCAATTAACCTTGTGTTGTAATACTGCGGTGAACAGGATTTCCAGAGCTCCTTGGGATAGAGGATCCAAGATCGGTAACGCGCTAGTTCATCAGGCGGGCCGTAAACTTTTTTGACAACTATTGTAGTGTTAAAAAAACAGGATTCCTTTTTTTGAGTACGTAACCCTAAATGGTAATTATGATAATACATCATATTGACATATTTTTGTACGTTAATACTTTTTAGGATTACTGAATTACGAGATGGAGAAGAAATTACCGCGAGGAAATCCTATACCTAAAGAAATAACAAATTATGAGATACTAAGAGATTTGAGAACTAAGACCAGTCGTGACATTGTAATCATTAGGTGTATCAAAGCTTGCCCCTTGCACTGTAAGCGGAACATTATGGATTATTTTTATTAAAACAACATTTATATTAAAAAAATGTTTATTAATAATTTTATAAAAATGTAAAATTGACATTAATAATTTTATTTCTACAAGATAAAAATTGGTTTAATGTTACATGAATGGTGATCGGCGATATATATACACATTACCTTTGCCACAAAAGATTTAAAAAACCTTATGGTATAAATATTCGAAACCGTAATGTTTGCAACTGTGAAATTAAATACAAGAGGAGATTTTTTTGGCAGGACTTTGTTTTTATTGTTTACAAGTGAAGTGGATTACAAATAATAAATAGGAACAGACATTTTAAGTTTCAAAAAAAAAATATCCTGAAGAGTTTTAACAATGGAGCCGCCATCTTGTTAAAGCTACGTTTGAAGATTACAAGAGTAAGTAGAAAAACGTTCTATTCCCTTGACGTTGGCAGAACTGTAGATGAACACAAATGCCGTTAAAAAAAGTATTAGAACTAGAAAAGCTAAAATACAAATTATTGAAGACATGTGACATGCATTCTTTAATAACACACATTAACATATACAATGTTCTGAATTTACGATTGTAATCCTTGACTTCACGGCATAATATTCAATTTTGTTTGCGACAATGTAATGTAATGCGGCAAGCGATAGATGAACGATAGACGAACGACGATTTGTGGTGACAGAATAAAAGTTTCAGTTTAAAAATGCATTATATAAGTAATACAGTTTTTTATTTAATATTCTTATGACTGTTTAAATTATATTAATTTTGTAAATGATACAATTTTACATTAATTACTCTCGTCGTTAATTTTTATAATACAATAGAATTTAATTTCCAGTGATTGTACATGACGGTCTTCAATGTCTTTAATTTTGAAACTAATTTCACAGTATTACACTTACGTTTCAGATATTTGTTCCTTCTTAATATTATATTTTCTTGAATAGTTTTATGATATAAAAAAAATATTATTACAAAATTATACAATACATCTGATTTTACAGCGAAGTAAATTCGACTGCCAAGCAACAAAATTACAAATTTAAGGAATATGTAATGAGAATGATATAAAATTTAACTTCAATTTTATTATAATGCGAATGCTTTTGAGAGTGAATTAAAGTCGTTATAAAATCTGTAAGAGTTGGTTAATTTGATTTGCGTTCTATAGGTACATATATACTTCTGGCTTGTATAGTTTTGCAGTGATTTGCTCGTCGATCCAAGTACGCACCTTGGAGACGTCGACGTAGACGCCCGGGATGCCCATCTCCCCGCAGCCGATGCCCCACGCTACGATACCGTTTTGTACGTAGCGATCTTTTTGGAACTGTAAAGAATTCAAAACAAATCAATATGGAACTATTTGTTGATAGAGCCTTCGGAGAATTAGAAATTGTCTGTACATACTCGTACAACACGGTTATATTCCCTCTGCGTCTCGCGGTAATGCGATGTCTTTTGCGCTTCCCCCTTCATATACACGCACTCAGTACGGTGAGTGATGAGTTTTTAAAATTATGTTGCTCGGAGCATTGCAGTATGATTTATTAGGCATCTAGCATTATACTCTACTACTAGCTGTACCCGCGGTTCCGCTCGCGTGGGCTACAGAATACTGTCGAGCGTACGCGCGAATTGTGCTTCCTCAAAAATGCATATTATGAGTAATCCTTAGAAGATAGATATACACTATTGCTGAATTTTTGGTAAGACTCTTAAAGATATAAATTTACGTCCTACATTCATTTGACATATCTCTTATGGTTTACTCAGCGTAAGCCATTTAAGGGCCCCAAAAGTGTATTGCCCGTATTTTTTCACCATTATCGTACTATATCTAACAAAAGATATCCTATAACCTGGCCAGATAATACAGCTATGAATTTAAAAAAGAATCATGTAAATCGGATAAATGGTTTTCATGTGAAAAGAACATAAACGGACAACGAGACGTTAAGTTTTATAATATGTATAGAAGGTAAGTCTTTTTAAGATCTACAATTACGTCCTACATTGATTGGATATATCTCTTATGGTTTGCTCAGCGTTAGCCATTTGATCGCCCCGATAGCGTCTCTTTTCCGAATTGATTCACCATTGTCATCGCTGCGTATTTTCTGTATTACTTTATTTAACAAAATATATCCTATAACCTGGTCAGATAACATATCTATGAATTAAAGGAAAAGCCATGTAAATCGGATTAGTGGTTTTTACGTGAAAATAACATAAACGGACAGACAAACAGAGAGACGTTGAGTTTTATAATATGTATAGAAGATGTTTGTCTGGTGCGGAGTATAATGGAGTATTGCTCGTCAATTCGGTCAACGGTATATCGGGAACATGAGGATAGGGTTGAGTCTATACAGCGTAATTTACTGAGATCACTGTGTAATAAGTTTGGACTCCGACGTAATATACCAGATCAGAATGAACTTTAACATGCTTACTCAAAAGCCCCAAAAGCGTTGTTCTGCTAAGGAAAGGATGAAGTTAAACGACAAATTCACCTCAATAGGGCACACCAAGGGAGAACCTCCATCACCCTTACAAGTATCCTTGCCAGGTTCCCCACCCGCACACATGAAGGACGTGTGTAGCTCGAAGTAACGTCCCAGTCTTGTAGTCCGAAGCCTATCCTTGCATGTTTGGCGATCTACCACTGGTACTTCCACCTGTTAAGGAGAAGTTATGTCAAAATTTAAAATGATAGCTCCATGTTGGTATGCTTGAGGACCGCTCGGAGCTTTCGGTGAAACTATAACATGATGGTAGAGCGTTGCTCGCATAGTAAGCTAATGTGAAAATGAAACATCAAACACTTGTCGGTGTGATCTAAGGCTCCACTTTTCAATTCTTTACAGGCTTTTAGCATTTGGCCAAAATCTCAACTGATGTTAATTGATGATGTTGCCCAAGATGAAAAATACTAAACCTAGAGGAGGAATGGCACTCAACTGCAGCTTCCAGAACACACTATAGTTACTTAGCGACAGATTTTCAACTTAAGGCGAGAAATCGCCTACCGATGTGCATCATTACGATTCTTTACAAAGTTTTCCTTCACGAAAAGTTCAAGCTCATTGTACAGATTCGTACTCACGTCAATCAACGCAATGTCCGTACACGCTACCACTAAAGCATCATTGCTTAGTCAGTCATTACAAGAATTAGTCCTACTTTAAAGATTCAACTCACCTTTTTCAAGATAACCTGGTAACGACCTTCCTTTTCGAATTTGTCCTTCCCCCAGCCCGTGGCGAAGCAACGTGCGCCAGGTGTAGCTAGTTGCCCGGGCGGTGGCAGGCAAGCTAATCCTACATTCGGAGCCATTTCCATTGGACTCTTCAGGAAAAGGATGGCGACATCATAAAACAGATTCCCTGGAAATATATTTGACAATCCATGTTTTAATCTATAAGGACACTGGTTATACCTTGTATCATGACATTCTTTTTTAATGCGTGTGATTTGGCTACGTGACTGTATTAAATGGATTACCAAAGATTTGTTACCATTGTTATCATTTCATCCAAATGCCGTCGACTGCTGGCCATTGGCTTTCCCCAAAAATCGCCTTAACGACCTTACTACACTGCTCGTATACAGCGGGTTCCTGCAACCGTCACTCGGTCATCGGTCCACCTTATGACGGGTTTGCCCACGCTGTGTAGCCACTACTTGAAAACTCTTCAGCCACATCAGCCATCTGCTCTACAAACTACGTGCCCCGGCCAAAGCTACTTACGCCTAGTTATTCTTAGGTCAGTAACTTTGGTTCTTCTGCGGAACTCCTCATTTCGATTCGATCTCGCAGAGAAACTCCGAGCAATAGCCCCACGAGATGTATAAGTGTTAATAATTTTAAGATATTCTTACTAATATTTATTAACCGATTAAAGAACCAAATTGTTACTTTATGTATAAGTTGTTTGGTTAAATAGTGCACATTAAAATTAATCCCCTAATAGTATTTTTATGTGGAATCACAACTAACGTAACAGGTTGTTTGTTCAGATTGTGTAATCTATTACCACGTAGGTAGCTAAGAAAATTATATAGTGCCAATGACAAAATATATCACCGCTGTTAAAGTCTTTATGTACGACGACACTCTCCACCTCCCTGTCTTGGTACGGGTAGATTTCTTTGATGTTCTGCGTGTCCCACTCGCCAGCCCTGACGCGTAGTTCTGGTGCAACTGCCACGTAGTGCGCTGCGGTCAGCACGGCGCTCGGATGTATGAGAGAGCCGCCGCCGACGTACACGTTCAGTTTTTGGCCGTCCGGATCATTGTTGTTCACTGGTTCAACCCTGGATAGCATGTATAATAAGCAATGTACCATAATAAATTATAAGGTGATATGCTTCCACTAGTTATGTAATATCCGGGCGTTATCAATATTTTTCTTAAAGACTTGAGTGAGTTTTTAGCGAGATCTTAATACTTAATTTGGCGTTTTCTTCTTCTTCTGTCTAACTTGGCAACTAGTCCTTTTTATTGAACACCATTACTGTCATTGTCGAGTGAATATAAAGTGTCATGGTTTGTAATGGTTTCAGTATCCTAACAAGATGGTGGTTCCCTTAATAGAATTTTCTAGTGAGTTTATGTGGCATCTCAGAATTCACAGTCCGTATTATTAGTTCCAATCCACTTCACTTTTGCACAATGACCAAGCATTATTTTGCAAAATGTTAAGTGTATTGCACAATATAGAGTCAAACGACACAAATTAATGATTAAAACAAAAACCACTACACGACAGTTTGAGATTCCGTCAAAAAGTCGCTGGTGTTAATTGTAATTCATAAACTTATGTCATTTGATCCTCTATTATGTTATTTTGGCGGCATTTTACATGATGTAGTTTGGTTATTGTGCATAATTGAAGTGGATTATAAGGAAAAAACGACAAGAAACATGCATTTTGATTTGCTATAATAAATCCCTGGACAGTTCTACCAAGAGAGTCATCAAATTGTTAGGGTGTTGTTTGAATTTTGAAGATTAGATAAATATTCTATCCACATGATACTGGCAAAATTGTGTTTAGGCACACGTTGTCATTAATTAAGAAGAAGAAGCAAGTAATATGTCATAATCTTTATATATACTATTTTTATATAATAGCATAGTGCAAAGTTCCTGATGGCAGCAGGCACAGTAGAAATTCATAAAAATAACGGCGACCACAAAGAGATGGCAATCCAATGTCATCTTGCAAAGTTCCTTGGCAGCTGGATTTAAACTGGCTTACCCCGTAACGTGACAAAACATAATAGAGTCACCATAATAGGTTTATCACCGTGTGCATGGTGGTCGCATTCCACTTGGTTAAACATTCCTACCACTTATAATAAAGCGGAAGAGTTTTTTGTTTGTTTAAACACGCTAATCGCTTGAATTACAAGTCGGATTCAAAAAATTCTTTTTGTATATGATAGCCAGATTCAGGAGGAATAGTATAGGCTCTATAGAATTAAGCTACACCTCTCAGCTAGCCTTAAATATTGATATTTGTTAAGTAAGTCGGAACAAACAGCGCACTGCTTTATCGGCGTGCGCTGGCGTAATGGTTAGTGAGACGTAAATAAAATGTTCTACAAAATATAGCTCCTTAGTACATCTAAAAAAAATCTGCGATACCAAATCCCTGTCTCTTATACATAAGCCACAATAAGGTATTTTGTAACAAAGTTTTTGATTGAAAAATGTTTTATGAGCATTATTATTAGGCATGCTATAAGGCATAACGAAAGTTACTTTATTATCAAGATAAATTTATGTAGATAAACTTTTTCCTTTATAGCATCTTATTTCGATGATTAGTTTGGAAGATAATGTTAAAATAAAATAATTCAACACTCGGCGGGTGTAGTGATGCGAACGACCCGTCCGCGTCTTAGTGTAACGCATAACCCTGGCCGCCCGATAAAAATATTGTCTATACTAAAGTATTATAAATCATCAATCACCGATTTTTTTTAAATTATACGCGGGTGAAACCGCGGTGCACAGCTAGTTATTATTATAAAGAAGTAAAGTTTGTAAGCATGTTTTTAGGAGGGAACAAGACGACTGATGCGATTGTGAAAATTCTTACACTACAGTACAGGCACGCTATGTAGGCCGTTTTGACGTTTGCCCGCATATGAAGTTTCATATAAATTAATAACTACGGTTGAAGGAGCAAATTGCTATTGTCAATAGTGACGTGCAGTTAGTTATAAAATTTATCGAATTTATAATTTTAGGACACAAATTTTAATTTATTACTCTAATTTCTAAACTATATATATTATGGTCTAACTATATAATATGGACCCACAAACAAATCTTTTCACTTTTCTACTAACAAAAAAAATAAAGCCATTTGACAGAATCCTAAACGAGTTATAATTATTAGTGTACTTATTTACCACACAACTCGCATTTACGTTTAGCAAAATTCAAAATTTAAAAAAATGTATTCTAATACGATGGTCACATATTATATCGCTGGCCAGCACAACTACTACCTCCGGCAAACTCGCGTCAATGCTCAGTGCAAAACAAAGCAATTTACAAACTATTTGTAATAGTTAGAAACTACTCGCAATACTAGTTACAAATGCAAAAACTTGGGATAAGGAATAAATCCCTCAGTACATCGAAGGCCTCCCTCCGTCTAAGATGCCGAGGTCATGCGCCTCTGCCGGTCAACATCTGACCGTGCACGTCTGATCGTGCTTGTCCTGACAGCAGCGCCGGTAGAACTTCCCACTACCGGCTCGCCGCTTGATTGTCCCTCATTAAACCACGGGGAATATGCCTGCCGTTGACTTATCGTGAATTGGTTTGAGCCTTACCCCCATTATTTGACCAAAAGACCTTGTCAGGGGCCGGCAAACCTCACCCCCTTCTCCCAAGGGGGCCGAAGGCGTTGACCACCCTGCTCGTGGTCCAAGGAATTCTGCTTGCTGCTCAGTGAGACAAATAATTAGGGCATCTACCCAGCTCGGAAACTACTAACCTATTATAGAGTCGCATTTAATGACATTTTTTCAAAAATAAATTGACATATTTTCACGTCTCTATTATAATGTGTCAAAACAGCCATATCATAAGCGTGCCGCTACTGTAATAGGAATCTAAATTATCTCAGAATACTGTAGGCTATTTTTTGTTCTTGTTCTATTTTATATTGTATATTAAAGTGAAGTGAGTCGCGAGCCATTGAGGTCACATACAATCACACAATATATTTGCATCAGCAAGTCAATGGTTCAGATCCTTGCATAGGGATTGCTGTAGTCGATATTAACAAATTTTATTTATATTACATAAAGTGTTTAATATTATCTAAGCGATCATTTTAAACAGTGTAGGGTCAAAAGGATAAAAGTAAAAAAATCCCTGAAGTCTTTTTACGTAATACTTATTTAAACCTCCGTGTTTCAAATAAATAAATTCTATTATGTATGTATTTAGTTGTTGTGTGTGAGTGTGCATGATTGTATGTACGCGTGGAGTGTGTGGGTGTGTTTTACGATTCCTATAATATTTTTGGTGATAGCTTAAAAGAGATTAGATAAATCATTTCAAGTAGTATTTCATCATTCAAAGTAGTGACTTACTTTAAAATGGCGACCATCCAGGGGAACTCTCCAAACTTGGTTTCACCGTCTCTTTCCCCTGTCGTTTTGAACCCAACCCCCTCTGGGTTCACCCAGCCGCATCCCTCGCGCTGTAATATAATATTAATGTATCAATTAATTGAAGCAATGACGGTTCAGTGATAGAGTGTACGGATACCGCCTCGATCGGCGTAAGTTTTAATCTGAGCTTTTTCGGTGAAGGAAAACATCGTGATGAAACCATAGCATGGTAGGACATTTTAACAATAAATGGTTATGCTCTTTACGAATAAATGGTCATGTCCACGATTCTAACCTATGACTTTTCAGTCCAAAAATTAGCTAATTACTAAAATCATAGGAAATATTTTGTTGTTGTATAAATCATTCATAAGTGTATTTTTTTCGCCTAAAGACGTTTTTTAACTTTTGCCAGTGTAGCGCCTGTTGTAGGGGAGGGCAGCCCGGATATTTGTCCGCAGTAACCGTGTGTAAATAAATAAAAATATGTATTTATTTGTTCAAGACATTCAACAACATTTACATACATTGCAATACATAGTCTTACAGATTAATTTAGTTTACAAAATTAGCCAATAAGGAATTCTACAGATTAAACTATTATTAAGGTAGGTAATAACAAAATAGTATTGCCGGCAAATAATTTGCCGAAAATTCAGTTCCTTTTTAATAGCAATGGATTTAAAAAAAAATTCAAAAAAAATTTAGTAAGAATTTATCGCACCGCCGCCGCGCCGTTTGTATCTTTTCACGTGGTGGGTAAAAAAATAATAAAGAAAATATGAAAACATGGTTACTTTAGCCAGAATATTCCTTTTATTTTAAACTAGATGTGTCCGTGGCCCCACTTGCGTAGACTACAAAATTATTGTTTATGAAGATATGGTGTTATTTTTTTTATTTATGTAGATTATTAATAAAAAAAAAGTTACAATAAATGTGTTTCTATCTTTTCACTAAAACAGTTATGGAATTTGATCAAATTACTTACTTTCTTTAGGGAAATCACCCCAAAGAGTTTTATACCACCTTCCGTAAATTGATCATCTAGCTTGGAAATTTGATAAAATAAATTGAATAAATAAAAAATTGTGTTATTTTTATTTCAATTTTACGATACAAATCAGTGATGATGATTAGTTCATATTCATAATAAATAAACAGAATGTACGTAAATGTACTGTTCAACATTTTATTAGACAAATATTGTATTTTGTGAGAAAAAAAACGTCTGAATAAGCCGTGAATAATGTTTTTTGTGAATAAATAATGATTACACAATGTAGTGTTTGTGTCATTTACAAATACTACGAGTGCCTATGTACGGTTCTCAGAATAAAGCTTCGTCAACATATTAAGTAAATCTTAAAACAATACTATTTGAATATACAGTAAGTATTCGTCAAACTAACCGATTATTCGGCTGAATACGAACATAAAAATTTAGCCGAACATACCGAAAACGAATATTCAGCCGAACATTCGGCACAACTCTTGTAAACAGCTAATAACAAAATGGTATAATAATTATAATTATTATAAATGCTCCCATTTATGCTTATTTATTATAGGTGAATGAGTGAGTGCGTCTCATAAAATGAATACTTTTTTTTATTTATTCATATTTCAATATAAAAATATAATTAAAACTAGATGTTTACTATTATGTAAAAAAAATACCGGGAAAAGATAGATAATACACAAAATGTTAGTTATTCATCCAAATTTATTTTATCGCCTTCAAAGTATGCTCCTTCAGAAACGATACACTTACGCCAGTCGCCAACGTATAATCCAATCATCAAAACATTTTATAACGTTTTTCCCGGAATTGAGTTTAGTTCTCGTCGCGAATTCTCCTTTATGTCTTCTACCGAATAAAAATGGGTGCCACGAAGTGGTTTTTTGAGTTTAGGAAAAAGAAAGTGTTGGTCGAGTTGAGTTTTAGGTCAAAAATTCGTTCACAATGATGGCCTTGCTGAATTTGCTCATTTAAACGCCGTATAACCCTCAAATAACTTACTTTATTTATCGTTTGACCTTCCGATAAGAATTCCGAGTGCACAACTCCGTGATAGTGAAAGAAAACAGTCAACCTGACTTTGACTCGATCGAGTTTGGCGTGGTTTTTTCAGTTTTGATTCAGTTGAAAGGCGCCACTCCGAAGCTTGTTGACTAGTTTGCATGTCAAACTCGTAAACCCACGTCTCGTCACCAGTAACAATGCGCTTCATGAATGTTGTGTCGGAGTTGACTCGTTCTAGCATATATATCCTCAGCGATTCTTATGCGATTGAGTTCTTGGAGAAAATCTTTTGGGACTAGCCGAGCGGCAACATGTTTTATACCAAATAATTATTTAAAATGGTACGGATTGACTCTCGAGACACAGAAAGTTCAGCGGCTATCTCTCTCAAACTTCAATGAGGATTATCAGTCACTACTTCCTTCACTTTTGAGATTTTAACTTCAGTTGAAGACGTTGATGGCCTATCGAGGCAAATCTTCCAGCATATCTCGACCGCTTTGTACCACTCATAAGCACGTGTTTTTGATAAAGTCGATTCACTGGAAGTCTTCTGTAACATTTTCAGTGTCTCCGAACACGAAATTCCGTTATTGATGCAAAATTTAAGACAAACTATTTGTCCGATGGTTTTGTCCATTATGAAATTCGCAATACACACTAGATATGATTTAACTATAAACAGCACTGTATTTAATCTAAATGTCAGATGCAACTCAAGCTCTGTACCAAAATGAAAAACAGTTGTGACAATCTAACAACAACAACAAAAAAAAAATGAATTAGGAACCATAAACAAATCATCCATTCCTGATACATTTTTGACTGAATGTACATCTGCCAGACGTTCCATGACGCCTTACATACGGTACATTATAAAGAAATCTTATGAATTCTTGCTTTTAGACCGATAGGATTTAGTTGTGTTTTGTCTGTCAGTTTTATAATTAATTGGATTTAGCAAAAACTTCACGAATAATGTCAATAAGTAATAATGATTAATAAAATGCAAACCGGTCTCACGACGTCTTCTCTAAACCAGTTCGTGTGATCTCACTTTACTAAAACTAGTTTTAAAAGAACTTAATACACATCCTTTTCCAATCTAATCGAATATTTATATCATATACTAGCCGTGCCTGTGACTTCGTCCACGTGGAATTTCGTGTATGAAAGCAGCGACAAAAAAAGATATGTGTTCTGAAATCCAGCATTGGATAATTAACCGTGTTTCTCGCTTTGTGAATGTCTTGGATTCATACGCCCCAGAGTGATACTCACGGTTAGCAGTCAGCCTAGTCTCACATTCACTACTTCTGATCTATCGATATTCTGCATACGTCTACCTAATATATCGTCCTAATACCTAATACATTGTTCCCTACAGGTTTCTGGGACGCGTAAACAACTTTTTCTTAGTATCTCGTTCAGCAGCGAGTTTCACTTGACGGTATTCCCCAGTTTTCAGTAAACGTACAAATCTTAGTTTTTTAGAGCAATGTAATACTTAAAAAATCTCGTTTAATTAGTACCGGGTGTTTCAATTTAATTTAAATATAAATCATAGTACAATTAATGAAAAGCCCTTTGAATTAAAATGATGTTCAAGTAATATCATTTTAAATATTAAACCATATTATCTAGAAGGCTTAAATGCTAAGTAAATCAAAATTAATATTTAAAGTGTTTCAATCCATTTAAAAAATCTGAGTTTTACTTCATAATATTATTTTTATTAGCCGTTAATATCAAGTGAATAATGAAGCATTATTCATCAATCAGCATTATTCATTATTCAGCAATTAAGCATCAGTTAAGGATAATTTAGTAAAAATCTCGATAGCGCAAAAAACACCAAACAATTACATCTATCGTAGAACTTTAGAATGAAATAGAGGAAACTGTAAAATGAATAAATATAAGAGACATTCGTAATAATAAAACAATATTAAAATCTAGAAAATGAATACATAAGATCTGACTTAAATTATTAATTCAGTATACTTATTACGTATACTAAAATATACTTAAGTGTGACAATAAAAATAAAGCCAAATTCGTGATAATTTTAATGTGGGATAAACCTGACCCTTTTTTTTTCGAACTGACTATACTGTTAGCCATAAGGGCCCTGAAGCCTCAAACGGCTTTTACAGCTTCACCCGGGCTTGGGGACGAGCGCTTAAGGCGCTCAGCCACGAAAGCAATGCAACTAGTTCCGGGGTGGCGAACCTCGGCTCGGACTGTTGCAGTGATTGCAATTAAGTCGCGAACTGACTAATGCCCTATCACTCTAAACTAACTATATATATACCTGTCTCTATCCTCTGGGAGGAGGGGAAGAGACAAGTGTATATGTAATCTGTCAATTTTGATCTAGACTAACTAGCCTCAAAAAAAAGGTCCCTTACAGAACCTGTGTACCTGAGTGTAATGCATGTATGTTCATAATACAGTGTAATACATGTGTTGGTAGCTAGTGATTGCAGTATCACTGTATCGCGCAAGCAGTTGGCTTGAGGGCTCCATACCGGAGGAACGGACCTAGGCTCAAGTCGTTGCAGGGGAGGGCGGTCGAGACATGACCTATGGTGTCATTACTATCAACGTTCTTGTAATATCTTAGAACATTTAAAGCCAGTAAACTAATCCGTATAGCGCCATCTATGAATAATAATGTAAAATACAAATACGTTTTTGTTAGTATATCATTGCGTTACTTAAACGCTATTTATAACATACAAATTACATACGTGTAAAAATTAATCCTAAATATACCAGCAGACTATAAACTACAAAAATATCAAATGTGATTGGCGTACAAATTATAAGACAGACAGAAAAAATGTCAAAATATGTAGAAATGTTTTCTGTCCATCATACTAGATCCCCCGTAGTGTTTTTGTCAAATATCTTTTATATGCAGATTTCGTCTTTATACTCTTTTATTATAAGTAATTATAGAATATAATATTTATTAAATTAAAGCCATATTTTCGTTAATTCTTTATCAAAATTAATGATCTAAATGCTAATGTAGTGTTCCCCGTGTTTGACTTAACGTTTTCGTTACAAATTAAATGAGATTTTTATTACGAATGTTATAGCCACTGAAAATACATTCAAGGCATTTTCTTCTTCTTTATTTGGCGCCGCAAAAAGCACTTGCCAGTGTCAATATGTTTGTCGTCGTAGTATTTTTTAAATATTCAAAGTTGGTCTACAAGATGGTATAGAACTATCTAGGGAGTTTTTGTGACATTTTAAAATTTATGTTTTCAGTTTATATATATATTCCACTTCACGAATGCACAATAAGCAAAATATATCACGAAAATTGCACCAATGTTATATAATGAATGGGTCATAGATTCTAATTTGATGAACTAAAATAAAACCACAACATGGCAGTTTAAGATCCCGCTAAAAACTCAGGTAGTTTTTTGCATAATATATTATTTCCATTAAAAACAGTAGTGTATTTTTTATGGAATTATAATGGCACTTGATACACGTCCTTTAGTCCTTATTAGTTCATAATATAGAAGTTATATATCTTTTGGCTCGTTTAGTAGAGCATAAAATTCCTATCTGAAAATGATGAAATTTTCCATCAATGATACTTTAATTAAATAAAGAATAACAAATTTGAAGAAACGTCAAATTAATTAATGTTTTTTTATTATTGATGGCTATCTTCATCATGTTGTTAGCCACGCGAAATAACGTTTTTGAATTTTTTATTGTTCCTTTTTACCAAAGTAATATAGCTTATTTTTTATGACACCTCAGAATCCTCCAGAACATATATACATGAAATCGTCAACGATGGTTTGGGAAGGTAAATTTAATAGTCTAAATACCTGAAAAGTGTACTTTGACGTATTTAATTCTCCCAATTGTTGTCAATAAGAAATCCTGTTGATATAATAACTGCCATACAGCATTTGTGACATCTGCTATAGTGGTACGCTTCGACATGTCGCGTTCCGGTATCGGCCAGCGTAAACCAGTAAACAAGTGAATTAAAAAATAACTTTATTCAATTTAGGCACTTATGAACGTCAAACACAACTACCGGTTCTGAAAACATCCCAGTCGATGAATGAAGAACCGGTAAGAATCTCGATCGGGCTTATCTTTTTTTTCCCAACTGTATAAATAATATTTACAGTCAATAATCATATTAATAAATTAGTGATATTAAGAAATTAATTAATTAGGGAGTCTCTTCCAGACATCACTGTCATTCACATAATGCTCCACCCTATAATAACCTTTTGACAGTAAAACCTGCTTGACATTGTCCTTGAACTCATTGTCCCGCAAATCAATAATGTGCTTCGGGATTTTATTATAGAACCTAATACTATTATTACCTAAAATACTTTTATTAATCTAAATCGCGGTACGAATAATTGAGTTATGTGTATTTCTAGTATTAAAACTGTGCTGGTCTTTGACAAAATCTAGCTTGACAAAGTTTTTACGAATGTACCTACATACATTAAATTATCAAGAATCTTCTGGAATCGTTATGGGTAGGGATTTATGTAGACGTTAACAGTCCGTATTCTACATTAAACTCCACACAACGATGTGTTTAAATCATTGTTTCGACCTGTTGTAACATTAAAATGTTAAAAGGTCGAAACAACGTATGACCTTTCTGACAACCAGTTTTCCTTGAGTCCGATCAAACAAAAGATTACGTGACGTAACGAATTTCAATAGTTCCTATAAACTTAATATAAAATTCTCTTTAGAAACGGATACTCTTTCATACAATCTTGGGCCTGGATAAAAATAGATATGTAATAATATGGAAATGGTGTCAATTAATAGCTAATACATTATCAAACAATCACCGAAAATTCTACGGATTTTAGCAATCCGAGAGCAAAGTTCTAAGATATTTTGTAAAAGTGAGGTCATGTATAAACTACAATTAAATAAACGAGTTTTGAAGTCCGATTGAAATTTTTTGATATATAGAGTTATGTTTATTATATCATTAAAGTAGGAGAGTTTTAAAAAACTAACAAATCCTATGAATATTTTATGATATAAATTACGTAACGAAATGAGTTATCCAATATTGGAATATACAGACAGGAGCAATAGTGTTCTGCATGTATTATGGGTGTTCTGTGTCGCAGGCTGTCATTGAGAACAGACTAAAAATACAGTTATTATATGTATAAAGATAACTATTGAATCGATTTGTTAACATGAATCGATTTAAATATTTATTTCTATTACGTATAAATATATTCTATTTTTTAGAAGTTTAATCTGATAATTCTAAATGTTTAATTATTTTGATTCAATTAATTATCTGGTAATTGGTGTAGTTATATTTTTTATTGCTTGTATTCATTTACATCAAACGATTATCAATAATCTTTACTTACTCATTAACTTACTTATTAGTTTTCTCTTTTTATAGATTGTAAATTGTGATGATATTAAAATTTAAAATAATTGATTTTTTAAACCGTACTTCAAGTAATTACGTTTATGGCCAAGAAATACCCGTCTCCTTCACTATATGTTGCAAATAAGTTAGTTCGGAGTTTTTTGTGGGATATTAACACCTTTAATAATGAATGGTGTGTGTGCGTTTCACACACGATAGAAGTGAAACTTCATTTTAAAAGATATTTTATATTTTATTTAAACAGTGTGCAGTATACATACACACCGACATTTGCTCTCTCGCTCTGGCTCACACAAAAAGGAGAGACCGATAATATATTGCTCTCTCGCTCTGGCTCACACAAAAAGGAGAGACCGATAATATATTGCTCTCTCGCTCTGGTTCACACAAAAAGGAGAGACCGATAATATGCGTTAAACGTGAAGTCGCATAAGAAGTTTCACTTCAATAAACCGATCTAAACCCGCTTTACACTAAAAAGAAAGATGGGAAAGCGCCAGTTAAGCTAGAGGTACACACAGCTGAGACTTTGTTCGACGGCGACTCGCTGTCGATGGCAAAGTTGATGTATGGACGTAAATATTAGCAGCGATTTAATGTCGCTAGTAATGCGTCGATCGCATCATAGCAATTCTGAAAAGTCGCTAGTAGCTAGCGACATCGCTGCTGTGTGAATGAAGTGTAGGTGCGAATTTTAACATGGCGGACCTACGAAAATATTCACACACTTTTACAGTACACACAGTTTTATAGGACAAGAAGACATTAAGGCGTGAGATTTTAGTCGAAAACTTTATAGAGATGGAGCCAAATGCTAACCGAGAGTGTTATAAAAAAAAAAGGAAAAAAATTGAAAAAAGTTTCAAATCCGGAATGGCTATAGAAGATATTCCTACACCTTCATTATGATACTACATGGTAATATCTTGATCTTTAAAGTAACCATTTATTCACCCAACATCTTCTATTTTTTTATCTTTTAATATATGCAAGCTAGCGCGAGTAATACTCGTTGCTTTCTGAAGACATTACAAAGAACCGAGCATAGGCAAGATTTTATCAACAGCACGCACAAGCAAAATGATGGCTCAGTAGTAGCGTGTACGACTTCGCGTCGATTGACGTGAGTTCGAATCCCTGCAATGAGTTTGAGCTTTCGGTGAAGGAAAACATCATGAGGAAACCATAGCATGGTCGTAAAGCATTTTCTAATACCCGCCTTGTTAGCTACCACCCTCAAGTTGAAAATCGGTCGCCAAGCACCAATAGGTGTGTTCCGGCAGCTGCACTTGAGAGCCAGTCTTCTACTAGGTTTAGCGTGTTATCATCTTGGGCCACATCGTCACTTAACTTCAGATGAGACTGTGGCTACTACGCCAAACTTATAACGATAAAAAACAAAAATTTAGCTACGTTTGCACACGTATGCTATCAAATGGTCATTGATCGATCACTATCACGTGGACATAAAAGGCTTATGTTGCCAGCGAGTCGCCGGCGATCAAAGTCGCTGCGTGTATACTAAGTGTTTTACGGTCATTCTGTGCAGTGCCTTTCTCCCGCTGACCCGCCCGGTCACGATACAAAATCAAGGTCATAACAACGAGCAGAATATAAAAACTAAAGAATGACACTGAATTCATGTTTCTGAGACTAATAATTTTATAATTATGGATGTAAGACGATATAGTTACGACCTTTTTGTTATCTTACACATTTCTGGCACGTATATATTTACGGTGTGATTTTAAAGACGTTTGACGTCAAAATACCATCTCAAAATAATTACCTTTGGTTTATTAATGTCTGGTTTTGGAGTGATGGGGTCAGTGGGGGGTCTCTTGTCCAAATCAAAGCAGCAGATGTCCATATACGATAAACAGGGACCCTCACGAAAACTAGAAAAAAATAAAAGAAATTGTATAGCGTATAGGATTGACGCGTATTTGTCGGAACAGTTTGGAACTGTTATCTGTAAAGTGTAAAAGAAGATACTATTATATTATTATATTCCACATACTGGTGTGTGATAGAGGTGAGCTATAACAGGTCAATAAGAAAGAAACCAGATTTACCTGTTCCTGTTCCATAGAAATAACACTTTTAGTAACCTGTTCCAAAATAACAGCCTGTTACATGATACTATTTCTGTCTGTTACTATAATTGAAATGAGTAAGTGTTTGTGAGCTGCATAAATTAATTATAAAATATAACTATAATAATGATTGAGATTGCAATCTGGAACACAACATACACGGCTTTCGCGCGCGTATTGATTGCCTGACATTCAACAACAAAATGATGGTATTTCCATTCGTCCAGGCCATATATTTTACCCCATTTTAGTGCAGTAAAAATGTAAGAAACGAAAACACGTTTTTTTTTCGAAATAAAAAAAAAAAACGAATAAATTCGTAGATTCGTAAAGGCATTCGATTAATACGATTCATTTTCGATTCGTTCAATTTATTGATCTTCTATTTTAGTTTGAAGGACCATATAATATTGTAACAATTAACATAGTAACAAAAATATATGAACATTATCAAAACCCATTATACTGAGGAAGTTATTGTCGTGCAAAATGTTTTATATATTTTTTATGTATATTTTTTTTTATAAGTAATCATAATTTATAGTCGAAGTGCATGTTTTTAGGATATATGGAAATATAATATATGGCGGGTCTGCCCACGCTGCGTCTTCCGGTACGTGGCGGCCACTCAAGAACTTTTTGACCCCATCGGCCATCCGTTCTAGCTATTATTCCTCGGGCTATATCGGTGACTTTGGATCTCCTGCGGATCTCCTCATTTCTGATTCGATCACGCAGAGAAACTCCAAGCATAGCCCTCTCCATTGCCCTTTGAGTAACTTTGAGCTTTCTTATGAGGCCTATAGTTAGCGACCAAGTCTCAGCACCATATGTAATCACTGGCAACACACGCTGGTCAAAGACTTTCGTCTTGAGACACTGCGGTACTAACTTATTTGTACTCAGTAAAACAAAAGTCAGACAAACTGGCTTTTCAGATGTTCACTACTCTGTAGTCGAACTTACAGTATCTCTCTCTCTCTCTCTCTCTCTCTCTCTCTCTCTCTCTCTCTCTCTACGGTCCTCTAGCAGATTTCTTCCTTGTTGTTTCGCGTATGTTGTGCATAATCGATGTTTCGACATCAAGCCCGGTGAAGCTGTCAAAGCCTCTAATGACTCCACTGGCCCTCCAGGGCCCTTAAGTCTAACAGTATAGGCAGTTCGAAAAATAAAAACAATCAATGTTTCGACGATTTCAGATATTTCGAGAATAGTGAATTTTTTCTATTCTTTACTTAGATCGTAACAGTATAATTGAACTTATTTAGATTTTCTACTGAATTATACTTACCGTATATCAAGAAGACCTACTCCGTCTTTAATGATGGTATTGTTTTTCGAGTCGCAAAGATAGTAAGGGACGCATTCCCCCACCTTGCCGTCATTCGTGCATGAAGTATCTGTCAATAATACAAAATATGTTTAGTAGTGCTCGTATTATGACAAACAATTTCTTGACACTATTCCTCAAACATACGTCAATTATTTCGATGTACGTCATCAGGGAATTCACTTAAAATAGTCAAGACAAAATATTAAAAAAAGAGCCTTCACTAAAAAAAGTTTTCAGTAGATTTTGCAAGCTCGGAGAACGATCAGATAATTTTTGAAGTAAATCATTTTAATTACAACGCATATGCAATTTTTTTTAAATTTTTTTTTTCGTTTAGGTTTGTTGTAGTGGCTACAATCTCACCTAATGTTAGGTCCAAGATGATAACACGCTAAACCTAGTGGAAGACTTAGCTCTCAAGTGCATCTGCCGGAACATACCTATTGGTACTTGGCGATAGATTTGAGGGTGGTAGCTAGCCAGGTGGGCATTAGAAAATGCCCTACCACCATGCTATGGTTTCCTCATGATGTTTTCCTTCACCGAAAGCTCAGGGATTCGAACTCACGTCAATCGACGAGAAGTCGTACACGCTTCAAAGCCATTATAGCATCAATTTCAATTCAAATTATTGCTTCAATAATTTTGGCGGTTGATCGTATTATCGTGTTTCTTCAAGCCGAACAATTATTTCTCATTAATTTCTCGAAATAATAACCTGATAAGTAATAGTTTAATTACACATACGATAATTGCGTCCGATTGAATCGCGACTACCATTTACCACGTGTATGGTGGCAAGCTCAGGAGTGTAGCGTCCCGGAATCAGTCGGTATATATCCGTAATCAAAGGCCCCCCTTGATCTTTACTCGACGGGTTCGAATCCATTATATACACGGTGATAAGCCCGACGGTGATTCTGGTTTGATTTGTCGCGTTTCGGGATCTGGCGAAGGTTTACCAATCTCTCCGTTGGTCGCCATTCTTTCTGGATTGTACTGTGATTATTATCAGGTACAGTGCAAAACCTAAACCCTGGCTATTATATGGAAGAGTGTGAAAAAATTTGATTTGATTCACGTCGCGTATTTCATATTACTAACGCAAGTACGAGTATAGTTTAACTTCATCTATACATGTTATAAAACTCAACGTCTCTCTATCTGTCAGTCCGTTTATGTTCTTTTCACGCGAAAACCACTTATCCGATTTACATGTTTTTTCTTTTAAATCATAGCTATGTTATATGGTCAGGTTATAAGATATATTTTATAAGATAAAGTTACATACGAAATAAGCAGAGACAACAAAAGGCAATAATTTCGAAAAAAAAAACACGCACTTGGCAAAAACCAGACGAGATATATCAAATTAATGTTCTATGTACTTAATTTTAGATCTTAAAAAGACTTTTAAAAAAGCCAGTGGCAGCATATGTCTATCTTCCAAGGACCACCCACCACAAGTATTTGTAACAGCCGTAGGTGGTGGGTGGGAGCGGAGGCAGCACGATTTGCGCATGCGCTGAACCGACGGTATTCTGTAGTCCTCGCGAGCGGAGCCGCAGGCACAGCTAGTCTAGAAAGTCTATAAAGACAGCACAGCTAGCACAGCTAGTCTATAAAGACTAGCTATAACCTACGGTTTCAGCCGTGTTTAATTTATTCGAAAAACTCTCCATCGTGTCGCCGTCAACGCACTCATATTCATATTCATTGATCCTACTTCCCGTACTTGCGTATAGCTTGCCAGATTGTTGATCGTACATGGATACTACACTGCTTATTAGGGTCGTAGCGTGAAGTAATACATCCTATAATCTTCCTAAGTATATAGGCTATACAATTTAAAAACATTTTTTCAAATGGGACTGATAGTTCTAGAGATGAGCGGATTCAAACAAACAACTTCTTAAGCTTTATAATATTAATATTGATTAAAGTCAACAAAAAACATTATTGGTATATTCTTCGGATGTGTCATAGATTAAAAAGATATCCGGTGACATGGTATTATAAAAAAAAATATACAAGAAATCTTACCATTGGTCATTGCAGGTGGTACTAACGTAGACGGGCCTCTCTCGTCGATGATTGGCTTCATGGTGGTTGTGGTGGTCGTGGTAGTCGTGGTCGTCGTGGGGGTGGGCATGGTGACAGGTTGTCCTTGTGTCCCGACCGGTGACTTCGTAAAGATGTCATTTATAATCTCGTCCAGATCACCACCCGCGACGTTATTTTGTGAGTGGACGGAGCCAGCCAACAACAGGATTGCTAATATCCCGTACATCTGGATAAGAGAGATGATACGGTTGAAGTGATGGCAATACAGTGGTACAAGTTTGATGCGTTGAACCACATTGGCTTATATAAAACAAGGAAAATATATTCTTGGTTTCATAGAAGTTAAAACTAACGATCTTGAAACAAAGTTTTTTTTTTTGAAGTAGTTTTTGTTTTTCAAAATGATATAGAGAATATTAGTTAGAATGGAGGAAATGGAAAAATAATGACTGAAAATCCTTATTCAAGTTTGAGAAAGAGCCGCTGAACTTGCTGCCTCACGAGTCGATCCGTATAATTTTAAATAATCACTTGGGTATGAAACATGCTGCCGCTCGGCTAGTCCCAAAAGACCTGATTTTTTTCCAAAAACTCAATCGCATAAGAGCCGCTGAGGACACGCTATAACGAGTCAATTCTGACCCAACCGCTTCATGAAACGCTTTGTTACTGGTGACGAGACGTTGGTTTACGAGTTTGACATGTAAACTAGTCCATAAGCTTCGGAGTGGCGCCTTCCAACTGAAACGAAACCGAAAAAACTACGCCAAAGTCGATCAAAAGTCAAAGTCATGTAGACTTTTGTCTTTGACTATCGCGGTGTTGTGTACTCGAAATTCTTACCGGAAGGTCAAACGGTAAATAAAATATATAATTTGATCGTTATGCGACGTTTAAGAGAGCAAATTCGAAGAAAAAGGCCAGATTTGTGAAAGGAATATTTCATTAGCATAGGATTTTGCACCACGATATTGCGCTTTCGCACAAGGCCACCATTGTGAACGGAGGTTTGACCAAAAACAACAAATACCATCGAGAGCAACCACCTTATTCATCAGATATGGCTCCAGCCGACTTCTTTCTTTTTCCTAAGCTCAAACTACCACTCCGTGGCACCCGTTTTCATTCGGTAGAAGATATTAAGGAGAATTCGCGATGAGAACAAAATTCAATTCCAGATAAGGCGTTTAAAAATGTTTTGATGATTGGATTATTCGTTGGTGTAAGTGTATCGTTTCTGAAGGAGCATACTTTTTGTGTATTATTGATCTATTCCGATACTTTTTTGATAGAATAGTATAATAAAATTGAAATATCTATTTGTCATGTCAAAAAATTACAGCTTTTTACTAAATGCATATGAAAGTATGCACGGTAATTATACCAAAAAAAATTTTTTTTTTTCATTTCGGCTATTTTTCGCCGGTTAATCTCCGAAACGGTTGGACCGATTTTGACGGGACTTTCACTATCAGATAGCTGATGTTGTAAGGAATAACTTAGGTTACTTTTGTTTTAGAAAAATAATTAGGGTTTCGCACAAAAAAAATAAAAAACCTTCCTATGCGAGCTATAGTCCATGCGAGCGAACTCGCGGGCATAACTAGTACTGTATAAATTTCGTGCGCTATTGTTCTCTAGCGTTTTTGCAGTGTCAGCACGGTCCGCCTGGTAGTAAGAAAAAAATCTTAGTATTGTATTGAACATGTAGATACAGACAATGGCGAATAGTTAAAAGTGGTCTGGCCGCTAACTATGACTCTAATAAGAGCGCTCAAGGTCACTCAAAGAGCAATGGAAGAGGTTCCGATCCGTGTTTCTTCTATTACGTCACTGTTTAATCCTTCAAACAAGCTAAATAATATGTTGAGACCTACGTACCGGGGAAGTTACGTAAATAAGGAAAATCCATTAATTAAACTAATGGTTATGACATTAGGAAAACGGAACTCAAGATATTTTGTGAAGGTTGTTTTATCTTTGTTTCTTCTTTAGAAGTTTTTTTAATTTTCGCGGCGATTTACGCGTAGGATTTTAAAATAACCAAATAAAATTAGGGGTAAACTATTACAAGTAAAATAAAACATATGTTCCACCTGTTCCAGAGAAACTTCTAAAAACCTGTTCCAGAATAACAGCCTATTACATCATGCTATCTCTTTCTATTACTATAACTGAAAAGAGTAAAGAGATAAGCTTGAATAGAAAAGATGATGTTCCAAATTGTAAAAGTTTACTTTTGTGTCACACACCAGTATAAGGAACAGTTACATAGGAATTGTAATTTCAGTACACAAATAACGGTTCCAAGCTGTTTCTTGTAAATATCTGTTATTTTAAACTTTTCTGTTAAAGACGCCTCACTTGTAAATCAAATTTCAATAAATATCATTTATTTTAAACCTTAAGAAGGCAATGAATTTGAAAATACTACTACCGGTTCAGAAAACAGCCCAGTCGTCGAGAAGAGCCGGTTTTTTTATGATGCTTGCTTTTCATTAAATGCATAATATAATATTAATAGACCTCATAGCTTAAAAGTATTAATCTAAGTTAAGGCCGAGGGTTAGATTCACATACAGGACTAAATACTATGTAAGCTAGACAGATAGATATAATAAGATATAGATAGATAGACGTGTAAACCTAAAGAAGAAAAATATTTAGGTAATAGTAATTTTTACTTAAGGAGGTATCAAACTTATTTTAACTACAATTTAAAATAAATAATTTAAATAGGCTCTAAAATCAATTGGTAATGAAGAACACAAAAAATAGTTTCTCTCATAGAAGCTAGGATGTCTTTCTATATCAGAAATTGATGTTTCAACATTTTTTAAATATTTTTTCGGACAATCGCAAATTAAATACAAAATGTAGGGGTAATAATTAGTCACGTAAGACTGGGTTTTTGAAGCAATGATGGCTCAGTGGTATCTTGTACGACTTCGCGTCGATTGACGTGATTTCGTATCCCTACAATGAGCCTAAGCTTTTAGTGAAGGAAAACATCGTGAGGAAACCATAACATGATGGTAGGGCATTTTCTAATACCCGCCTGGTTAGCTACCACCCTCAAGTTGAAAATCAGTCGCCAAGCACCAATAGGTGTGTTCCGGCAGCTGCACTTGAGAGCCAGTTTTCCACTAGGTTTAACGTGTTATCATCTTGGGCAACATCGGCACTTAACATCAGGTAAGATTGTGGCTACTACGCCAAACCCACTACGATAAAAAAAAACGAACTGCTCATGAACTACACAAAAAATTAAGTATCTTCACCTAGAGGTTAAGCAAGCTACTTCAAGGTGTATAGGCTCTTTGGTACAATGTGCGCGCGCTTTGTAAATATTTACTATCTTCATTTCTTCCTAACGAGCTTAAAGAAGTCTTTACAATCGAAAGGCTCAAATTCATCACTGACCATCACTACAGATCGTCACTTAGCATTATTAGTTAAGTTCGGTTAAATAGCAGCCTATATCACAATTAAGGAAATTACCTCATTAATAATATTCGTAAATTCATTAAAATTAAATTATTAATGCATATTTGTTTTTTAATAGATACGTATCGAGTGATAATGCACCTTTAATGGCTATTAATGATAACATATAAATCAAATTGTGTAAGATATATCATGAGAGTCAAACGTATCGAACAGAAACATCGGTCAAGTGTGAATCAGACCTGTGTTTTTCTCCGGGTAATCTCCTAAACGGTTGGACCGATTTTGACGGGACTTTCACTGGCAGATAGCTGATGTTATAAAGTGTAACTTAGTAAATACATGAAGTTCCGCGCAAAATTAAAATAAGCCTTTTATGTTATAGGGAGTAACTTGGCTACTTTTATTTTAGAATAATAATTAGGGTTCCGTGAAAATAAAAGAACTCGGAAAAAAGTCGACCTTTAGGCGCTTAAATGGATTACGTCGAGTAAAGCATATGAGATATATTAAATTAATGTAGTACGTAATTTTAGAACTTAAAAATACCTACAAAAGCAGAGCTACAAGAGCATATATCTATCTTCTAAAAATCACCTACAATAAGCATTTTTGACTTTAATATAACCGGGAGCATGATAGCACGATTCGCGCGTGTACTCTTTCGCGAGATCGCGAATGAAGTTGCGATCATTATATCCGTAATTCGATCTTAACTAACTATACATATAAACATGTATCTTCCTCTTGGGAGGAGGGAAGGAACATGCGTATGTGTATTTAGTAATCTGAATTTTTTTGTCTAAGCTAACTAGACAAAAAAGAAAAGAAAAGGTCTCTTACAGAACCTATGTACTTATGTGGCGTGCATGTGTATATAATGCAGTGTCATGTGTGTCTGTTGATAGCTAGTGAATGTAGAGTCACTGTATCGCGCGAGCGGCTACTTGGCTCAAGGGCTCCATGCCGATGGATCGGACCTAGGCTTGAGTTGACGCAGGAGAGGGCGGTCATTGCGGGTGTGAGAGAGCAAAGTTAACCGTACGTCCCCAACGGAAGGAACGGTGGTTTCGCAGGCGTGGGGGGCTTGCAGACGCGCCACTTCGTTGTAATGCAATTTCACTCCGAGTGATCCTACCTAAACACAAGTGAAATTACAATACAATGTTACCGAACCACAATTCCGCATCTTTTTACAATTAACAAAAATCCCTCGAATACATATTACTTGTGAAATAAATTGACTTGTTATGAATGACGTGGTTATGTCAGTTACGTTTTGAACGCGATAAGATAATTATTACTTGGGGAACTGTTTTAACCTTTTGATAATTAAGTCAAATATACTGGAGCCCGGTATATTATATTCTCGTAATCAACATAACCATATTAGACACCTACGCGATGTGTTAGCGACGCAGAATGTCAATAACGCATAGCTTAGATAATTTATTATAATTTAGTTAAGAACTGTTCAAAATGTATGTTATCAAACTATAGGTTAATCAATTTATTGAGTAATATTATAACTCGTCTTATAATTATTCGTTACGTAATTAACTATGTTTGTATTTCTATAATAAGGTTTTCGTAGTACTAGCTACGCATAGGTTAGACATTTTATTGTATAACATGATTTGCCTTATAATTGTTCAATGTATAATTTAAGAAATACTCATATTTCATAATAACTTTTAATAGAATTATCAAAATCGAGTCGCCATATTTATACTAAGATCACAAATATTAGTTGAAAAATGTTTGACTGTAAGCGCAAGGTGACCAATCATAATAAAGAAAGAAAGCGTGTATTATGTAAAATTGTTGGATAGAAACAGGTAGATAAATAAGGCTTCCTTGTCTAGCAATCTTTTAAAACTAAAAATTAGATTATTTTGATTAGTTTTCATATAATTAATGTAAAATAAGTTAAGTTATATGTTTCAAAACATGTTTAGATAACAAACTGTGTAAACCAATTGGAATCTTATAAGATTATTGTAAAATCAGCTAAGATGTTGGTAACATGAGAAGTTCTAGGAACCGATGTAGTACATAAAATTAGAAAGAGAGACAAATAGAGTTAGATAGCGACGTCACTTTCTTCGGGAATCATATAGATATAGTGACGGGTTCCATACTCATCAGATCGCTATCGGCAGACGTCAATCGCTATCAAGAAACCTCAAGACTCCTCAAGACTGAAGAAACCCTTGAAGAAAACACTGTAGTGTTAAGGGTAGAAAATTATTGTAAATAGTGCTGTATCATCTTTGTGAAGAATATAGTGACTTGAGTTCGGCAAGAAGTCTTTATTTACCCGCCAGCGCCCAGTTCACCGTGAGTTGGTACGAAAACAACGCAATCGTGTTCCTTTCCGTACATTCAGTTTGTTTCCCCTAATTCACGCCCGGTATTTTTTTATTTTTTTTTTTTCGAACTGACTACACTGTTAGCCTGAGGGGCCCTGGAGCCTTTACGACTTTTACAGCTTTACCGGGCTTGGGGGCGAGCGCTTAGGGCACTCACGCCCGGTAGGTTTGGGTGTAAGCAGGGACGGAAGTGTGCGGGAAGAAGAGCTCATTTGGTTTGCGGGCTATCTCGCCTACCGAGTGAGTTACAGTTAGGCCGTCTCCGTACAGGGTGATCCGTCGTGCCGCGCCGCGCTATCGAGTGCGGGCCCTGTACGGTGTTAGTGTTAGTTCTTGCACCCGTGTATTGCATTAATTGTTAATATTCGCGTGTTAGTTTTCGCTGTTGTTTTCCCGTTCGTTTTACGATGAAAAGATTGAAGATATATTATTTTTAAAAGCACTTCCTAATCTGGTTGATGAGTATGATCTGGATGTACCACTTTTCATCGATAACTATGATGATCAAGAATTGCAAGAGGATATCGTTATAGAGGATGCATCAGGTGCTAGTGTCCCTCGACAACAAGCTGGATGACCTAACATTCTACCAGCATGGATTTCTTACGATTACAATCCATAATTTTGATAGTACAAACAAAGGCTGGAAGACTAATATGACGTTTCGATCACTGCAAGGTGAAGTTTATGAATATTTCTTAGATGGAGATATGGTTAAAAAATATGTTTGGCAACTATGCCCTAAAAATATGCAGAAAAAGTTCTCGTAGAATGCTCATCATCTGTTGATCACAGAGTAATATGGAAAGTGATAGATGTTCCAGAAATGTATACTTTCTTTGCTTTAACTAAACTAAAACTAAACTAACTAAACTAGAAAAAAAAACTGGTCAACCAACTCATTGTTATACCAACCAATTTTTTATCAAATAATATCTAGAGACCGTTATAGATATATTTAAACCTTTCTTCATTACAACGACTATGAGAAGGAAATACAAATGATAAATTGATTAAGTTAAGGCCGCTTCTCAATCATGTTATAAATAAGTTCAAAACTTCATTTGTGAGGAAAAATTATGTGTTGATGAAAGTTTAATAAAGGCCGACTACTGTTTAAACAATATATTCCATCAAAACGAAACCGATTTGGAGTGAAATTTCTTGTATTATGTGACAAGACAATGGATTATATAATCAGTTTTCTCATTTTTGTTGAAAAAGTGACGGAAATACACGATGAATACAATTTAAGTCAATCTGGAGCTGTGATTACGACTCTACTTAAAGATTATTTTAATAAAGGTCAGAATTTATACATTGATAGCTGGTACTGCCCAGCCCAACTTTATTTAAGAGTCTGCACAGAAATCAGACAAATGTTTGTGGTACTGCAAGAAAAAATCCAATAGTCTACCCCGACTTTGACAAATTAAAAAAATATTAAGTACAGGCTACATATACCGAAAATATGATGTCCTTCAAATGGTATGATAGAAGGGATGTACATTTTTTAACAACTTGTTTATAAAAACGAGATGCAAGATAGTGGAAAGAAGGACGTTAAAGGAGGAAATCCTATTTTAAAACCAAAAGCAGCTATCAACTATAATAAGCATATGGGCTCTGTCGACAAGACTGACATGTTGCTGAGCTCCTTAGGATGTTTGCGAAATACCAAAAAATGGTATAAAAAGATACTATTTCATGTAATAGATCTAATCTCATTGAATTCACATTCTACTTTCAAATTGTTGACAGGAAGAGATTTATATCCCTTAGCTGATTTCAAATTTTCCTTCATAGAACAGCTCATTTTGAAATATAAAGGACCGCAAGTGGAACGTCACGTTACAAGTCATTCCTATTCACTACTTCGTCTCATCGGAAGACACTTTCCAGACTCATTATACTCGACAGCAAGACGTGCTAAACCCTACTTGCAACAACAACGCGTAATACAAAAAAAGACTAATATGTGTATTGAGTGTAATGTCATCATCATCATCATCAACCTATACTAGTCCATTGCTGGACACAGGCCTCCTCTAATCAGCGCCATAGCGCCCTATCTTCAGCTGTCGGCATGCAGTATCTGCATGCAGTCTTTCGCAGATCGTCATCCCATCTGGCCGGAGGGCGTCCTACACTACGTTTGCCGAGTCGCGGTCTCTACTCTCTGTGTTTTCGAAAGTATCATACATTTTTACATTTCTTTTTAACTATTTTTAGTAAGAATAATTAAACTGTTGTTTTGATTACAATCCTAAAATTTATAAGTTGGTGAATAATAATATTATGCTCGGGAGAGACTGAAGACAATCGAAATTAGGACATAGAAAACCGCTTATTAGTCAGTCGATATTTTATCGACAACGGCTGGACACTAACATGCAATGGCAATAATTAATTATTTGGACGAGTGTATTTTTCGGTTTTCTGACTAATATAAATTTTATACTTTTATAATTAAATTTGATTAATAATTTAATTTCATAAATTTATTAATAGTATGTTTATAAAAAATCAGTGATCTCATGCTCGTAAATAAACTCTTTGTTTCGTGAGAGTTTTTTTGTTTAAATATTTATTAAAATCTGTATTATTGTGTATACATTTATAAAACTTTATAAGTTATTGCATATATATCCAAAATATCACTGACGTAGGTTTTATGATTTTCAAAATATTGTCAAGTGAATTGAAGCAAATATCCGACTTGTGTAAAAAATGGCCTGTATTGGTCGGCGACTTTGTTTCCGAATCGCCCGTAGTTAAAAGGTTAATCTATGTTAGCCAACTCATTAGAAAATGTCCTACCACCAAGTACTGGTGTTTCCTTCACCGAAAGCTCAGGCTCATAGCAGGGATTCAAACGCACTTCGATCAACGCGATGTCCGTACACGATACATCTGAGCCATCATTGCTTTAGAAAAAAAACCTATTATCTACAATCAGAAAAATAAAATTGTGATAAATAAACACACCGTAGGTGCTTGTCGACTGTCAATATGAAGGTAGTAGTTAATTAAACTGGCGTCGTCATTTTGAAAACAAAAAAAAACAATTAGCGAGTTCCCACGCTTGTGGTGGCGCGCGTTCAGTAGAAATACAATTCAAAATATCTTTCATATTACGTCATGTGTTTCAACCGTAGTCTGTCCTTGTCTTTAATTCTAATTCTTTTTACCGTTATAGGTTTGGTGTAGTGGCCACAATCTCACCTGATGTTAAGTGATGATTTGGCCCAAGATGATAACACGCTAACCTAGTGGAAGACAGGCTCTCAAGTGTAGCTGCCGGAACACACCTATTGGTGCTTGACGACAGATTTTCAACTTGAGGGTGGTAACTAGCCAGGCGGGCATTAAAAAAGCCTTTCCTTCACCGAAAGCTCAGACTCATTGCAGGGATTCGAACTCACGTCAATCGACATATTACAATATAAAGTCCCCCGTCGCGTCTGTCTGTCTGAACGCGATAAACTCAAAAACTACGGAACGGCTTTTCATACGGTTTTCATCAACGGACGGAATGATTCATGAGGAAAATTTGGGTTTTTGGTGTAAAATGGTGGAAATATGACGATGATTGTTGATGAATATCGTAAAAATTATGCCGATTGGGAGCTTTATTGGCGTGCGTGACAAAATACTAATATAGTTAAATGTATTAATCTATTACCCGTGCAAAGCTACTAGTATCATATAAGTGAGAAGAGTTAGCTATACTATTCACAATTCACGAGATCGAAATAGGAGCAATATTGGGATCCTGCCAGAAGTAGCCATTTTGTGAGAAGCCAGTAACCTCCTCGCGAGGTGCAGGGTTCGAGAACAGCGCTGGAGAATGTCTGCCCCCTTTAACGATGTATCTCTTCATTTAACACACCGGGTGAGTATTGATTTTTTTTACACTGTGCTGGTGACATAGTGTAATTAAAAAACAACGGTCATCAATTGGGTATTTGAATGTTTTTTTTTTGTGATAAATGGAAAGATCATATATAAGTTTTATAAAATCTTTTTTTTTTTCGCTATATTTCAAAAGTTATTGCAAAATAAAAATAAATGTTTGAATTCAGTACCAAAAAACGCGCCGATCGTTCCCGAATAAATCCGAGCGCGTGTGACATCACAATGTTAATTTCTACTCATTGTAGCACACAGCTGATACAGTGCTTTGACACTTAATCGATGAAATTCCTATAACATTATGACGTCACAAACCTGACGATCAATCGTAGCGCGTTTCTTAGTCACGTGATTCTTTTTAAAATATTAAAATTTTCATTTATTTATTATTAATAAAAAAAAACATGTTTTAAGAGTTTTCCAATTAACTATTATCATAATTATGATGAAGCTTTAAAATACATAAAAAAATCGATACAATTTTTTTCAAATACCCAACTGTCGGTCGTATATACATAAAGTGCCTGAACCCGGACAATGATAAACCAAAATGGTTATGACGGGTTTAGTAATCGCGAACCACCTACCGTCCAGTCTGAATACTGTATATACACCGGCTGACCACGGAAGTCGATACAACTGGTCGCGATGGTCGGTGGTCGCGATGCATATGTCCGTTCCAACGGCAAGGAGCCCTTGAGCAAAGCAGCCGCTCGCGCGATACAGTGACACTGCATTCACTAGCTACCAACATTACACTGCATCTATACATACGTGCATACCACTCAGGTACATAGGTTGTGTGAGGGACCTTTTTTCTTTTTTTGGCTAGTTTGTTTAGACCAAATTAGACAGATTACTAAATACATACACACATTCAACACACATGTATATACACATGTATATGTGTATAGTTAGTTTAGATCGAACGATAGGGAATTAGTCAGATCGCGACTTCATTGCATACGCGGCAACAGTACAAAACGAGGTTCGGCTACTTTGGCACCCTTTGGAACTTGTAGCCTTGCTTTCGCGGCTGAGTACCTTAAGCGCTCGCCCCCAAGCCCGGTGAAGCTGTAAGGCTTCAGGGTCCATAAGGCTAATAGTATAGTCAGATCGAAAAAAAAGTTGCGATGCAGTTGGACACAACTACAGTGTCAGCGTAATACTGAGCTGTCCTTGCAATTTTTTCCATATGAATTCTTAAAGTCTTTGAACTAACCTCAATATTGTCACTTATGCATTAAAAATTCCAACAGCGTAAAGGTACATGATAAAACTTGAAGCAAAACACATACAGTTCAACAAACTTAGCTGTATCTAGATGAATTCGTTTAGAGGCAACGCGGTTGTCAAGAAATTTGAAGAATAGATTTTAACAGGAATCTGTTGCTGTCACACTAAGCCGATTAAGCCGCAAGCTGTTTCCCCCTCCAAAACGCCTTTTTAGTCATCAAATTTGTTTGTTTGCTGGCTGCCTAATAATAGCGTTATAACAGGGTAATTTTAGTAACTTTAAAAGACTCCTAGTTTTTATACTAATATTTAATTTATGTAAAAAATTAAATATCATAACACGGCTATGGTAAATATACATTGTACGTTGTACTAGCGGCTTCGGTCGCGTGGACGAATGCCGTCGGTATTGTGATGACCGTCGCCCGCCGGTTAAAAATGCTTATTATTTGATTAGAGCAGAATCCTAGTTATTTTTCTAAAATAAAAGTAGCCTAAGTTACTCCTTATAGGATCAGATATCTGCCATTGAAAGTCCCGTCAAAATCGGTCCAATCGTTTCCGAGATTAGTCAGAAGAAACAGACACAAGTTTTTTTTTTAATTTTGGTCATATGCATTTAGTAAAAAGCTGTTATTTTGACATTACAAGTATATAGTTAAATTTTATTATATGTATGTATGTATATAAAAGTTAATTAAAAAAACCGTCACATATAACCGGTTCATTGAGACCATTCCAATGAGCCCAAACACTATAATTTTACTGCAAGTTGGTGAGGACTTGATCAGATTCCAGATGATGCTGCAGTATCAGTTCAAGATTACCTTGTTTTCTAATATAATAGAAATAACTGAATACCAAATTTCAGCTCAATCAGATCCGTGTAGGATGCTCATATTCAGTCATCAGATATTAAAGAGCTGATAATCTTAAAATGGCTGAGTAGATTTTCTTGTATAGCTATGAACACTTGACCAAGTACATTGCAAAGAAAAAAAAATCGGTGTAGCTTTTTGGGAGCTACGATACCACAGACAGAAACAAAGATACATTAAGCATAACAACCCTTGTCTACTAAACTCTCCCTTCCCTCTCCCTTCTGTACTAAACACCGCTCCGCCATACTAGGTACAATAGATTTTGATTCGTATTGAAGGTAAATGACTAATTTGTAATCATTTCTTTGTGTGTAAGTTTGTTAGGTATATTTAAAAATAAATGTCATCATTTTAACTATAATCTTGGCAAAAGTTTTAACATAACTAATATTATGCATGTAATAATTGTTATTTTAATATCTGTTTGATTCCTACCCAAATAATGTTGAACTAAAAATACATAGGGCAAAAAATATATAAAATTACTTATCTCTAACAAAGATAATAAACATATTAAAACCAAAAATAAGTTAATTACCTTGTTAAATATGCGAGTCCTTATTGTGTAATTGAATTTACACCAAATTATATATCACAGATACTAAATTCTAAGAAGATACTAGTTCAATTGACTATTTAATTTATTATTTTCCTTGTTACGCACAAGGTCCTCAGCCGGTCCGCCTGCCGACGAACGCGAGATGAACTGACTGACTCGGCGTCGAAGGTAAATACGTTATATATTTCTTATTAACGCTGTGTAACTTATTCTGACATGTCTTATAATTAAAACTTGATAATAGAAATAACGACGCGTTGCCATGTTAGCGCGAGGATAACAATTTTAAGTTTTTTTTTACGATTATTACTTTCGGGGTCATGAAGTGTGTATTACGAGTATTTTAATTCATAAAGTTATGTAATTTGGCCCTATATTATCTAATTATGACGGCATTTTACGTAATGTGGTTTGGTTCTTGAGCAAAAGTGAAGTTTATAATAATTTATTACTAGAATCATGTATTTTAAGTTGCCGCAAATACTCCTTGGACAGGTTTAACAAGGGACCCTCCGTCTTTTTAGAGCAGTGTTTGAAGTTTACAAGAATAATTAGAAAAATATTCTGTTCACGTGAAGTTGGTAGAATTGTGTATGAACACAATTGCCATTACATACAAAGAAGACTTCCGTTGGTTTTTTATCTGGATACCTACTCGAATATTTTTATTTATTATTTACTAGCGACCCGCCCCGGCTTCGCACGGGTGCAATGTAGATACTAATATGGGGCAGTGTGAGATAAATATATACCATCAAGAACTTTTTTATCGATATTTTTAAGATATACAATTCCGTAGAACATTAATTTGATCTATCTCGTTAGGTTTAGCCAGCGCTTGCGATTTAAGCGCAAAAAAATATGTTTGTTACGACATCACATTACAAATATTTGAATTTTTCGGCCTTTCTGTAATATAATATGTATGTATTATACATATAAACCTTCCTCTTGAATTACTCTATCTATCGCCGAAAACTGCATCAAAATCCGTTGAATAGTTTAAAATATCTAAGCGAACAGACAGCGGAAGCGACTACATTTCATACTATGTAAAGATAAATTTATCCCGTTTTTGTTGTTGTCAATTTGGTAGATTATTTTGCATGATATACATAGTTTGATTATTATGGTTAAATGAAGTGAACAGATTTAACTAGAGACAGACCGAAGTTTAGGCTAAAATTATTTTTTTAATGATGCTCGCCAAAAATCCAATCTTAAACGTGTAGCGAGTGGGGTTTTAGAAGAGTCGTATGGATCGTATTTTTTTTTAGTCTACTTAAAAAGATTTTTCATTTCCAGAAGTATAAGGCCATATACCTTACTTAGTATTTGATATTAATTTTAATAGTCTCACGACTAGTACCGATACCAACATCAAGTATATTATTAAGAAATGTAAAATAATAATTTTATCTTTAGTTTCATTCACTGTGTAAAAATAAGATGATATTATGAATTTTATAATTGAAATAAATCATTATTATTAACTGTAGACATTAAACCGTTTTCGAGAAAAAGAGTCTTGATAGACAGACAAAAAAGTGATTCCATAAGGGTTCCTTTTTAATTACGGAACCCTACAGACCAGCATCCAATTTGCGACCGAGTTAATTTCAGTCAGACTGTAATTTAACCTTACAGTGACGTAATTGTATTTCGAAAAACAATAAAATAAATAACGCGAACGGAGCCACGTGAAAATCCAATATCGGATCAGAATAATACTGTTTATGTTTTAAGGTGAAATACCAAGAACTACAAACGGTCTTAGCTTTTAATGAATTCATTATTATACATTAATATTTAAAGCTGTTTCATATATTATAAAATGTTCATATTAATTGCCTTTTAAATCAAATTTTTTTACCCTATTATATTTAATAGATTAGGATTAATTATAGTTTATTAATTGATTACGGGGGAGGGTCAATGATAAGAGGAGCGGGGAGAAGAATTTTACCTTACCTGATCTTAAGTTACGATGTGGCTCAAGATGGTAGCACGCTAAGCTTAGTGGAAGACTGGCTCTCGAGTGCGTCTGCCGGAACACACCTATAGGTGCTTGGCGAAAGATTATCAGCTTAAGTCAACTTGAGATTGGTAGCTAGTCAGTTAAGCATTAGAAAATGTTGCGGTCTCCTCACGGTGTTTTCCTTCACCGAAAGCTCAGGGATTCGAACTCACGTCGATCGCCGCGAAGTCCGTACATGCTACCACTGAGCCGTTATTGCTTCAAACGTGGTAGAACCTTGCAAGGTTCTGTCGAAAGGCAACAGAGTTCGCGCTGCTGTGTTCCGGTGTAAAGGGAATCACAGTGGTATTTGAGCAGTTCAAACTACGGGGCAGCTAAAGGTAATTTTAAGTAAATGGGTAGTCGAATCCAAGGCAATAGTAAAAACCTCCATTGTGGCACGCTTAGGCGTTTCGTTTTCCGCGAACACCCAGTATACGTCTAGTAATCAAGAGGGGTACAAGATACCCATCTTTACTCGACTGGGTCGTGACCACCATACGCATAATGATAAACCCGTCACTATGACTCTCTTTTGGTTTGTGACTAAGAGGTTTGCCAGCATAATGACGATGACTGTAGATGGATCGCCAATTTCTTGGTCCACCACGACCGCCCTCTCTTGCGGCAACTCATGCCTGGGTCCGATTCATTGGTATGAAGACCTTGAGCCAAGCAGCCGCTCGCGCGATACAGTGATTCTACATTCACTAGCTATCACAGACACACATGACACTGCATCATACACACATGCACGCCACTCAGGTACATGGGTTCTGTAAGAGACCTTTTTTTGCCTAGGTAGGTTAGACAAAAAAAAACATATTACTAGGAGGATAGGAGGGATACTCCCAGGAGGAAAAACATGTATATATGTATAGTTTGTTTAGATTGAATGATAGGGAATTAGCCAGATAGCGACTTCATTGGATATGCGGCAACAGTCCGATCCGAGGTCCGGCCACTTTGGCACCCTCGGAATTGTTGCAACGCTTACACGGCTGAGCGCTTTAAGCGCTCGCCTCCAAGCCCGGTGAAGCTGTAAAATCCGTAAAGGCTAACAGTATGGTCACTTCGAAAAAAAAAAAAGCTGTAAAAGCCGTAAAGTCTCCAGGGTCCCGAAGGCTAACAGTATGGTCAGTTCGAAAAAAAAACTCTTGATCGTCGGCGGATTATTGAATTGTACTATTCTCACGATCAGAAACAATACCGACACTTAGCAGCTGTGCTTTAAAAAATAATAATATTTGGTATACAAATTTGCATCCGGTTTTTTTTTTTCAAAAATCAAATCTATTTATTTATTATTTTTGGGAAACATACCACAAATATTATTACACACTACTCGCCGTAAAATATAAGTACAGGAATAATAACAGTAATGTATTTACTAAAAAGAAATATAGTATATTATTTAAAAGAAAAAAGGAGCGAAATAGAATTCCATGATTTGTTATGTTAACAGTTAAGTTACATTATGTTAAGTTATTATAATGAAATCACATTTAGTACTGACTATTTTTTTATAAGAATTAAAATAATCATTAAATATATCAACGTCATTAAAATGTAAATTATAGAAATTACCAGTTCTAAATAAGAAAATGTTAGCAATTTAGTTAACATATCTTTTTTAAAACTGATTGTACATTTATGTTTCAATGTTTTGTCCGTTGTTTTCCACTACTTTCTCCCACCTTTCTGGCAGCAATCGGATCTCGCGTGGAAAGAACTGGTCATCTTTTGAAGCGATCCACGAATTGAAGACGCCAGCGATGCTCTCGTCGGAAACTAGAGTCAATAATAAGAAAAACGGACATATTCATTTAACCCTAGGTAAGAAAGACCGTGCTTTGGGTGTGATACCAAGGAATCTCCACGTGGTGCACGTGGTGAACGTCTGACCCTCTGGCCGGCGAGTTATACAGGTGATGCTCCTCCCAGTACCCTTGTGCTTCAGAGCAGACATACAGAGGATGGAATAAAGGCTATCTGGGGTTACACTTAACTGCTGCCGGGCAGACGGGGACGGACTTGTTCCTTCCCTGTTTCCGTCTTTACATTGTAATCCTAAATGTCAACGTGCTCAAACGTTTATTTATGAAGAATTTATACACAAAATATTTTGTTCAAGGTATTATTATGAAATTTTAATACAAGCTAAAGCCAGATGACACTCTCGATCCATGATAAGAAGGGGCGCACTCTTGTGTACATTCCGGCTTCGCTGGGACACGGAGATGCCGTATGACGTCACGGCGACTATGGAGTGCTGGCTGTAAGAAGCCTGCCCAGGTATCTACAGAGGTCCACCGCTATCTCCCTGTCAAAAAAAAAACACAATTTTACTTTTTTTCTGTTATCGCAAAAGCATTTACCAACGGAACTTTTCTGTTTCTAAAGTAAAATGTTAAGTTCGATCCAAGATCATTCCTATAGTCAGTAAGCGTAGCTTGGTTATACAAATAGGATATAGCTAATAAAAAGATCTCAACATCTAAAATACTTCATTCAATTTAGGCCCTAATTAACGTCATTACACTACCACTGGTTCGGAAAACATCCCGAGAAGAACCGGCAAAAAACTCGATCGGATTTATGAAAATAAGCGAAGTAAACTAGGTTAGTTTACACAATAGGTTAGTTTTTACAATCTGTTAAATGCCGAATCTTACGTACGACTAATGCAGCAGAGTCGAATCTTCCCGCCAAAGTTATAACGTGTGAAACCCTTTACAAATTTGAATCAATTGTAAAATAGCCAGGAATATGGTATTACTAGCTGTGCCTCGCGGTTTTACCCACGTATAATTTTAAAGAATTCGTAGATAAATATTTTTGTCGAACGGCCAAGGCTATGCGTCACAACTCACACGGCTCGTTCGCACCACTACCTACACCTATAGTCATAGACCCGAACCGAGTGTTATATTAGTTTAATTAAACATTATCTCCCAAACTATTCGTTGGACCAATAGTACATGCTATAAAGGACAAAGTTTATTTACATAAAATTGTCTTGATGGTGAAGTAACTTTCTTTCGTAAGAATTAATATGCCATGCCTAATAATAGTGCTTATAAATCACTTATCAATTTTCAATAAAACTTTTTCACAATATATCTTAATGTGGCTTATATATAAGAGATAGGTTCATACTATAGTATGAAGGACTTTTTTATATATACTAAGGAGATTTTTGTAGAACATTATATTTACATATCACTAACCATTACGTCAGCGCACGCGGATAAAGCTGTTCGGGTGCGCTATTTGTTCCGACTTACTTAACAAAAATAAATATTTAAAGCTAGTTGAGAGGCGTAACCTAATGCTAAATAGTCTATACTATTCCTCGTGAATTTGGCTATCATATACAAAATCCGACTGATAGTTTCAGAGATTAGCGTGTTTAAACAAACAAAAAAATCTTCCGTTTTATTATATTATTATAAATAGTATAGATTATCAACTAAGCCTACTAAATTCCGTTATATCTTGATATTACTGTCAACACGTTGAACATTGGGTAAGGCAAAACCCATTTAGCAGTAACTTACAGCAAACTATTCAGAAAATTTAACTAAAGTATTTCATAATTGCCTTAACAATGAATCTATTCCTTACAATTACACTACAAGTGAAGTGTCATCTGTAAAAAAAAAACAGGTAAAAAATAATGATGATATCCTTAACTGTCTGTCCAGTTAGAAAGACTGCATGGAAACAACAGTATTAGTTTACAGGAGATTAGACTTATAGAGATCGCGTGGCGTTGAGTTACACTAGAATGTAAGAACCACATACTTGGTGAACAACTCGTCACAGTAACTCTTGTATACTTCCAGTTTGTATTGCATTTTGTACAGATGGAAAAAAATGTATAAGGTTGTCTATCGCGAGACAGCAGTGTAAACAGTTTTTCAGTTTAAAAGGTGTGGTTTGCAATATGTTCTGGAATCGACACAGTCCACAGAAGTGACCAATTTAAGATAGAAGTTCTGTTTGGAATGTCATAAATATGCATAGGAAATAGTAATGTTTTATTAAAGTCATTGAAATAGACATCATGGATATAAAACATGAACAAAGGACACAGTCTATTCTATGGTTTACAACACATTTCACAAATAATACATTTTCATTCACACATACAATATGCACGTGCATTCGCTCATGAGACATAACGCATACGCACTTACACCACCCATACATTCTCACTCTTATTCAGATATAAGACACGTATACACTACAGAGTATAATTAGCCTTGGAATGCACACAAAATCTCAAACGATATATATTATTTATATAAACATTTAACCGCTGCATAACAAGCAAAATGTAATAATGATTGCTTTGTAACTGGTACTAGTTGACTGATAAATTGTATAACAAATGTATATAAGTTAAATGTACTGTGAAGTGATATATAATAAATAAATACATGAAACACGAGCTACATTTCATGCGTGTGATGATGTGTTCAACATAGCACTTGAAGAGTATCTGCCGGTCGCAGTGACATCCTGCCGCCTCTGGGTGGATACTCTATGAGGCGGTTTGGGGATAGCTAAATACGCCGGTGCAGTAGAAGGACTGAAAACTACCCTGAAAATAAACTTTGGTGTTAGAAGTCATAAAACACTCCTCTCCACTCCCCACTCTTCACTTCGTCTCACTAGCAATGCGTGACAGCCTCAATAACCTAGGTGTGAATATTCGCAGCGACCTCAACTCCAGTTATTACATCGGGAGTGTCATCTCCACTACATCTTGGAGACTAGTATTCCTGAACTGGGTGCGACGGTGTTTCACGCCCGGTCAACTGTACCTTCGTTATAAGGCAGAAGTTCGGCCATGTATAAAATATTGTTCGCACCTCTGGTATGGATCCGCAAAATACCTCCTCAATGCCTTGGACAAGTTGCAGAGATGGGCCGTTCGCCTTGTTAATGATGCAGACGTTACCCATTGCATCGAGCCGCTTCAGCTTCGAAGGAACATCGCCTCGCTAAGTGTGTTCTCAAAATTTCAAATTCAAAATTTATTTATTACCATTTCAGATTTACATGACAAATTACACAACGACTACATATCATACAATATAAAATTACATATCGATACGTCTGTGTCATGGTGAGTGTTCTGAAGAGTTGTTCAATCTCATTCCCTGCTCTCCTTTCCACAACAGAACCACACGTGCTGGGCTTCGGAAACACAGTTTTACGGTAACCTCCATCTCGGCACGAACTAAAAAGTTCTCTATGTCTTATCATTGTCATACCCTGAAATTGTGGAATCATCTCCCGACTAATGTGTTCCCTCCTTCTTACGACATCGGGTCCTTTAAGCGTAATGTGAAGAGATATTTATGCAGGCCGGCATGACAGCGGCGACCGTTAATGGAGTAAGATCTCTTGGTGGTCGCAGTTGTATTTGAATTGTACTGTGCTGACCATCAAGGACAGTACCGTCAATGTACCGAGCTATTATATACAACACTCGGACGGACTGACTCACGTTAAGTAACGATATGGCAAAACATGGCAATATGCTTAACCTAGAAAGTGAACTAACTGGTTCTCAAGAGAATACATCACTTGATACTTAGCGACAACTTAAAAACCTGTAGCTAACCAGTCGAGCAACAATACACTATGTCGCCCGGACAATTAAATAGGTATAATATCCGAAATAAATATAAAAGGATAATCAAATGAAATTCATTATGCGATTTATATGTGTAATTCCGAAGGCATTAACATTAAAGTAAGATATAAAAACAGAGTACCTTATTTATAGTCTATTAATATTAATAATCCTTCACTAGTATAGTTAGTCCACGTTTATGCTTCTATCAGAACCAGAGCTGTTAGTAGAAATCCGTCTTGAGAACCTTGTGTATATATGAATTTGGTAAACAAGCATTAGATATTCATTCTGCTCCCGTTTCTATAGCTGCATCGCCAAGTCAGCATGACTTCCATTAATTTATAAACAATCTTGGCTCTTGTCAATTATGAATAAAAGTCTCAACTCCTTCGAATACCGATTACAATTCGAGAGGTCTCTTGTAGTAACTTTTGTACAGACTCTAGGCAGGTAAGAGTGAGTCCAAACAATAAATATAATAGGAATTATAAATAAACTTATAGAAATCTAATTAAGGATTGTACGTTTTCTTTAGAGATCCATGTCTCCTCGGTAAGTCAGAATAAATCATGTCTCATTTCAATTCTTTTCAAGTATCGTTCCATATTTTAAATTTAAAAGGTTCGTTCAGCCATAGTATATAATCTTTGTATACGGCCTTCTTAAATAATATATATTGCAATGCAAAAGAAGTTCGTCTAACAATATCTTATATCCTTAAACGAGCAATTATATAATAAAAAGCAATATATATGTTCGGAGTTACACAACCGAACCGCTCTTTAGGTATAATTTGTGCACTGCGTGCACTTTAGCATTTTATTGTTAAAGTTATATATTTGTAATATTCAGTTCGCGATCAACCACAAGCGACTCAATACCACAGCTCGTTACCAATAGCGGCTGATTATTAATTATTAACCATTTATATAATAAACCATTTTACCATAAACCATATCCACCTTTTTCTACATGGTCCTTCGAGCAGCAAAGGACTTCGGTTCGCGAGTGACTGTACCATAAAGTTATTCGTAAAATCGGGGACCTTGAAACCAGTGACAAAAGTGAGCGTGCAGTCAGATAACGGTGTTTCAAAATCAAGTACCATCAATTACCAGGTGGGATCTTTCCATTTTATTTATTTATTATAAGATATTATAAAATTATTTGTCTTTCAACATGGAAGATTATTTTAAAACCAAAACCAAGGACATCACTTATCCAGTGAAAAAACCAAACTGGATGAAATGATAAACATACAAACAATAAACTTTAGAGCCTTTATGCGAACGGTGGCTGGCATAGAGATTCAAGACATGCAAAGTAAATGGGAATTTGAAGATGCCTCGAGGGATTTACAAGGTCGTTGGTCCACAATCGATAGGCTCCACTGGGAAATAGAAAGTGAGAGTGGCGAAGAAGACGTGCATTATCAGGCACAATTTAATAAATATGAAAAAATGTTTAAAGAGTTGAAGAAAACCTTGAATACCAAAATGTGGACAATGGCGCATCGGGACAAAACCACGCCTCAAATGGACATTCCAAACTTCAATGGCAATTATCACCAATGGACATCGTTTAAAGATTTATTCACGGAAACCATTCATAAAAATCCGTCTCTCTCAAGTGCACAGAAAATGCAGTTCTTAAAAAGTAAAGTCGCGGGCGAAGCCGAGCGACTTATTCAACATCTTCAAATAAGTTCTAAAAATTATGAAGTATGTTGAGAATTATTAAACCATCGCTTCGGTAACATGAGGCTTATGTTCTCGTCTCATGTTGACATGTTAATCGGTATTCCCAACATGCAACAACAGTCGATGAGTATGATTAAGAAACTTCATGATATCACCTAAGAAACTCTTCATGGTATAAAAAATATAGGAGCGGATATAACCACCTGGGATCCACTTTTAGTGCATTTATTATCGCAAAAACTAGATTACGAAACATTTTCAGAATATATTAAATCATTAAGAAAACCGAGAGAGTTACCAGTTCTCCAAGAATTCCTGGACTTTTTGGAAAGTAAATTTACCACATTAGAAGCTTCTAACCGTAAGCAAGAAGCTACCTATCCAAAATATAACACAAAACCAATGGCATCGCATCAAAATTTTAACTCGTCTCCAAATCATTTACAAGGTCATTCCAACCAATTTCAAAAATACAGTAATTATAAAAAACCAACTAATGTTGAAAACATTACAAAATCAATATATATACCTAAATCATCGACCTGCGCATTGTGTAATTATAACCACGGATTATGGCAATGCAGCAAATTCCATAACATGACGCCAGAACAGAAATTGAAAACGGTTAACAATATGAAATATTGTGTAAACTGCTTAATCAACCATTTTAACAAACCTTGCTTTTCAACAAAAAAATGTCGCAATTGTCTTGGAAATCATAATACATTATTACACGAAGCTTTTAAACCAAAACCATCTACGTCATCTAAATCGAATAATAATACTACGCTTCGCAACACAACCAGAGTGAAAACGCCGACCACTACTCATGTATCTTCGAATGGAGTATCGGAGATACTACTCTCTACAGCATTAGTGAAAGTTATGGGTAAAGATGGAACGCTTCACACAATGATAGCATTAATTGATCAAGGCTCTCAAATTTCATTAATTACTGAAAATGCCGCACAAATGCTAGGGTTAAGGAGAAGTCAGTGTAAAGGAAAGATTTTCGGGGTAGGAGAAAAAGAAAATAATTGTAAAGGTGTAATGAACATAGAAATACAATCAATGCACAATGAGTTCTCGTTAAGTGCAAATGTACTCATTATGAACCATTTAATTAAGAATTTGCCAAACACTACATTTACCAAACCATCATGGCTACATATTCAGAACATAAATTTAGCAGATCCAGAATTTTATTATAGCCGATGCGTAGACCTACTATTAGGAGCAGATGTTTATAGCAAAATAATCTTAGGAGGTATTTTGAAAGGAGAGAATGATGACCAACCTATAGCCCAACAAACGCAGTTAGGATGGTTGCTCTGTGGAGCGGTAAGCAATATGTATAATTGTAATGTAGTTTTACATAATACAGAAGATCTGAGAAGATTTTGGGAGTGTGAAGACATCAACCAGCAGAGTGAAATGACATCTGATGAACAGGAATGTTTACAGAATTTTTTGATGACCACAAAACGCTTACAAGATGGAAGATATGAAGTCCGACTACCATTTAAACCAGAACTAAAGGAAAAGCTAGGTACGACCAGATCACTAGCGCTAGTTCAATTTTGTAGTTTAGAGAAGAAATTAGAGAAAAACATAAATCTCAAAACAGAATACCATAAATTTATTAATGAATATTATAATTTAAATCATATGAAACCATGCTATACAGAAACGACACTCGGTTGCTTTTTACCTCACCACGCGGTAACCCGAGCTGAATCAACAACCACTAAGGTACGTGTAGTATTCAATGCTTCTGCAAAATCAGCTTCCGGATTAAGCTTGAACGATACTATGTACAAAGGTCCCAATTTACAACAGGATCTTCTAGAATTATTTTTAAAATGGAGACAATACCAATTTGTTTACACTGCAGATATAGAAAAAATGTATAGGCAGATTAAAATACACGAAGAAGACCAAATTTATCAGAAAATATTATGGAGGGACAACCCTAACCAGCCGATTAAAGCATACCAGCTGACCACTGTTACCTACGGTACAAAATCAGCACCATTCTTAGCTATGATGTGTTTAAAACAGTTAGCAAACGATGAAAATAATAATTTTCCTAATGCAGCAAAAGCACTAAACGAAAATTTCTATATGAATGATTTTTGTGGTGGACATCATTCCATTTCTGAAACAAACAAGTTAAAAGCAGATTTAATTGAAATATTGAGGAAAGGTGGATTTAATCTTAGAAAATGGACTACTAATGAACCAAAATTAATAGACGATTTAGATATTGACCAGTGTAATCAACACGTATACGAATTTAAACAATTTGATTCAACCAAAACCTTGGGCCTTGGCTGGAATCCACAAAAGGATTTATTTATATTTAAACCAAAATTAGAACCACAACAACAACCACAACCAACCAAAAGATCGCTCTTATCAGATATATCAAAATTATTTGATCCGTTAGGGTGGTTAACCCCTTTGAGTACCACCATGAAAATTCTTTTTCAAAACGTTTGGTTATCCACGTGAGATTGGGATGACGTACTTCCCGATCATATTACCCAGCAGTGGACGACTTTGAGACAAGATTTGAATGAAATAAATACTATTGAAATAAAACGATGGCTTGGAATGAGCGAACACAACGAAAAAGTCGAGTTTCACGGATTTTGTGATGCTTCGACAAAAGCTTACGCTGGTGTTATCTATTGTAAAATTATAAAAGATAAACAAACAACCATAACACTTGTAGCGGCTAAAGCCCGATTAGCCCCCTTAAATAAAAACGTATCGATCCCCAGATTAGAATTGATGGGTGCGCAGCTTTTAACAAAACTGATGCTAAAAATAACCAATTGTCTATCAGACTACAATGCAGAAAAGTTTTGTTGGAGTGACTCTACAGCCGTGTTGGGTTGGATAAAGGGAGATCCAGCAAGATGGAAACCATTTGTAGCAAACAGAGTCAAATTTATTACCCAAATAATACCGTCGTATAAGTGGGCTTACATAAAAACCAATGAGAATCCCGCAGACTGTGCTAGTCGTGGATTATCGATCAAGCAATTAAAAAATAATGAATTATGGTGGCAGGGTCCATCATGGCTCTCGTCATATTCGAAGACAAAAAATAAAAATGAAATTTACGAAACAAAATTAGAACTCAAATCATCAGTATTAAAATCCAACACCGTTACCATTGAAAACAAAGAGGATATCATATATGCATTATTAAATAAATTCAGTTCAATCAACAAAATAACTCGTATTTTAGCATGGATACTACGTTTACACAATTCTAAGAAAAATCGTCCGGCATACCTAACGTTATACGAGCTGCGACGCGCAAAATTGCTGATCATTAAATATGTGCAAGTATCAGAATTCGCTAATGATATTCAGTATTTACAAAATCATGACAACCTACATTGTAAAAGTAAAATTTTAAATTTAAATCCTTTTATTGATCAAGATGGAATACTACGAGTAGGAGGTAGGTTGAGAAATGCAAATATCAGCTTACAAATGAAACATCCGATCATAATACCGCATAACCATAGATTAACGACTTTATTGATTCAAGAAGCACATAAACTAACTTTTCATGGAGGGTCAAACATTACATTAGCGAACCTAAGGCAGAGATACTGGATTATCAAAGCATACAGTGCAACCAAGAAGTTTATCAACAAGTGTATTATATGTAGAAAACATGATCCCATCAAACAATACCAACTGATGGGTGATTTACCAGCTTCACGAGTCAATCCGGAATGTGCCTTCTACCACTGTGGAGTTGATTTCACGGGATTCGTAGAAGTAAAAGCTAGTAAGGGACGTGGAATTAAAACCACAAAGGGATATATAGCGGTTTTCATATGTATGGTAACCAAAGCTGTCCATTTAGAACTAGTCTCCGACCTAAGCAGTTCAGGATTTTTGGCGGCGCTAACCAGAATGTCAGCGAGACGAATAGCCCCACGTCACATTTATAGTGATAATGGAACAAATTTTGTGGGAGCTAACAGAATGTTACAAGAAGAGTATAACCGGCTTCAACAAATATTCAACACAAGGTTTTTAACAGAAGTAACGGAAATGGGAATTATGTGGCATTTTAATGCCCCCGCTTGGCCAAGTGCAGGAGGACTTTGGGAGAGGGCTGTGCGTAGTCTGAAATACCATTTGAAAAGAGTTATAGGCCATCAAAAATTGACGTACGAAGAGTATTCTACTCTTTTAACCAAATTAGAAGCCTGCCTGAGCTCTCGACCTCTGTGTGCATTATCGGAAGATCCAGAAAACCTCGAATTTCTTACACCAGCTCATTTCTTAACGGGAAGACCAGGATTGACCATTATTGATACAGAACATGATGCTCGGACCAGATGGCATCTAACAACCAAATTATTTCATGATCTATGGAAACGATGGAAAACTGAATATTTAACACAATTATCTGCACGTAAAAAGTGGATGAATTTGCAGAAAAATATCAAAGTTGATGACTTGGTAGTCATTCACGATGATAATTTACCAGCAGGAAAATGGGCCATGGGCCGCGTGATAGACACGCACCCTGGCGATGATGGTTTAATTAGAATTGTTACGTTAAAAACTAAAAATGGCCTATTAAAACGACCTATTATTAAACTGTCTGTTTTACCACTTAACCAATCTAACCAAAATTCCATACAGGAAGAAAGCAAGCAATTGGAAAATATTCCAGGAGAGAAGATAAAGAAACCAAAGAAACCAACATTCACGACCATAGTTGCAGCATTGTTATTTTTTATGACTCTGCTTATACCATCAAATGGATTACATAACATACATCAACTTCCGAGTAATCAGACACTATATTTTGATCCTATATCTAATATTCAACTGATTAGAGATAAATGGACTCTAATAATGTACTATAATATGGAGCCATATTGGACAGGAATAGACGCATATAACAAGAGAACCAATTATTTAGAAAAAGTTTGTAACATGATTGGACAACAATCTCATTGTAACATAATTCTCACTCAACAACGTCATGACTATCAGGAATTTAAATACTACAATGAACTTTTGCTAACACAGCACTTTAACGTTCACACCAGACGTCGGCGGCGCCGTGGTCTTATCAACGGTGTCGGTTACGTTGCTAATGAGCTATTCGGAGTATTGGACTCCCGTTTCGCTGAAAACTATATGAAAGACATAGAAGCCCTTAAACAAAATCAAAATCATTTATCTTATCTTTTAAAAAACCAAACTTCGGTGATCGCATCTGAGTTTAATTTAATGAAAAGAATGGAGGTAACCATTGACAAACAACACAAATTTATAAATAGTAAATTAAATAATTGGGAAAGAAGAACCAACGAATTAAAAGAAAATATCCAAAACATGTCGTACAACCAAGATTTCACATTATGTGCGATGGCAGGAAACAGTTTGTTACTAAGTTTAAAAAGGCTTACACTTACTTACTTAGATACACTTCTAGATATGATATCAGACATATACAACGGTCAAATTAGCATTTATTTATTAACACCAACTCAGCTTAAAGCAGAGCTTCTAACCATACGAGGGCACATGTTGCATGATCTCATGTTACCTGTTAATGACACACCACTATTATATAATCATAATTTGAATTCATCTTTTACCAAACTAAGCCGTCGAATCGAAACACTGAAATATATGAGCGATGAAATTGATGATATATCACCACACGATATACATCATTACGCCGTCAGCTACATCTTACTCACAGTTTCCTTGAGCCTACTGGTTGCATACCTGTGGAAGAAAGGACGATGCCGTTTTTGTTCTTGGACTGCTGTTCGTTGCGGAGGCAACTCCCGACAAGAGTCGGTGCACCCAGCACCACCGGCGAGCTCTACCAGTGATATACCGATGTGTATAGTGTGCCATCGCGAAAGCAGAGTACGACTGACCCGAGTCAGACGAGTGCTAGTGCAGTAAATGTGCGTAACCAAATTCTGGCCAAACGTTGGCCCAGTGTAAGGCGCGGGCGAAACAATTGCCACGGTAACCAAGCTACTATGCCTGGTGCTATAGATAATAATGTGGACAATCCTACTTTTATTTTAGAAGATTCTTTAGTTTAGTTTATATCATTTAAAGTTTTTAAGATATATTTTTTAAACCATTTTAGTTTACCATTTACCATCTGAATCTCGGAAACGGCTCCAACGATTTTCACGAAATTTAGTATACAGGGGCTTCGGGGACGATAAATCAATCTAGCTAGGATTCTGAATTCGTGTTTTCAATAATCAAATCAAAAAATAACCACAAAAATATTACTCTTCCCGACATCTATTGGCGAATAATAATACTATTATTTTTTAATGTAATATTTTTAAGTGAGCAATTCTTGTATACATAATATGATTTCTCGGAAACTGCTATAATGATTTGCATGAAATTCTTTATTTAGATAATCTTATACTTTTCAGGTTATCTAGATAGGTTTTTACAGGACACCGAGCGATGCTCGGTCGCCCAGGTATTACAAATATAATAAATGACCTATAGATAAGATGCCTTCGGAAAATAACAGAAAACACAATAAATGAAGTAATGAGGAAAGAACTAGGGTTAAATTAATATATATAATTAAAAGTGATTGATAAACAATTATTACAACTAATACATTTTTTTTATCTTTATTAGATTGCGATTGATCACAGTATCATTTGATGTTAAGTGATGATGTGGCCGAATATGATAACATGCCAAGGCTAAAGATTCTGGTATACAAGTTTAACTGACAAGATAACAAGAGATATATAGGGTAGATAGGTAGAAGGAAACTTCTACTGATGGAATACTTCCACCCTACAGAAGATCGCAGCCAAATAACCTTGTGTTGTGTTCCTGCAGTGAGGGTTGCCAGGGCTCCTTAAAATAGAGGGTTCAAGGTTGGCAATGCGCTAGTGATACCTATGGCATTACAAGCGTCCATAGGCTACGGTAGCTGGTTACCATCAAGCTGGCCGTATGCTTGTTTGCCACCTTTGTAGTATATTAAAAAGAAACACTCCTATATATTCTCAACTTGAGGTTGGTAGTAAGCCAGGTGGGCATTTGAAAAGGCTCTACCACCATAATCTGGTTTTATCACGATCTGTTCCTACACGAAAAGCTCAAATTCTTTCTAGGATTTGAACCGACCGGTGGTGTCACGGTCATCATCGTTAAATATGTGTGATGGATGGAACCAGACACAATGAGAGCAACCAGCCTGCATACTGGGATAATTTTACGTAGGTATCTCGTAGTCAACTCCAGCAGAGCTATGTCGTTGTACTTGATTGGTGCGTGATAGTCGGGATGAGGGATGGTTCTCTGGATCAAGTACCGCTTCCACACTACCGTGAAATCATTCCGCTTCACAATACCCAGGACTTCCTACTCTACTGGTCTTCTGAAGAGGTCAACAAAGTTTTTTTTGAATTGGTTGCATTAGAAGAACCAGTTCATCCATTCTTTTTTAGTCTTACAATTTGTTCCAACAAGGAATGAAGTGAACACTTAAACGCATGCAAAAATTAGGGACTGGAAATAATTAATTATTTATAATTAATTAAATAATATATGTTAGTAATAATATCTATACTAATATAATAAAATGGAAGAGTTTTTTTGTTTGATTGTTTAAACAAGCTAATATCTGTGACTACTAGTCGGATTCGAAAAACTATTCTTCATATGATAGCCAACTCACGAAGATTAGTATAGGCTATCTAGCATTAGGTTGCACCTTCCAACTAGCCTTAAATGTTGATTTTTCTAAAGTAAGTCGGAAGAAATAGCGCACCCTAAATGCTTTGTCCGCGTGCGCTGGCGTAATAGTTAGTGATACATAAATAAAATGTTCTACAAAAATATTGCTCCTTAGTACGTCTAAAAAAAGTCCGTATTACCATATACCTATCTCTTATACATAAGCCACAATAAGGTATTTTGTGGCCGAGTTGTATTGAAAATTTAAAGTGATTAATGAGCATTATTATTAGCCATTACATATTAATCCTTACGAACGAAAGTTACTTTATCGTGAAGACAATTTAATGTAGATAAACTTTGCTCTTAAACACTCGGCTCGTGTATATGACTATAGGTGTAGTGGCGCGAACGAGCTGTGCGAGTTGTGACGCATAACCCTGGCCGCCTGATAAAAATATTGTCCATACTGAAGTATTATAAATCAACTATCAGCGATTTCTTTTAAATTATACGCGAGTGAAACCGCGGGACACAGTTAGTAACTTATAAATTCAAGTGTCATTATCATAGCTATCACAGCGGTGACCGTCGATGAATTGCCGATTTCTTAGTAGTTGCCGTTGTTTTTACCCGCCCTATGCTTATTATGAGGTACAGTGTCGACACTTTGCCATTGTACTAGAAAAATACTAGATACGTCGCACTCCACTTTGTTTTCATTCACCTAAATATTAAGATAACTATTCTACACAATATTCTTAACTCTATATATGTCATGACAATCGTGTTAAATTTATTCGACAAAATCCACGGTGCCGGCGCCCGTGTAGCACTATTGTTGTTCCACTTAACGTACTTGCTTGCCAGATTGCTCGACGTTCATAATTACTGCTCCGCTCCTCAGGGTCAAAGCGTGAAGTTATATATCCAATACTCATAAATCTGGCTATCATATATAAAATTATTTTTTCGAATCTGACTAGTAGCTTTAGTATATTGTTATAGATGATACCCTGGACAGGCTGCAGCGACGAGCTGTTCGCATTGTGAATGATACAGTCGTCACTAAGTATTTAAAAATCGCTTTAGCTGCGAAGAAACATTGCCTCGATGAGCATGTTTTATCGTCTGTATAAGATAAATGTTCTGAGGAATTGTTTGGCCTTATACAGTCATCTTTCTTCTATCACAGCACATAGAAGTTCGCTAATTCTAACGTTTGCCGTACCGTGCAGATTTGGAATAGTCTCCCAGCTAACGTGTTCCCTCCTTCATATGATATTGAGTCCTTCACACGACTCAAGAAGAGGCATTTAAAGCAGGCCGGCAGGGCGTCGATGACTGCCGATGATATTTGTGTCACCGACGGTTACCGTTGTTTGTAAACTGTACCGTTCTTATCAACAAGTGCTGTAAGTGTGTACAAATGCTACAGAGACCATGTTTTGAAACACATTTGTAGTGACTAAGCACTTATGTTATTTGTGTGTATTCTTGTATTCTCTGGATTTCATGAACATTTAAACACTTTTTACACTACTTTTGCGTTTCAGAGCTACCTTTAGTTAAGGCAACACTTAGATTCTAAGTTAAGCATGTTGTATTTTTCTTTAAGTTTTGGTAAATTGTATGCCTTGTTGGTTGCTTAAATAAATAAATAAGTAATTATTGTCACCCCGTAATTTTATTATTACTTTTCATTTTTTTTTTATTCCTAGAAATATTATAGATAATTCTTATAGCTTTCATTTGACCAATTGTTTACAGGGTACAAAATTTCATAAACAAATGAGTTAAATACTGACTGACATACAAACTGACAGAAAGACAAAAAAAGTAATGGCATATTCGTCATCAGTGTTTATCGAGAACTATGGAAAAAAAATCACGTACTAATTAAACCGGCGACAAGTCTAGGGGATTACATGTGATCCACGAATGCCCTTGAAACTTAAGGGAAAAGTTTATAAAACCATTATAAGACCTGTCTTGATGTATGGATCTCAGTGCTGGGCAACAAAAGAGATGGATGAAAGAAGATTACATGGAGCAGAGATGCGAATTCTAAGATGGATGTGTGATGTAACTAGAATGGATAAAATCAGGAATAATTATATCAGGGGAAGTCTTAAAATAGCTCCAGTCAAAGAGAAGTTGAGGGGTTATAGATTAGCGTGGTATGGACATGTCATGAGGAGGGATGAATGTCATATAATTAGAAGAATGTTAAGTGTGAAGGTGGATGGATATATGAGTAGAGGAAGACCGAAGAATCTATGGATGGACTGTGTGAGGAATGATATGCGTATAAAAGGGGTGAATACTGAGATGATAGTAAATTGAGTAGAGTGGAAGAGAAAAACATGTTGTGCCGACCCTACTTAAGTAGGATAAGGGTAAGAAGAAGAAGATGCATGTACTAACAGAATTACAGATTTGTTAATATAGATAAAGCCACCTAACTTAGAATACATACAGGCGAGCCGTGATTTCACACATGCTATTTTATAACGAAAATTTGCCAGCATCGTTAATTTAGAATCACAGTAAAATCTCATTGTATAAATTGTATTTCTTGTTTTGAGCCGTATCGAATGGACCAATCACGATGAGACTGCTTATCGAGCAACCTAAACCTTATTTATTATTTAAAACAATACACATGTTATATAAACTCCCGTAAGATTTACTTTGTCATGTCACGATTCTACATGTCTCGAGTAGTACTTTAAGGTGCTTACATTTCGACGTCATAAATGCAGTGACCGGCGGTTAGGACAAACTTTTCGCTGATGAGTGAGCCCCTGCATGGACAACTGATGGATTTATTCGCATCACCGTAACCGAAGAGTGCCTGTAAAGTTCATTGCGTTATATCACAACGCTGTATTTTTATATTTATCGGTTAAAATGAACGTAATAATATTAAACTGGATCGGTGTCTACCATGTTAATTTATGTGCCTATTTGATGAGAAAATGGGTATCGTGGTGGTGTCATTCCTAACAAGAGTATGGAAATTTAACTATATTACAAAATAAGGAATTATTACTTGTTTGACGAACACATATTATAATTAACCCGTATCAGTAATATGTATGAACCATTTCATGCATAACTGCTATTGCTACTGCTATTTTTATCTGTCCGATATTATGAATCAAAAATGCCTACTTTATGTAATATATATCGCGGGAGTATGTTTAGATTGGTGTATTTAAACCGTAGCAGTCGAAAACAATTGCAGACACAGTAACTGTAACCGTCACGGAAAATATGGCCGGTTTTCATTTTTAACCTTTGAAATAACAGTGATAAAATAATTTAATTCCACTGTGTTACAAGTATATGAAAATAGCTATAATTTCCATGCATAATTTGTAATGACATAAAATAATTTTTTATTTATCTTTTTTTTATTTTTATATACCGTCTGACATAACATTTTGTCTATTAATTATACCGATCAAAGCTAAAAACGGTGTAAATAAACGTGTAACAGCGTTGGACATAAAATATTTCACGTTTCACTGCTAATATAACCAGTCACTTTTACTGGCAATATACGTAAATAATCATAAACCCACGTGTCACTTCAGTTAAATGCATCGAAAGTTCCTTTTACATTTAAATTTCATTTTGTTTTATTTTATTTTGAACGAGCATAATTTAATATTACGGTAAACTTAAATTATAACAATAATTCCATCGTACGATGGTAAAGCTAAGTGTGGAATAGATATAAAACAATAAAGACTAGAAAATAAAAACTGTTTTTGTGAAATTAAATCTTCTTTTTAACACTTTTAGGTTTTAATTTTATTAAAGTTTTTTATAAGTTTGCGAGTGTGCAGTTTTCTGTTTTTCACCGTTCCTAGTTCGCTGCTTATTTATATTTTTAATAGCCACGTGTAATATATAACTGGTTGTTTATTATTTTCCGTAATATAACAGCAATAAAATAAACTTCACGACTATAATATTTGGAAAATGTTAAACAAAGAAATAAATAAATAGTTATAGGTTGGCAATTTTAGCGGGATCTCAAACTGTCTTGTAGTAGTTTTTATATATAAATTTGTGTCGTTTGACCCTGTATTATAATCTCTAGTATAGGTGGTATTTTGCATAAACAAATTTAGTTATTATGCACGTGTGAAGTTGATTGAAAATAATAACAAGGACTATGAATTCGGAAATGCCACAGAATCTGTCTAGAAAGTTCTAACAAGGGAGACACTGTCTTGTTAGGATACTGAAATCATCATAAGTCAGGTAGAATAAGGTACAGGTTTTGCTATTATATTATTTTTACAACATTTACTGTGTTGTGCACTGTATGTCTAGAAAATATTAAAAAACAAACAGATTTCTTCTGAAAATTAAGTTCTAAACAGCTTCAGTTAAAGTCGAAATTCGGTTTCGAATAAAATTCTAGTTTCGGTGGATCAGTAATAAAATTACTTGTGGTTTTGTCAGATAACTATGCGAGCTTTGTTTATTATGACGTTTGATTTGAACTCACCATGTGAGGGAATTGGGTTCTCCTCGAGCCTTGTCCTTCGCTTATTGTTTTATTTGTCTTTTGCTTCATCGATGTACCTTCCCAATCATTGTCAATCTTAGATGAGAGGAGATTCAAGGAAGTTCTCATTTTGCATGGATACTTTACATCTCTTAAGTAGTCTATCATTCTGGAAAAATATGATAAATCGGATAAGCGTTCGATAGAACCTGGGTAGGAATTTGAAAGATACATGCATTACACTACTATGCTGATATGTTTTGGTCTGAAAAATGGGATTGGCAGCACGTATTGGCTCACGAGCCGATCTCATTTCATTATTAGAAGTTATGGTGGTGACTGCGAGCTGCAATGAACTTTGTAAAATCATATGTTTAAAGTACATTTCAGTTTTTGCCTTTACGAACTACTAGGTCCTACCTACTCTGCTATCAACTGATCATGTATAGAAATAAGCTCAATATTTGGAGTTTACTCTTTAAGGAAAGATATAAGGCACACGGTATGAAAAAATATGAGTAGTGAAATTAAAAGTGCAACATCACGCAACATAACGCAGTATCACACAAACAATTATTAATCTTAGCGCTATTCAAAAAAGGTTGAGATTTATTTAACTCTTTTTCGTTTTCTGTGAAAATTGTCAGTCGCGAATCGACCGTTGAAATGAGCAGTTGGCACTTATGAACGTTTGACACTATAAACAAAGGAAAAAATAAAGAAAACATTTATTCACAATAACAAGACACGGCAATACATACAGATAAACAGGAAACTGTGCGTAGGGGTCAATGACACACCAACTCTTCTTCGAAATGAACTGTATATTTATTTAGAAACTTACAATACAGTTGGACAGTAGTCCGATACTGAAGTGTTAATTAGGAGCCCTGCCGTCCATACTTTTTTTTCGAACTAACTATACTGTTAGCCTTAAGAGCCCAGAAGCCTCAAACGGCTTTTACAGCTTCACCCAGGCTTGGGGGCGAGCGCTTAAGGCACTCAGCCGGTAAAGCAATGCAACAAGTTCCGAGGGTGCCAAATTGGCAAACCACGGCACGAACTGTTGCAGCGATTGCAATAAGGTCGCGATCTAGCTAATTCCCTATCCGTAATTCGATCTAACTAACTATACATATATACCTATCTCTCTCCTCTGGGAGCAGGAGAGGAGACAAGTGTATATATATTTAGTAATCTGTAAATTTTATCTACTAACTACTAACTAACTAGCCAAAAAAGGAAAAAATAGGTCCCTTACAGAACCTATGTACCTGAAGCCACCGATACAATTAACATTAACATTAACATAAATAGAATATTTTTTAAGTTATTTATGTTACATTGACTTGTTTTTTTATGTAATATTATCAAAATTAAAGCGATATAAACAACAATAAAATAATTAGCAACTTTGTATTATTATTATTTTACCAAAATAATTTTACCAAAATTCAGTACATTGTAAAAAATGACAGAAATTAGTGATTTTCAAGAAATACCAGCTTTGAAGCAGGATATTAGAGGTCACTGCACGCAAATCATTAACAAATAGAGCGATATCGAAAGCAAATCGGTTGAAAATCGAATTTTTGGTGGTCATTTGAAAATCACCTTTTTACTGATTTTTTTTATCTCCAACAAAAAAGTCATATGGTGTACATACTAGAGGATTTAATAAAACCCTACCTGAATCATTCAATTCACCCTCGAAGTTTTGAGATCCGTTTTTTTTATAGGCACAGAAAGGTGGTTTTTAGACATTTAAAAGGTTCGCTCTCATGACCTATGGGACTTAGAGGGCTGGAGTTTGATATGTAGGGATGTAGGAGCAAAATCGACAGACTTATCCCGAGAAATAATTCGGATAGTAAAGGAAATTACTCTTATACAATACAAAAAAAAGCTGCTGCTGATGAGATAGCACTACAAGGTTACACAACATCTTGGCATCATCTGAATAAGGTTCTGCCAAAATGCTCTCAAAACACCCATATCTTCAGAGGTTAAATTCATGCTATTCACCAGCGGCTCCTTTTCGATCTTGTTCTTGGCACACTCCATCAGTAGGTGATGTACATTATCAATCTTTCCACATATATTACAATTGGGTGACTCTGCTTTCCTCATGAGATATGCAAATTTTCCCGATGGATAGTAGCCCGAACGAAGTCTTAATGCTGTCTTTATATATTGTCGGTTTAAATAACATTCACTAAACCTAGGTTTATGAAGAGGCTGCCACTGTATTGTTTTATAACAAATGACTTTTTCTTTGCTTCTTTCATCAAAATATTCATTCCAGTTTTCATAACACATTTTTTTCAATTTTGATATAATTTCCCAATAATCTACTTTAAACGTCTTTAATATACCCTGAGCTTATCCTAATTTTGCAATACGGTCAGCCTCTTCATTCCCTTTGATATCAACATGAGAAGAAATCCATTGCAATATTAAAGACTGATTGTCAAACTATTGTCTATAAATGTGGTCTACAATAATATAGGCTACAGACGCCCCTCTGTAACCAGATGAGCATCGAACTAGATGCTGAAGTGCACTTTTGCTATCTGTTAAAATAACAACTTTTCTAATATTATTTTTAATAATATATGTTATAGCCTCTGATATTGCATTGAGCTCCAGTAACATAATCGACATATCATGGGTAACTCTAAAACAAGCTGTTATATTTCTATAAGCGTCATAATACGCCATTCCTAAGCCTTCAGAGTTTTTTGAGCCATCAGTATACAGTTTATACGAAATTTTATATTTAATACTTATTTCTTTTTCAATATCATATTTAACAGAAACTAAATTTAAGTGATTTTTGAAGGATTGAATACATTCTAGATTTATTTTAATCATACTTTTAACATTTATATATCACATCTACACGTCTAATTTAAACATTTCTAAAAGATTAGAAGACTTAATTGCTTGTACTTTTGCTTTCCTATATATCGTATTTGATATATCGTAATTGGTTAAGATATTCAAGTTCTTTTATTAAATCTATGATTACATTATTCGACCACGAAGAAGCCTTTAACCAATATTTGTTTGCTAAAAATTGTCTTCTTAACATTAATGGTAAAATAACTATCTCACTTTCCATAACGTGAATGGGAGTGGTTTTAATGAAACCTCCTATAATTCTTAGAGCCATATTTTGAATATTTTCATGTTTATAAATATGTGTCTTTGCACAATTTCCGTACAGAAAGCTATACGATCGCTATATATAATCGACGTATATAATTTTGATTCGTTCTCCAAACGGACCCTATACATATAAGCAGGCATGTACATCTGATATTGCGAGCGTACAATAGTACATTTTAAAGAAAATCAAAATAAATGATAAAACTAATCTAAAATATGAATATCTCACACCCGGTTACACGATATGTCTATCTAGTTCCTTCTCTGTTTACAGGAAAAAATTAAAATCGAAAACAAAAACAGCGAGCTTATAAACAACGCGCGACCAATATAGATAAAATAAATAAATTACACAATATACAAAGCGTATTTACGTCGCATAATAACAATTCCTTTATAGTTAGGTACCTATAACATTTTGTTATGCTTAATTAGTACAAAATAACTTTCGTTTCTAACAGGATAAAAGTGGACATTCAAGTATGTTAATTGGACGTATTTCCACAATTGTTTGAAATGATATTATTTTATATAATAACAAGTACGCATTATTGACGTAAGAGCTAATAATAATCAAGCTAAATATATGATATTTGCACCGTAAATTCCTTCTCTAACGTACTAGAAGCGCAGGTACCTAAAACTATTTGAAAATATATTTTTCGGGTATTAAAAGAGACATGCGAATTTGTATGAAAGTAAGCAGTTTTAAGTTAGCAGTAAGCAATAATATTATCACTGGGATACGGTCTCACTCAGGAAGGTCAACTCGTTGAAATAGACTGTGTCAAGCCTAGCTGTGATTCTAAGAGAACGGTTAGACTTACTTCAAAAACTAGATCGTTTAAATGATAAAATTAAACAGCAATTACCTATACAGATTTTAAATAATATCGATTCAAATACTAACTATGGCAGCTTGTATAATATTGTCACAGTATTGAATTTAGTAAACATTGCCCAACCAAGGTTATTAGTGTCAGAAAAAAAATGGTTATTTAATGAATGAGCAACCAAAGAAATTATAAAAAGTAAAGACCAACTATATATATAGAGCCTGGGAAGATTCGCAGTATGCAATCGGTTTATTCTGTGATCTCTCAAAGGCCTTCGACTGCGATGACTACAGTACGCTTATACATGGTAATCTCTTTTTTAAAAGACCGCTGTCAGGAAATAATTATAAATGGAGCAACCTCCTCGGTATCATTAGCCAGAATCGGCGTTACTCAGGGTTCGATTCTGGAACCGTTTTTGTTTCTCTTGTAAATCTTGTAGATCTACCTGTAGTGATTGAGAACAGTGCTGACATTGTTCTTTTTACAGATGACACCTCACTTATATTTAACTAGCTGTGCCCGCGGCTCCGCTTGGTTGAACTACAGAATGCTGTCGGCCGAGCGCACACGTGAATTGTGCTACCTCAAAAATGCATATTGTGGGTTATCCTTACCAAATTGACCTATGCTGTCGCTGACTTTTTGTAAGTATTTTTAATATCTACAATTATTTAGAACATTGATGTGATGATGCCCCTAATGCGTCTTTTTTCCGAATTGATTCACTATTATCGTCACTGCTTATTTCGTATGTTACTTTATCTTACAAAATATAACCTTATAACCTGGCCAGATAACATAGCTAGGAATTAAAATAAGAAACATGTAAATCAGATAAGTGGTTTTCCCGTGAATAGAACATAAACGGACAGACAGACATAGAGACGTTGAGTTTTAAAATATGTATAGCAGAAACGAAAAGAATAGATTCAGAGGTCAGGCAATTAAATAATACTTTAGTTAAATTTTCTGAATGGTTTACTCTAAATAATTTACTGCTAAATGCAAAAAAAAATGTGCTTGTGCGATTCACACACGATAGAAGGGAAACTTCATTTTAAAAGATATTTTATATTTTATTTAAACAGTGTGCAATATACATACACACTGACATTTGCTCTTTCGCTCTGGCTCACACAAAGTGGAGAAACCGATAATATATTGCTCTCTCGCTCTGGCTCACACAAAGAGGAGTGACCGATAATGTGCGTTAAACGTTTAACGCTTGGAAGTCGCATAAGCAGTTTCACTTCAATAACAAATGTATTTTCGGCGTGTTGAGAGTAGTATCAAGATAGAAGGGAATTGAGTAGGCTTAGTAGATATTACTGTCTTCTTGGGTATTATAAGCTTGAATCAAATTACAGTGCAATCCGCACATTAAACCTTTGGCGGGAAGATTAAGTTCTGCTGCATTCGCAGTACGTAAGATTCGCTAGTTAACAGATATTGCCACTGCTATATTAATCTACTTCGCTTACTTCCATAGCATAATATATCACGGTATTTTGCTGTGGGGTTCAGCAGCTGAGGTAGACAAACAAGCGAGCAATATACAATATGAGACCTCGCGAATCACTAAAGATGATTCAAAGTTCCAGGAATTTTATATTTTAAGTTTACGTTCCCAATACATTCTTGATTATATTAGGTCCTTACATATGAAATTAGCGTTTTGTCGTACTGACCACTTTCATTTGAAATATCTCCTCTTTGGTTAAGAATTCCAAATTAAAATTTATAAATTAACCTGGTACACTTGAGTTTTGAAAACAGTCATTCATTTTTTTTTTCCTTATTTTTTTTTTTCTTTGTCGTCGCTTATTACCTCACAATGGAAAACATGAAATATCGATATATTTACGAGTACGAATTCTACCGTGGCACCAGTGTTGCAGAAACAGCTCGAAGGATTAATGATGTGTATTGCGCTGGTGTTGCAAAAGAAAGCACTGTACGGTTTTGGTTTCAACGCTTTCGTTCTGGAAATTTCGACCTTCAGAACCAACCCCGTGGACGGCCGGAGCCCAAAGTGGAAAATGAAGAATTAAAGGCTGTTGTGGAAGCGGATCCCTCACAAAGCACTTCAGGCTGCAACACTGCAGGCTTCGGGATAAGTGATAAAACTGTATTAATCCACTTGAAACAAATCGGGAAAGTAAAAAACTTGAACGATGGGTATCTCATGAATTGAGCGAATCGAACTTGCAAACACGCGTCGACTGCTGTGTTACTTTGCTCAACCGACACAATAATGAAGCGATTTTAAATCGAATCATTACTTGTGATGAAAAGTGTATACTGTACGATAATCGGAAGAGCTCGTCGCAATGGCTGAACCCTGGAGACCCAGCCAAATCCTGCTCTAAACAAAAATTGACCCAGCAAAAGTTGCTTGTGAGTGTTTGGTGGACTAGCGCCAGTGTCGTTAACTACAGTTTTCTAAAATCTGGCTAAATGAATACGGCAGATATCTATTATCAGCAACTGCATACCATGAAGGAAGAACTAGCTGCTAAACAACCGAGATTTGTCAATCGCTCTAGGCCACTGCTGCTTCACGACAACTCAAGATTACTCACTGCACAACAAACAACCACTAAGTTAGATGAGCTACAATTGGAATGTCTGCGACATCCACCGTACTCCCTGGACCTTGCTCCAACAGATTACCATTTCTTCCGGAATTTGGACAACTTCTTACAAGGAAAAAAATTCAACTCCGATGCGGCAGTCCAAACGCCTTCAAAGAGTTTATTAATTATCGCCCCCATGGTTTTTTTAGTAAAGGGATCGATGAACTACTTATGAGATGGCAAAAGGTCATAGATAACAACGGTGCATACTTTGATTAATTAAATATATTTAATAAAAAAAAATGACTTTATATTCCTCCCGTACAAAACGCCAATTTCATATTATGTAAGGACATATATAATGTATATTCGTTATAACTTTGCATAGGTAGATTATGTCAAAGTTCAGCATAGTTTTAATACCAGAAACAGAAATAAATTAGTCATAACGTGTTTTGGACTTAGTAAGAATAATAAAAGTTTTTTAGGTAATAGTGTTAGGTTCTTTAATAAGAGCCCGAAGGACATTACTGATTTGCCGGACAATGAGTTCAAAGACCATGTCAAGCAGGTTTTCCTGTCAAAAAGTTATTGTAGAGTGGATCATTATGTGAATGATACTGATGTCTGTAAGTGATTCCCTCACTTTGCATCCACTAAATTATTAATATGATTAATAACTGTAAATATTATTTATACAGTTGGAAATTAAAAAAAAAACTCAATCGAGTTTCTTGCCTGTTCTTCTCGATGACTGTGATGATTTTTCCAAAGCGGTAGCAGTATAGTAGTGTTTGTACGTTCATAAATGCCTTCTTGGGGCCTAAATTGAATAAAGTTTTCTTTATTTTGATTGAGGAGTGAAATTTCTGGCGTTAAAAAAGGAAAGATTCAGACTATTAGGTTTAATTATAACCATTTTTAATTATTTGTTTACAGAAGCGCGGGCCAGACGTTGTACCATCGCTGCGATATTCGGAAAGCTTTTTGTTGCTTAAAAGGGGCCGAGCTCCTGTCTGCAGTTGTCGAAAGTGATTATTTCTTGTACGTCGTGTAGAAGAAGAAGCTTAGCCATCCATTATAGGCCGAAGGCAGGGCCGGAGACTAAAGAGGCTTGAGCCTTAGGAGACTGTGGTTTGGGTGGAGGGGCCCATAGAGCAAGAGGGGCGCGCGCGGGCTAGGTATGCTTGCGGGGTGAGGAAGCGATAAACATCGGAGCACGAGAAGCGCTTGAGAGGCTCAGAAAGGCCTCTGGTGATAAGAAAGTCTCAGGACGGACAGCTGAGGCAAGTTTTACCCTCTGAGGGGCGGACTGCCTAGCCTGACGGGGGCGCCTAGTACGCGGGGCTCGGGTACAGCAGCAATTATTCGCGGCCCGTTAAACCCCAAAGGATGCAGCTTTGAGGGAAGGGAGTGTTACGTGGGCGCTTACACTCGTTAATAGAGTAATCCTCGGTACACTTCACACAACAGGTACGGAGGTGGCAATTACGAGCAGAGTGACCGTAAGATTGGCAGTTGTGACACTGCGATGGATAATGAGACTTGCGGGAAGGTTCAATGGAGACATTCAGACCGCAGACGGATTTGAGGTCAAAGATGTCCTTCCCTAGTGCGGTCTAGAATGACTAAAACCATGTGAAAGGTGGCCTTTGTTATGTGGTGGTCCATCCGATGTACCTCCTGGACCGGCTAATTCTGAGCCTACACAAACTCGACTACTTCAGTAGATATACTAGATACTAAATATAAATTTTTATTTGGTAAAATGACTGAGAAAATAACTAAAAAAATATATAATTATAAAACAAAAATATGATAAAGTATAAGAGATTGTTTTTCTTTTGTTTGTTTGCACACGCTTAACCCCTGGAACTACCTGTCAAATTAGAAAAAAAAAGCATTTTATAGTCTTATTTTTGAGGAAGGAAAAACTTCACGTTACGGCTGTAAGAAGCGAAGCACTAACCATTAACTTCATATACCTTTTGTACATTTGTATAAAGGAGAAACGTTATCTATAATTGTACAATTTTACAAGGGAATTATATGTCATTCCTGCATTGATAGATTTGTCAATAATATGAGTATAAATAAAATTATGGGATGAAAAATAATTACTAGGTAAGTAACGCTTGCGAAGCAGCGATAACACCACTACTTCTCTATAAAAAGCTTTTCCTCAACAGGAAAGTAAATTGGATAATACTTTATTATAAATGTAGAATAATTCTTCGAAAATATAACAAAATATGAATAAACATTTATTTATATTTATTCTCGGCCGATAAAAATTTCTAAATATTCATTGTATTACTTTTGGAATCTAACTGTTATTTGGGACTTCTTTTCATATGATGAAGAGTGCTGATATCAAATTCTCCAAGCCCATGCGAGCTTACATACACGGGCGTACTATAGAAAGAGTACAATAAAATGTAGATTGTGTTGTGTTGTGTTGGCCATTATCAAGAAGTTCAATATTCCACGTTCATTGCTTTATTCAGATAAATCAAAATAAAAAATACTTTATTCAATTTAGGGCCCAAGAAGGCACTTATGAACTGTACCTAATCCCAGTCATTGAGAAGAACCGGCAAGAAACTTAACCTTCTTCCTTAAGCTTAACCTTCTTTTTATTTCCAACTGCACAAATAATGTTCATAGTTAATAATCATATTAATAAATTAATGGGGCACAGAGAGGGAGTAATTTCCAGACATCACTATCATTCACATAATAATCCATCCTATAAACCTTTTGACAGTTAAACCTGCTTGACATGGTCCTTGAACTCATTAGGTATATTATCAAAAATATACCTATTGGGAGGGCAAAGTTAAGATATAAAACTAAGATACTATTGGGTCACGAAGGGGTCATGAATTATACCCATTTTTATGGATAAATGCAAAATGGGATCTTTTACCCCTTATCGGTGTCTATAATATTATATTTATTATTAGCTGTGCCCACGGCTCAGTATACAGAATACTGACGGTCGAGCGAACGCGCGAATTGTCTGTTGTTGTCTGAATTGTGTGCCTCAAAAATACTTATTATGGATGATTCTTAGAACATACACATGTATTATCCGAGACTTTTTTGTAGATCTTTTAATATCCACTATTATGTTATACATTAATTTGATAAATCTCTTATAGTTTACTCAGCGTAAGACATTTAAGCGCCTCAAAAGCGTATTATCTTCACTGCTTATTTCGTATGTTATTTTATGTAAATAAATATATACTATAATCTGTCCAGATTATATATATATATATATATATGAATTAAAGGAAACACCAAATAAATCAGATATGTGGTTTTCACGTGAAAAGAACATAAACGGACAGACAGACAGAGAGACGTTGAGTTTTATAAAATGTTTCAAACAATAATTATTAAAAATAAATACGAAAGTAACTCGTTAAAAGTATAAGATAGATTGGACATTGGGGCAGGATGTTCACAATCTATTTTCGCGAAAAAAAATTGTAAAGGTGAAATAAAGTATGAAAATTTATAGGAAGAACCCATCATTTCTCAAATTAGAGATATGGCAATGCATATTTCTGCTTTTGGTAAGAAATAAAGAGAGTTTTGATTTTTTGAAAAATCATCCCTCAAGGCGGTACGATAAGGGATGATTTCAATTATTTTGAAGTGAAACTACTTAGGCGGCCATTCGATCATTGGAAGAGAATTGAGAGTGATTCAAGGAGGCGTCACGTTTAGACACATTTCGTTACATGAGAGAGAGAGAGAGTAGTTATAAAAACTAGTTATAAAATCACCCATAAATAAAGAGAAAAAAGAGAGGGAGAAATACAGCTATACATTATATATCTTAATGCTGGTTCACACTAGGTTGGAGTGACAGTTTTATCGGAACGGTAAATATATCGATTTCATATAGGCGTATAATTACTATACCATACACATAATGATAAACTTATCACAGCTTTTCTTTTAATCTGTCGCGTTCCGAGACCAGCCGGTGTATACGCAGTAATATAGAAGGTGGTAAGGATCGCGGCCACCATACACATAGTACTATACCCATTACTGATCCTTTTCTGGTTTGTTGCGTTCCGGGATCTGAGTGTAGTTTCACCTGAAACAAGCATTCGCGATAATAATAAACAAATCTCAAAGACAAAACTTAAAGTAGCAAGTATATGTTTAGAAAAAAAAACTATTTATATGTAGCGTACTCACGAGTACCGACCCCACAAAACTTCATGGACCCCACTTTAACAAAGGATGGAATAATAAGTTATTGCAAATTTTAATAGGTAGATTTACCTTTTCACGCCTAATTAAAGTAAGATATTCCAGTTATTACATACATCTGATTCGGTGAACTATTTACTTAAATTTTAATACGTAGATTTACCTTCTCACTCCTACTTAAAATAAGATATTGCAGTTATTACATACATCTGAATTATTGAACTACTTACTTAATTTTTAATACGTAGATTTACCTTTTCACGCCTAATTAAAATAGGATATTGCAGTTATTACATATATCTGATTCGGTGAACTATTTACTTAAATTTTAATACGTAGATTTACCTTTTCACGCCTAATTAAAATAGGAAATTGCAGTTATTACATATATCTGATTCGGTGAACTATTTACTTAAATTTTAATACGTAGATTTACCTTTTCACGCCTAATTAAAATAAGATATTGCAGTTATTACATACATCTGATTCGTTGAACTATTTACTTAAATTTTAATACGTAGATTTACCTTTTCACGCCTAATTAAAATAAGATATTCCAGTTATTACATACATCTGATTCGTTGAACTATTTACTTAAATTTTAATACGTAGACTTACCTTTTCACGCCTAATTAAAATAAGGTCTTGCATTTATTACATACATCTGATTCGTTGAACTACTTACTTTAATTTTAATACGTAGATTTACCTTATCACGTCTAATTAAAATAAGATATTGCAGTTATTACATACATCTGATTCGTTGAACTATTTACTTAAATTTTAATACATAGATTTACCTTATCACTTCTAATTAAAATAAGATATTACATATATCTGATTCGGTGAACTATTTACTTAAATTTTAATACGTAGATTTACCTTTTCACGCCTAATTAAAATAAGATATTGCAGTTATTACATACATCTGATTCGTTGAACTACTTACTTAAATTTTAATACGTAGATTTACCTTTTCAGGCCTAAACCGCTGAACAAATTTTGTTGAAAATTGGTAAAATACAGAGATTGACGAAATCTTAGAGAAAGAAATACGCTACTCATTGAACTGTTCATCGTAGTCAGTTAGAATTTGTTACGAAGTTTTCAGGTTATAAGTTTGAAGTTTAAATAAATTAATCCTAGTAAATTACATAAATAGTTTAAACTTAAAATTAAAATCAATTGGGGTTATTGGGATAATGGATGGGATGGACTAATGGAGTAAGATCTCTTGGTGGTCGCCGTTGTGTTCGGATTGTACTGTGCTTACCAAAGAAGACAGTACCGTCAGTGTGACGAGTTAATAATAGGTCTTTACCTATGAAATTGCCATTCTACAGTCTGGCCATTTCAAATCAAAATAATTTTTGTTTGGCTAAGAATTCTAATTTCAAATGAATTTTATTTTAAAAACATGTAATTCTTTTTCCAAAGGTAGTCATTTGTTTATTGATTAGTGTTACATTTTCATCGCATTTAAATCTTTTTTGTCATCATGGATATGTTAAAAATTCGAGTAATTATGGAATACGAGTACCGTCGCGGCAGTAACGCGGCACAAGCGGCACGCATCATCAACGACGTTTACGGAGCTAATACTACAAACCAACGCACCACCTGTTATTGGTTTGCTCGCTTCCGTTCTGGGAATTTCGACCTGAAAAATGAACCTCGCGGTCGTCCGAAGACTTTGGTCGACAATGACGAATTAAAGGCGATTGTGGTAGCTGATGATACACAATCTACGGCTGAATTAGCAGCAGCTTTCGACGTTAGCGTCAAAACAATATTGGTCCATTTGCGTCAAATTGGCAAGGAAAAAAAGCTTGGAAAATGGGTGCCCCACGAACTCAATGATCGCCAGCGCGAAGTACGCGTTGAGACGTGCCTTGCACTGCTCAACAGACACACAAATGAAGGAATTTTGAACCTTATTCCTGCGATGAAAAATGGATTCTGTTTGATAACCGCAAGCGCTCAGCAAGTTGGTTGGATCCTGGTTCAGCACCTAAACAATGCCCTAAACGAAAACTTACCCCTAGAAAAGTGATGGTCACTGTTTGGTGGTCTAGCGCCGGTGTGATTCATCACAGCTTTTAACAAACGGGGTGAGCATTACTGCAGATGTGTACTGTGAAGAACTGAACACAATGATGGAGAAGCTGGCACATCTCCAACCAGCATTGGTCAAACGCTTGTCTCCGCTGCTCCTGCACGACAACGCGCGACCTCGTACTATACAAAAGACGTTCTCCAAGTTGCAAGAACTGGGGTTGGAAGTTCTCCGTCATCCGCCCTACTCACCAGACCTTGCGCCTACAGACTACTACTTTTTCCAGCGATTACTTCTATTAATACAAATAAAAAATACATGAAAAACATCGTTTAAATTTTTTCATACAAAACGGCAATTTCATAGGTAAGGACCTAATATAAAAAAAGAAGTCACGGGTACCAGCTAGTACTTTATATATTTCTATATTATTATAGTATATATAATTATTGACTCTGTTTTATTTTAAAACGAGACGTAAATACCCCGATAACTTTATTAACCCGACTAATTATATACATATTATTTTATCCTGATATCCTCCTATAAATGGACACATGTTGTTCCTCCAGCAATATTACATAGTGATACGCGGTCCCTGAAGCACCGACAACGTTCGAATGTTTCTTGTAATTTGATAAAATAAACATAATGAAGAAGTGTTTTGACATATATTTGTCTGTCTTATTATTGATATTATGTTTGAATTATGGCTCGTGCCGTCGACTTTGGATTAGGAAAGGTAAGTGACAATTATGTACTTGTTTATTTTAAAGTTTCACTATGACAATATTTAATGTTATGCGATACGGTTGAAGATAATTCGAGAATATCAGAAGTGAGAGTTTTTTTAATTAAATAAATATCAAGACAAAATACTTTATTCAATTTAGGCCATAAGAGGGCACTTATGAATATCATAACACTACTACCGTTTCGGAAGACATGCCAGTCATCGAGAAGAACGAACAAGAAACTCGATGGGGTTTATCAACTATTTTTTAATTGTTATTTTAAAAAACATGTATTGTATATAAGTCTAAAAGATGGAATTAGTATTTTGTATTTACTTCTAGTATTAAAATTTTCACTGTCATTTACAAGTTAAAAGTATCTAATTTTTTTCGAACATACATTAAATTATCCAAGATGTATTGGGAGGGCAAAGATAAGATACAACTAAGTGGTTACTGTAGTCTATAGACGCTTGTAACACCAGAGAACCATATCAAGCAAGTTTAATTATCAATTGTTTTTATAACGTGGATAATATACATAACTGTAAACATAATTTACACAGTAAAAAAAACGATCGAGTTTCTTACCGGCTGATTTCCACGACTGCAATGTTTGTCCGAACCGGTAGTTGTGTTTCAACGTTCATACGTGCCTTCTTAGGGCATAAATTGTAAAAAATGTTTGTGTTTTGATTTGATTAATCGTGGTTTTTCTTTAAAACTAAATATTTTTTTTATATTTAGCTATATACTTGTATTGCAGTAATTATAATTTTATACTAACTGATACCAGCGACTTCGACTGCGGTGTTTTTATATTACTGATTTTCCGGATAATGAGTTCAAGGACCATGTCGAGCAGGTTTTACTGTCAAAAAGTTATTATAGGGTGGATCATCATTTAAATGATAGTGATGTCTGGAAATGACTCCCTCTATGTGCATCCATTAAATTATTAATATGATTATAATTATATTTTTATACTAATTGATACCAGCGACTTCGACTGCGGTGAATATTATATTTAAAAAATATAATTTATGTACATAGATGAACGCGTAGTGCTTATGAAAATCGTGGTTTCTTAAAACTTTAATAACTTTTTATTTAATGATGATATCGTATTTTTTTTTTACAAGAACACAATATCTAAGTAAATAAAGATCAAAGTTTATCCAATAGTTTTTGCGTGGTGCGTGTACGTTAGCAAACCTCAATAATTTTATTTATATACACACTAGCTGTGCCCGCGGCTCCGCTCGCGTGGACTACAGAATGCTGTCGGTTTAAAAGCACGCGCGAATTGTGCCGCCACAAAAATGCTTATTGTGGGTGATCCTTAGATGATAGATATATGCTATCGCTGACTTCTTTGTAAGATCTATAATTATGTATTACATTAATTTGATATATTCCTTATGGTTTACTCGGCGAAAGCCATTTAAATGCTCCAAAAGCGTCTTTATTCCGAATTGATTCACCATTATCGTCACTGATTCTTTCGTATGCTATTTCTTAGTTAAAATATATTCTATAACCTGGCCAGATAATATAGCTATAAGTTAAAAAAGTACTATAGAAATCGAATAAGTGGTTTTCGCGTGAAAAGAACTTAAACAGACAGACAGAGAAACGTTGGGTTTTATAATATGTATAGAAGACAGGTATAGAAGATATAGAAAGATATTAAGTCGTGGTTTAGATTGGCGGAATATTGACCCACAGGATCGAGTTACCAAAATCCGGCGAATTTTCCGGAATTCGCTCATATTTACCAATTCAAATCGATAAAACTATCGGCTGACGGTGAAGGAAAGCATCGTGAGGAAACATTAATGTTTGATAAATATTCTTGTAATACCGCTGTATGTGGGTAAAATATATAACTGTTCATTTCTCGATCTATGAAATCGCCAATACGTCATGAGCTAGCGTGGTGATGAAGTCCTTGCCTTCAATTGAGAAGTGGCCTTATTGCCCAGCAGTAAGACAGTTAGCCTGATATTCAACCTTTTCCGGCAATAATGAGTGGAACAATAAACGTATCTTATTTTTCAGGTGGATCTTGCATGGATGGCCCAAAGAACGGAACTTGTTTGCCTATCCACGAATGTAGAACAAGATATCCTGACCGCTCTGTTCAGAGTTACACTGTAAGTATTTTATTATACGCCTTTCAAGCCACCACTAGCAACTGGATCTCTAAGTGTATAGGTCAGATATTGTGGAAGTACTCTGTAAACATTATTAGCACATCAAATAAAAATAAAAAAAAATATACCCAATCGAGTTTATAGCTAGGTCTTCTCAATAACTGTGATTATTGTTCTAACCGGTATCGGTCTTCTTATGGTCTGCAGGACGCGGGGGGGGGGGAACAAGATCAACCAATAACCTAGTCTATTGCCGGCAGGCGGCAACAATAGACGTTTGACGTTTGAAGGCTTGTGCTTATATCGGTCAGACTGTAGCGTTATATAGACGTACATAATTTAGTAAATTGAATTAAGAATTTTTGATTATATATATTTCAGATCCATTTACCATTGGGTTTAAAAGGCTTTCCTCCATAATGCTTTTTATATCAATTTTTCTAAACTAATAGTCACTATCATATCAAATATCAACTTATATATTTTTGCTGGTTTCTCAATTCGTATTCCTCAAAAATACATAAGTTATTCTGAAACAAATATTTAGAGTGCACTTTTTTTTATCTAGTTTTGAAAGAGTTAAAGTTAGATTAGGAAAAAAACTCTTACGTGATATTCGAAACGAACCGGAGATGTATTTCATACTTTATTGGTTCCATGTTTGGCATTCTATAGAATGAAATATGAATAATTTCATACAATGCCGGTTAGCTTCAGGCATTCTATAGAACGCCGACATTTTATAAATTACCTAGAAGAATTTATTACAAGTTTTTAATTTTTTTACGCCCATTAATTAAAAAAGTTGTGGTGTGAAAGAAGATATAGTGACACGGATTGAGAAAGGGATGCTTAGATGGTTTGGGCATGTAGAGAGGATGAATGAAAGAAGATTGACTAGACAGATTTATAAGATGAGTGTAATTGGGAACGTTGGAAGAGGAAGGTCTAGACGAACGTTCCACAATCAAATCGGGGCCGTTTTGAAGAAAGGTCAGGTCAAGAATACTCTAAACCGAGGAGGATGCATGAAAAGGTTGATGAATGTTGAGGTAACGAAAGTTGTATGTCAGGATCGTAGCAAGTGGAAGGACGTGGTCTCTGTCTACCCCGTTGGGGAAGAGGCGTGATTTATGTATGTATATATGTATTAATTAAGAGTATTATTAATTTTTGTATTTTTGTTTGTTATAGAAATGTTCGGTTAGCAACAGAGTAACAATTGTTTGCTGCGCACACATACAAGCCGATAATCCGACTCTATATAGTACACAGTGAGTATGTCCCGATATACAAATGTTTAAATGTTTGTGATGTTGCAGTGCTTTTAAAATAAATAAATACATCTTCTTTTGTACATTTTATGTAACTTACACATAAATGTCTACATTTATAATTGGACAAATTGGAAATTTATTTGCAAATTTCTACTTGGAGCAGTCTTCCTGGTGAAATATCTCCACCCTACAGAAGATCGCAGACAAAAATAACCTTGTGTTATATTCTTACGGTGATTAGGATTTCCAGAGCTCCTTGGGGTTCAAGTTCGATAACGCATTAGTGATACAGAAGGTACGGTTACCATTAAATATCAGGAGGGCCGTGCGCATATTTGCTATCTTAGTAGGAGGAATGCGGGTAAAACTAATATGCATAATATGGTATGAAATTTTCCTTCTCAGTATTGTATTGTGTCTGGAAGCCGTTTGTTTAGTTATCATTATACAAGCTTTTCTTATTTTGGAATTAAATGGCCGTGTGTAAAATTGTCAACATAAACGTTTCAAAAGGTACATCATCCTTTATAGGTAGAAAGGTCAGCATAAAGTTAGCAATGATGTTCTTTTTTGGAAAAGGAACCCTAAAAGTTGTTAACTTTAAAAAAAATAAGGACGTTAAGTCTGATACAAAATTTTCGCAACTTATTTTCAAGTAATATTTTAATACAAACACATGTTAGGTATAACTAGGTCGATAAACTGCTAACAGAAATTTCCATATATCAAGAAGTGGCGATAATTATCAACGGTAATTAATAATATTGTTTCCTTCATTTTAGAAAACCGATTATCGATCCAGTCTCAGGGCAATCTCTTATGAAGACCGGGCAGAAAGCGTGGGACAGTGAGTATATAAGATTTTTTCAAACTTCCTTTTACACTGTAGGCAAGCACTGAGAAAGGATTTTTGGAAATTTAACCTCTAAGGTGGTCGATAACCTATGGTTGATAACCATATATCGATATCCCTTCACCGTGTCTCCTATCATCTGATTATGGAAGGGCATGGGGAAATTAAATTATGCAATTCCAACGCACACTCGCCGAAATGAATCTGGTTTATAAAACGATGAACAGGCAACTTGACGTCGATGTTCAAGGCTTTGCAGCCTTGCCACAACTAGCGAATCGTTGCCAATGAGTGTTTTAGGCTAGACTGAGCATTCTTGCCTTCATCAGTGCTTCATCATCAAAAAGCTGATGAGTTCGGAGCCGAACGGAGTTAACAGCGGTCAACTGATATGTGGCTAATTCAACCCAAAGGTGACAGTGGTATTCCACACATGACCGTATTTGTGCTTAATATAAGCTCAGAAGTGATCCCGTGTAAAATCCCGCTTAACCTTGAAGAGGATCCCCAATGACTTAGCAGCTGATTTACGTTCGATTTAAATTGTACTAGAATGTTCCACTGATTGATTGTCAAATTTGTCAAACAATCAATGCAAAACGTTCGTGAGCTTCATATGAGACACTCGTTGTGTGTTTAAACAATATAGAAACTAAAAGATACATAGTATTGACGGTATAAAAAAAAAATGATTTCTCATATTTTGGTCATGCATAACACGCATGCATGTCATGCTGTACATGATTAGTTGATAGCTCATTTGCAGTAGTAATAATAAATATATAATCTTCAACAATGAAAATGTATATGGTTAACTAGCTGCAATCCACGGTTTTTTTTTTCGAAATGTCTATACTGTTGGCCAGGAGGCCTTAACAGTTTCACCGGGCTTGTGGGTGAGCGCTTAAGGCACTCAGCCGAGAAATAAGGGCAATAAGCGCAAGAGTGCCAAAGTGGCCAACCTCGGCTTGGGCTGTTGCCGTATATGCAACATCGCGATCTAGCTAATTCCTATCCGAATTCGAGCTAATTAACTATATATGTATGCATGTCTCTTGGCTTCTGGGAGGAAGGAAGAAACACGCCTACATATATTTAGAAATCTGAAAATTGGTCTAAGGCTAACTAACCAAAAAAAAAGAAAACCTATAAGAACCTATGTACCTGAGTGTAATGCATGTGTGTTCATAATACAGTGTAATGAATATGTGCTGGTAGCTAGTGATTGCAGTGTCACTGTATCGCGCGAGCAGCAGGCTTGAGGGCTCCATACCGGAGGAAAGGAGCTAGGCTCAAGTCGCTGCAGGAGAGGGGGCGGTCGTGACATGTGTGCGGGAGCGCAATCCACGGTATCACCCGTGATAAATTTATTTGGCCAATTCTACACAGAACTGTCGCCAGCATTTCATCATTTTCACTTCCCGTACTTGCGTACCCTTGCCAGATTGCTTGACATTCATGGTTACTGCTCTGCTCGTCAGGTTCTAATCTTGAAGTTATATAATATTCCTCTATAAATCCGCTATAAACAGCAAGTATATTTTTTCTAATCTGACTGGTAGTTCCAGATATTAACACTTGCAAACCAACAATCTCTTGAGATTATTATAATAATATTAGTATAGATAAGATAATGCAGTATCTCAAGACGAAACTCTTAGACCAGTGTGTGTTGCCAGTGCATATGGTGCTGAGACGTGGTCGCTAACTATGGGCCTCATAAGAAAGCTCAAAGTCACTCAAAGTTCAATGGAGTGGGCTATGCTCGGAGTTTCTCTGCGTGATCGAATCAGAAATGTGGAGATCCGCAGGAGAACCAAAGTCACCGACATAGCCCAAAGAATAGCTAGACTTAAGTGGCAGTGGGCGGGTTTACTTAGGTCGTAGAACAGATGGCTAATGGGGTCAAAGAGTTCTCGAGTGGCGGCTACGTACCGGAAGACTCAGCGTGAGCAGATCCTGCACAAGGTGGTCCGACGACCCGGTAAAGGTTGCGGGAAGCCGCTGGATACGGGCAGTACAGGACCAGTCGTTGTGGCGATCTTTGGGGGAGGCCTATGTCCAGCAGTGGACGTCTTTCGGCTGAAATGATGAGATAAAAAAATTGTATAAATATGTATAATCTTCCAACACGCCATGCATCCCGTGATTATCCCCATAACTGAATGAAACTGAAACGGTTCATGTGGCAATACGTTTAGCCAATCTTACCTTTCAAACCAGAATAAATGAGCGTGAACTATTGCTCTTCAGTACAGATAGATATGTTTCTTTCCAATTCCTACCCAGGTTTTATCGAACACTTAAATTATTATATTCTTCCAGAATGCTTGGACTATTTAAATGATGTAAACTATCCATGCAAAGGGATTACTCGCCAGAATCATGTCGCTTCTGACTTGGACGACAATGATTGGGAAGATGTCTTGGTGAAGAAGAACTCAAATAAAACAATAAGCGGGGGCAAAAACGCGATGCAAACCCAATTCCCTCACATGGTAAGTTCAAATTATGCAACATATTAAACAACGCTTGTATGGTTATGCTATAAAACTGCAATTGATATTATTACTAACCCACCAAAATTAGATTTCCAGCAGAAACAGAATCTTCGCTTCTATTATTTTAGATGCATGTTTTTCTTTGCTACTCTTTTCTCTCCTTTGCTTCCTAATAATTTGTTGCTGAGAACTGTCAAAATCGACTATTATAATCTAATTTTTTTTAGTTTTTCTGCGTTAGAATACTTCTGGGTCAAAAATTTTTCAGGGTCTCTTTCTTTATGTTTTTAAATAACTTTCTTTTGCGTCATTGTCATCTAAATAAAGGAAATTATTATACTTTTCACCGGCAAAGCTTAGCAAATTCATGCAGCAGTTCCATCGGTTCCATAAAGAGAATGCCAGGTTCTTGATGAAAGCCAAGTACTATAAAATGCAATTATCGATTATTTGTTTGAATTGGAAGAATGCTGTAGCAGTACAAAATATGTATGATGTATATCATACATAAGATAATAAGTTTTGTAGAACGAAATAATCCAAAACTATGGAAGCTATGTAGCTATCAAAGCTATGGAAGTTAAAATCAACCCAAAATATTAAACGAAAATTTACTTAGAAAAAGTTGATATTGTAAGATTTTTATTGCGCTATGCATTAAATATCGAAAAAACTTTAAATTTCGTGAGAAATAAAAATTAGTTTTATTTTATTTTTATTATAGGACACGTTGCTCTACCGTTGCTTTACCCTTATATCATAACAATATCAGTGATATCATATTATGACAAATTAGTTTTCATATCTTGTGAAAGACAGCAGCAATGCATTTAAAGTCTGATATATTATTGTAGGTATATATGATTGTATAGATACAATTATAAAGTGTTTACGTAAAACAAGTAATAGTTCTTTATTTCGTAATTCTAAATTTACATACTCTCGCTACGGACCACAACGATATATGTGTGAAATCAAATAGGCCTAAAAATTATTTTACATTTTAGTAATTAAACAGAAAGGTTGTCGTGTAGCGATTAATTTCATTTCTATCCAAAGTATGGACCCGTGTGTTAAATAATCCAAAAATATAATGTTATGTTAACATAATTAACTTTGCAGGCACTCCTCGGTTACGGTGATGAGACGAAATCCATCAGTTGGACGTGCGCGGGCTCACTCATCAGCGAAAAGTTTATCCTAACTGCCGGACACTGCATTGCTGACAGTATACTGTAAGTATTATAAAGTAGTACTCTATCATAGTGTAATCATTTAATTACGGAGTAAATGCGACATATGTTGGAATCCCTGAAATGAGCCTGAGCTTTCACTATTGTTAGTATACGTGATTGGTCCGTTAAAAAAGGCGCCCAACAGTACATTAGATTTAGGTTTTGACTTCCTAAATTAGCAATTTACGAGTAATTTTTGCTTATGTGCAATCACGAATTGCCTTATCTCTGAATTCTTAAGTGATATTGCTTTATGTATGCGTTCATGACCTATATGGAGTTAAGAATTTTGCATAGAGTAGTTATATAAATAATGAGCAAAATGAAGAGAAAGCAAACGGTGATGCAGGAAGCATTATCATCCCGCTTCAAAAGTAAATTTCGCTTTGGCGCGCTCTGATTGGTTGATCAACATTCTCTAATGGTTGCGAGGCTTAGAGCGAGATGACGTTGGTGGAGAGATAAATATAAGACTTTGAAAAAGAGCTGCCATGGTCTTGGTCCGCTTACATCCTAAACTATGGTGGGTAAGTAAAATGTCACTTAGACATAATCTTATGCTCTATAAGACATGTGTCCGTACGACCCTTAAATACAATTACCTCGCATTTTGCCGAAATCAAATTTTAAACCTTTGCAAATTTTGCAAAACAAATTCTCACGCAATATATTCAACGCTCCACGATTCTTTCGAAAGAACGCTATCCATAGAGATATGGAACTCACTTCAACAGAATCTCATATGAAAACTATGCGACAAAATATTTCGAAAGAGCGTCGAAACATTCAATCCGTTAGTAGTATCCGCCGCAACATACTGCCCGACCTAACATTCCGAAGGCAAAACGAAGGCAACAGAACATTCTCACCAAGCCCGATGATAAATTTGCGGTAGCTAACGCGTGATACCCGCCCGTGACCAAGCGTTCCCACGACCGAACTGAACATAGGTTCTGTAATTGACTATTTTTTCTTTTTTTGGCCAGTTAGACAGACCAAATTGACCGATTACTAAACACATATGCATGTTTTTTCATCACCCCTTAAAAGGAAAAAGATGTATATATGTATAGTTAGTTACATGGAATTATGGATAGAAAGATAGTTAGATTCCAATTCTTGAGTTAGAGTCCAAGCCGAGGATCGACCACTTCGGCACCTTTGCGCTAGTTCCCCCTTTTTACGCGGTTGAGGGTTCTCTGCGCTTGCCTCCAAGTTTCTAATGATTTCAGACCCATTAAAGCTAAGAGTGTCATCGGTTCGAAAAAAAGAATGTTAATGTAGTCACACGTAGATGGATAATAATGAAGCCGCAAGCGTGTGATCTTGAAAATCGAAACTACAAAGGAAGTGACCTTACCCCATTAACTCTTCCATAGTAAAGGAAGGAAGACAGACTATCGTTGGACTACTAGGCATGAATTGGATTAATCAATATTTTTCGGAAATTTTTCAAAATCTTAATCGAAATATTATTTATTCAATTTAGGCCCTAAGAAGGCACTTATGAACTTCAAAACACTACTACCGGTTCGGACAAACAGCCCAGTTATTGAGAAGAACGAGTTTCTTTCACTTGGGTTTATCTTGTTTTGAACTGTAAAATGTTATAACAACAGTTTTAATATAAAACAATAAAAATATCCATATTATTTAGTGGATGCATAGAGTGGGAGTCATTACCAGACATCACTATCATTCACATTATGATCCAACCTATAATCACATTTTCACAGGTAAAACCTGCTTGATATGTTCCTTGAACTGATTATCATACAAATCAGTAATGTGTTTCGGGATCTTATTATAGGACCTAACACTATTACCTTAAAAACTTTTATTAGTCTTACTAATTCTAAAACACGGTACGACTAATTTATGTCTATTTCTAGTATTTAAACCTGTGCTGGTCTTTGACAAAATCTAGCTTGAAAAGATTTTACGAATATAGGTACTAATATTAAATTATCAAGAATGTACTTGATGGAAAAGTGATTCGCGAGGTCTTATGTTGTATATTGCTCGAATTGCCCGCTTTTGTAATATGAATATGGTTTATACCTCAGCTGCTGAACCTCAAAGTAAAATACCGTAAGACATTAAGCTTTGCAAGGAAGCGAAGTAGACTAACCGAGCAGTGGCAATATCTGTTAATTGGCGAACCTTACGTACTGCGAATGCAGCAGAACTTAACACACTTAAGGAACAATAACTTTCAAGTTATAGTTCTGAAGAAACTGGCGTTTTTAAGAATAGTTGTGCGTTAATCGGAGGTAACTTACAGAGTAAATCATTTATTGCAGTTTTTTTTAAACCTATTTACTAGTCTTGAAGGCAACAAACACTACAGATAGTAGCGCTTGTCTTATTAACTTAAATTACTCCTAGCAAAGGGTATAACTTAATGTATATTCAGAAAAACTTTGATAAGCTTTGTCAAAGATTTGAAAAAGTGTAATGTTAGAAATATACTTAAAATAGTCGTATTGTATTTTATAGAATAAGATTAATAAAAGTTTTTAGGTAACTGTTAAGTTCTATAATAAGATCCCGAAGCACTTTTTTATCGTTATAGGTATGGCGTAGTGGCCACATTCTTACCTGATGTTAAGTGACTATGTGGCCCAAGATGATAACACGCTAAACCTAGTGGAAGACTGGCTCTCAAGTGTAGCTGCCGGAACACACCTATTGGTGCTTGGCGACAGATTTTAAACTTGAGGGTGGTAGCTAGCCAGGCGGGCATAAGAAAAAGCCCTACCACCATGCTATGGTTTCCTCACTATGTTTTCCTTCACCGAAAGCTCAGGCTCATTGCAGGGATTCGATCTCACGTCAATCGATGCGAAGTCGAACACGCTACCACTGAGTCATCATTGCATTACTGATTTGCCAGACAACAAGTTCAGGGACCACGTCAAGCAGTTTATTATAGGAAGGATCATTATGTGAATGATGGTGATATTTGGAAGTGACTTCCTCTCTGTGCATTCACAAAATATTAATTTAATTATTATTATTATTTGTGTTTGGTGTTTATAAATGCCTTTTTAGGGTCTAACTTGATTAAAGTGTGTATTTTTGATTTTGTTCAGTGCCCAAGAGATACAAGTAATGGAAATTTTAACCGAACATTTCATCCTTCTGCTCTTAAGTGGTCAATTCCGTCCTTGCTGCTAGCCTCAACCTTCATATTGGAATAGCCGCAAGAACTGTAGCTTTGAGCATGATAGCGGTGCGCTGGTGATGCTCATGCAATTCAACCCTCCATAGGTTATACCACCTTTTAACAGTGGTGAATTAAAAAAAAAAAAACGCCTAAAACGATTTTCTTTAAAACCGCCCGCCCTGTTCAAGGAATAAATATCGATGAATGAAGGTTACAAATCATAGGCTTATTCCGCATTTTAAAGTGGTTTTATAAAAATTAGTTTTATTTATATTTCAGAGGACCAGTAAAGTACGTAGCCCTCGGCATTCTGAAGCGGAGTGATATTCCGACGATTGCGCAGCGACGTTTGGTCCAACAAATCATCCCTCATCCAGACTATCACGCACCGATCAAGTACAACGATATAGCTCTATTGGAAATGGATCGGAGGTACGTTAAGTTATCCCAGTTAGCAGCCTGGTTGCTTTCACTGTGACTATGTTCATGTATAACACATCTGCAATGATGATGGCCGTGTCGCAGTGCGACGTCGGTCCGAATCCAAGAAAGAGCTTGAGCTTTTCTTGAAAGAACATATAATCATGATAGAACCATAGCATGGTGGTAGGGCCTTTTCTAAAACCTGCCTTGCTAACCAGCCTCTAGTTAAAAATCTATCCCCCTAGCACATTTGGGTGTGTTTCAGCAACTGCACTGGAGAGCCAGTCCTTAGAAAGATTTAAAAAATAATGGTGATATGTCATTCTCGCTCTCCTGGCTTGCCCGATCACCTTCAAGTTGAAGGTCTGTGACTATGTATGAAACGATGAGTTCCCTTTCTAAGTTTAGCGTATTACCATCTTTAGCCATATAATCACTTAACGTCAGTCTATTTTAAAATTTTTTTACTAGTTGTTGTGCCTTCTAACTGCAAAGTTTATTTTCAGAGCAGTTTTCGGTCGTACAGTCGCACCGGCATGTTTAGCTCTCCCTGAACTGCCCCAAAGAACATCCTCCCTGATGCAGCAGGGTGTCTCTGCGACCGGTTGGGGTTTCCTGGGCCGGAACAAGAAATTAGCGGATACTCTGCAAATGGTAAGTTGAACACATCATCACCAACACTTTATCCTGGAAAAATACTACAGCCTCGCGATAGAAAACCTTGCACAAGATCTAACGCTTTTACAAAATCTATACTAATGTAATAAATCTGTTAGCGACGCAGAACAATGATATCGCATGACATAATAATAGTATATATAGTTAGTTCAAAACTATTCAGAATACGTATAAGTGTAGGTTAGTCAACTTATTAAAAGCAATAATAACTCGTATAATGGTAATTGTTCATGCTATGTTTGTATTTGTTACGTAAATAAGCTATGATTGAATTTGTAAAATATGTTTTCGTAATATCGTAATACTGATTACGTGTAGGTTAAACATTTCAGGATTTGACTTTACAATTATTTTAATGTGTAATTTGATTTATAATTGTTATAAATATTAATGTTTGATAATATTATGTTATAAAATTATTAAGATTGAGTCGCCATATTTATAGTAAACTCACAAATAGTAGTTGAAAAATGTTTGACAACCAACGCAAGGTGACCAATCACGATAAAGAGAGCGAACGCTTGTTATGTAAAATTGTTAGACAAAGACAGATAGATAAATAAGGCTTCCTTATCTAACAATCTATAAAATTGTAAAATTTAGAGTATTTCAAGATAGTTTATACCTAAATAATGTAAAATAAGTTAAGTCACAAGTTTCAACACATGTTTAAATAAGAAAATGTTAATACTTGTTAGAATCTTATAAGATTATTGTAAAAATAGTAAAACAGTTTGTATATAAGAATTTCCAGGAGCCGCGATAGTACATAGAATTAGATAGAGAGAAAAATAGAGTTAGATAGCGGCATCACTTTCTTTAGAAATCATATAAATATAGCGACGGGTTCCACACTCGTCAGATCGCTCTCAGATCGCTCAGATCGCTATACACAGAAGTCAATCCACCTCAAGACTCCTCAAGATTACCTCAAGACTGAAGAAACCCTGCGTGAAGACACTCTAGTGTTTAAGGGAAAATATTGTACATATTGGCCTGTATCATCAAGAATATAAGTGAACGTGAATTTGGCATCGTGTTTTTGTTACCCGCCAGCGCCCAGTTCACAGTAAGTGACGCCGAGGACAATTCAATCGCGTCTCTTCCGTGCATCCCGTTTGGTTTCCCCTTCTTTACGCCTGGTAGGTTTGGGTGTAAGCAGGGACGGTGGTGTGCGGGACGAGAGCTCATTTGGCTTACCGAGTGAGTTACAGGGTCACTGTTTGTTCGTCAATCGTTCGGTGACTCTGCGATAGTGGGTTGTTCTCGCGTCTTGTTTAGTGATCTGCCGGAGCCGTATAGAGCTCCCACGCAGGTTGTTAGATTGATAGTTTTTACGGTTTTTAAAATCGGAAGAGTTTTTTGTTTGTTTGTTTGTTTAAACACTCTAATCTCTGAAACTACCAGTCGGATTCGAAAAAATATTTTTGTGTATGATATCCAGATTCATGACAATAAGTATAAGTTATCTAACATTAGGCCATACCTCTCAAATTGCCTTAAATATTGATTATTTTTAAATAAGTCGGATGAAATAGCGTACCCTAACTGCTTTATCCGCGTGCGCTGGCGTAATGGTTAGTGATACGTAAATACAATGTTTTGCAATAATATTACTCATCAATAGATTTAAAAAAATCCGCAATACCATATGCCTGTCTCTTATACATAGACCACAATAAGGAATTTAGTGACAAAGTTTTATTGAAAATTGAAAAGTGATTTATAGACATTATTATTAGACATGGCATATTAATCCTTACGAACGTAAGTACTAGTTACTTCATCAGATAGTTGTTACAGATAGTTACTTCATCATCAAGACAATTTTATGTAGATAAAGTTTGCGCTTTATAGCATGTGCTTTGGACGAATAGTTTCGGAGATAATGTAAAATTAAAATAATTGAACACTCGGCTCGGGTCTATGACTATAGGTGTAGTGACGCGAACCAGCCGTGTGAATTGTGACGCATAACCCTGGCTGCCTGATAAAAATACTGTCTCTACTAAAAGTATTAGGTTTGACGTAGTGGCCACTATCTTACCTGATGTTAAGTGACGATGTGACTCAAGATAATAACACGCTAAACCTAATGGAAGACTGGCTCTCAAGTGCAGCTGCCGGAATACACCTATTGGTGCTTGGAGACAGATTTTCAACTTGAGGGTGGTAGTTAGCCGGGCATTAGAAAAAGCCCCACCACCATGCTATGGGTTCCTCACGAAGTTTTCCTTCACCAAAAGCTCAGGCTCATTGCAGGGATTCGAATTCACGTCAATCGACGCGAAGTAGTACAAGATACCCCTGAGCCATCATTAAAAAAATTCTGATAGACATTTAATGATCCGCACTATCAATGAGCATCTTTGTTCACGCTGTAAATTCTAATATTTTCGTTACAGGTTTACTTGAAAGAATTTGATTACTTGGATTGTTATAATCTATATCCGGTACATAGAAATATGCCGCAAGGATTTGATCCAGCCACGCAGGTTTGCTACGGAGACAAAGATCGTTCTAAAGATACTTGTCAAGTAAGAGAAACTATTCAATTTCATTGTATCGCGTTTGCCTTTCACGACAATCTAATATGATGTTAAATAATCTCAGAATTAGGTGCTATCATTTTATATAGTCATACAATTATCGATTATAGGAACCAAAACAAATTGGACATTTTACTTCGATAGAAATACAAAAGTATCATTGGTAACTTTTTTTAAAGTAATATTGTGAATTATCCTTACAGGGAGATAGCGGCGGACCTCTGCAGATACCTGGGCAGGCTTCCGACTGCCAGCACTCCATAGTCGCCGTGACGTCATACGGCATCTCGTGTCCCAGCGAAGCCGGAATGTACACAAGAGTGCGTCCCTACTTATCGTGGATCGAGAGTGTCGTCTGGCCTGAGCTTGTATTACAATTTAATGATAATATCTTTACATAAAAAATACTTTGTATTATGTTAAAATTCCATAATGTACATATAACAACATATAATATAATGACATATAATATAATGACATGTAAAATACACTAAAAAAATAATGATAATAAAATTTAAAAAGTTGATAGAAGTGGTTTTATCATTTGAGCGCGGTCTTACCTTTTTTTACAAGGAGAAAATCCGGAGAAACCCTCTAATAACCCTTTAAATTCCTTTTAAGCGCATCGTCAGGGCACAGGAATCGCTTACGCATATCTTCGCACCAACCGGCAAGTGCCACCCTTCGAAAGAGGCCACCATTAAAGCGCCTACCACCGACCGCAACCCGAACCCTCCGTTATGATTAATTAATAAGGTTTTCTTCCTCAGTATGTTTATTTTGGATTTATTCCCCCTGTTTCCAAATTCACCCGTCAGGAACCCCGCCTGATTATTTTTAAAGAGGTTTTATTCTTCGCTGATCCTATAAAAGGTTTTCTTCCTCCTCAATTTTTTATCAAGGTTTTATTTCTTTGGTTCACAAGTGAGCCCTCCAGGGTAATTTTATAGAGAGGTTTCCTTCTTCCAAGCAGTGAAACCCAGATCTTCGGTCCCAATCTGAGCATACAAACATGCTCCTGGGATTACGAGATAAATGACAAGGCTAGGGAAGGAATGTCTTTTTTCGTCTGTTACTAAGATGTCGGCTTTTCATTTGTATGCAAAGGTCTAATTAACGTTTATTTTAACGTTTCTGGCGTTTTGAAATTTATTACCTGCTTTATTTTTAAGAATATTTTTTGAGATGAATTTAGATATCAGACACATCGTACTGTAGACTTTATGCTAAACAAGGTTTCTTACCCTGGGGTCCATGGACCCTAAAGGAGTCTATGCCATGAGTTCTAAATCTATGTCTATTCATCATCATCATCATACATACAATAAATACTGTGGGTGATCGATCTAAAATATCGGGCGCTCGCTCATCATCGCTACACAGCAAGCTTACGTTCTCCTTGTTAAATGGCCAATACTTGTACTAGATCCGTTTGTTAATACGTACCTGTATTAATCATGATTCTCAGTGTTAGTGTCCTTAAAAAGTAAAAAATCATCAGGTGAAAGTTGATATGCGCATTTAGTTCTCTAAGACAATATAATTCGGTTAGGCAGAGGTTCGCCAGATTTTAAAAGTATTGTTAGTGGTCAATTACAAAAAAGAGAAAGAAAGAAAGCACATTTATTCGATTTTAAAAACACAAATTACAATAGGTAGGACTATGAATAATAATTGTAAAGTTGCATTCAATATCAGAAAGGAACCGAGGTCAGCATATGCTATGGAAAATTGCCAAAACGCTGGTTTTTAGCTTGACTCAATACTGGTGGTCTTCGTTTAGATTAGCCTCGAAAGAAACAAAATAGAGGTAAGAAAAGTTAAGAAACCCTTTGCTAAATTAATAAAGACAAATTCGGTGAAAGTGCCAATATTCCCACTACAGCAGCGATTATACTTATTTCTGCCACTGATGAATGTGTGTATAACCATAACTTTCCCTTATTCTTAACGCACTTACATTTACAATGATACACTCTTTTTTTTATACAACTAAGTTGGTAAGCACACGTAAGGCCCGTCTGATGGTAGAACGCTTGTAGTATCACCAGCGCGTTTCCGACCTTGAACCCTCCTGCCCCAAGGTGCTCTGGAATCTGCGATCTTCTGTAAGATTTCCACTCTAAAAGAAAATTTCTTAGCGCCCTACATTTCTGCAAAAATATCTCCTGTAAGAATATGAGACCATGCAATGTGTTCTCTCAACAAAGAGTCCCTTGAATATTTAATACATATTTATTTTATTATTAAATATAATTACAGTAGGTACAGCTATGAGGGTTAATTGGATGCGATATAGTTTGAAATGAGTCCAGGGAGTCATGTCATGTAGTAAATGTCCTTTTTACGTCAAGGGAATAATTGCCGACTAATTGTTTAGCAAACAAATAAAAAGATTATTTCTGTATTATAATATTATATACTATTATATACTATATGTATTATAGTCTGAGGAGGATATGGTTTTGTGGTAATAGGGAAAGGTTAGCATATTAGGATACACGATTCGGGTATAATAGAACGTACTAAGAACTACCTAACATTGTACTTAGGTAGTTTTTGTGGGAGTTATCATTGTGTCATTGTTTTATTTAAAACACATTTAGAATAACAGAATAATTAGGTATGAGTATGTACATAGAGAGATAAAATATGGATTTTACAGAGTGTGAAAAAGCGTGTGATTACTGAGGTGTTATCGACAACGGTGAGTGTAGCGGGGCGCGGCGGGGCGGGGTAAGGTCCTGAACCCGAGCAAGTGAAGGCGCCTCAGCTCAAGCGGCTCATGTCGAGACTTCTTTTGTGATAATTATTTGGTGAATGTTTATGTGTTTTATGATAAGGAGTTTCTAAATGGTTCTAATTTGAGAATACTTCCTCTAAGGAGAAAATATCACATTACTACTCGTATATCAATATTCAAAAGTCAAAAATACTTTATACAATTTAGGCCATAAGAAGGCACTTTTTTAGAGTAGCTCGGTAAATTGACTGAACTGTCCTTGATGGTAAGCACAATACAACCTTAACACACCGGTGACCACCGAGAGATCGAAATCCATCGGAGGTCGCCGCTGGCATGGCGTCCTGCATGAATATCTCTTCACGTTATGCTTGAAGGACCCGATGTCGTAAGAAGGAACGTCAAACACTACTACCGGTTCTGGCAAACTTGTCAGTCATCGCGAAGAACCGGCAAGAAACTTATATATTTAGAAAATTAGATAATTATAAATTTTAAAAAGGCCTACAAAAGTCAGCAATAGCATGTTTATATTTTAAGGATCACCCACAAGGTGAAGGAAAACATCGTGAGGAAACCATAACATGGTGGTAGGTAGTAGGTGGTAGGGTATATAAATTCTAATAGCTGTACACCGTGGTTTCACCCGCGTATAATTTAAAAGAAATCGCTGATTGATGATTTATAGTACTTCAGTATAGACAATATTTTTATCGGGCGGCCAGGCTCGTTCGCGTCACTACACCTATAGTCTTAGACCCGAGCCGAGTGTTCAATTATTTTTATTTTATATTATCTTCCAAAATATTCGTCGAAATAGCATGCTATAAAGGACAAAGTTTATCCACATAAAATTGTCTTGATGATGAAAGTAAATGATGAAATGTAAGGATTAATATGCCATGCCTAATAATAATGCTCATAATATCACGTTTCAATTTTCAATAAAACTTTGTCACTAAATACCTTATTGTGGTTTATATATAAGAGATAGGCATATAGTATGGAGAACTTTTTTATATGTACTAAGGAGCAATATTTTTGTAGAACATCGTATTTACGTATCACTAACCATTACGCCAGCGCACGCCGATAAAGCAGTTTGGGTACGCTATTTGTTCCGACTTACTTAACAAAAATCAATATTTGAGGCTAGCTGAGAGGCGTAACCTAATGCTAGATGGCATATATTATTCCATGTGAATTTGGCTATCATATATAAGAAGAATTTTTAGAATCTGTCTGGTAGTTCCAGTGATTAGCGTGTTTAAACAAACAAATAAAAAAAATCTTCCGATTTATTATATTGGTAAGTATAGATAGACCGTTTTTGTTACAACTTGAAGTCACGACATTACAGCCAGCCCCGTCCTACCCCGTACCGCGCTGGAGTTATATTATATATGTTATTTCGCGCCGTATTTTTTAAACAGAACATTCAGTTATCAGTAGCCGTCCGCTAACCTCGACCGCACGTATTGTTCCTATCGGCTGTGTCCTACCTAGCCGACGCGTCGTCGTATACCGACGTGATGTCTCGCGCCACGATCCCGTGTCTAGTGCTGTGTATATGCACTATGCTATGCCGCGAGCTGAGCGTAGCGACCGAGAACCTGCGGCCCAGGTGTCCAGAGCATACGGGAGACAGGTGCCAGGAGAGCGAGACCAGCAAATCGAAGAAGTATACCTTTAAAGTTGACGGTAGGCAATAATATATCCCCAGGCGGCAAATACGAGTATCATCGCGAGACAAACGTCTCCACAAACTGATGTGGGTGTATTTTCCGGGGTCTCGATATGTCATGTGGTGTCTTTTTTTTATATTCATAAACTTATATTAATTTGCCCAATAATATGTAGTTTTGGTGTAGTTTTATGTGAAGTACTTTGGTTATTGTGCACAAGTGAATTGTATTATATATAACTAGCGATGTCCCGCGGCTTCGCACTCGTTTGTTACACAGTACTTAATGTAATTATTTTCATCCCTTAATTTTAATTTTAGTCGTATGATTGGCAATACATGTAACGTGTCAATTGAGGAATGATATTTATTTTCTCCCGGGTACAAAATATTATGAAATCGGCAGAGACTTAATCATTTTCTGTAAGTCTTTTTTAACACTTTTTATACTATCGGGATTTTGTATATGTTATAGGTAATTTATAAAATGCCTGAAGCTAGCCGGCAATGTATGAAATGATTTATATTGATATAGAGCAATGATGGCTCGGTGGTAGTGTTACGTCTTCGCGTCGATTGTCGTGAGTTCGAATCCCTACAATGAGCCTGAGCTTTCGATGAAGGAATACACCGTAAAGAAACCATAGCATGGTGGTAGGGCTTTTTCTAATGCCCGCCTGGCTAGCTACCACCCTCAAGTCAAAAATCTGTCGCTAAGCACCAATAGGTGTGTTCTGGCAGTTGCACTTGAGAGCCAGTCTTCCACTAGGTTTAGCGTGCTATCATCTTGAGCTACATGGTCACTTAACATCAGGTAAGATTACGTAAGTAGGTAAGTAGGTAGGTAAGTACGGTAAGTACGCCAAACCCATAACGATAAAAAAAGAATGCCGAATGAAAAACCGACAAAGTATGAAATATACCTCCGATCAGATCACGTGAGGGTGTTTCGCCGGATCTCAAAGTATAATGTTATTGTTTTTTATTTTTATTTCCTAAACTTATGCGATGTGGCCCTATGTTATGTAATTTTGGCGGCATTTTATAGTTATACTCGGCACAAGTAAATGAAATATAAATAAGTTATAACTGGGAGCAAGAATTTTGTGATGACACAAAAACTCCCTGGAAAGTTTTAACAAGGTGTCGCCATCTTAAAGCTACGTTTGAAGCAGAGTCAAATAAAAATTATTTGAAGATTACAAGATAATTTGAAAACGGTTATTATTTTTGTATTTTGTACGTATGCACATAATTCATAAAATTTCTTAGGCATTCTGTAGAATGCCAATTGAGAAACCGGCTAAGTATGAAACCGTGACGCTAATTTTGTAACGTACTTTCTATAAAGTACCTAGGAAACTTTATAAAAGACTTGCATTCCTCAAAAATATTAATGTTATTCTGAAAATAAGTGCCATTTTTACAAACTATATCAAATCAAAATCAAAAAAAGCTTTATTCAATTTAGGACCTTATGCACGTCAAACACTACTATACTACCACCGGTTCGGAAACATCTCAGTCATACAGAAGAACCGGCGAGAAACTCGACCGGGCTTATCTTTTTTTTTATTATGTTTTTCGAACGGTATAATTAATAATTACAGTTCATAATCCTATTTATCATATTTGTAATTTATTCGATGCATAGAGAAAGAGTCACTTCCAGACATCAACTATCATTTGACCTTTTGACAGTAAAAACTGCTTGACATGGTCTTTGAACTCATTGTCTGGCAAATCAGTAATGTGCTTCGGGATCTTATTATAGGTCGTATATAAAAACTTTTATTGGTCTTACTTAATCTAAAACACTTTATGGCTAATTTATGTCTAGTTTTAGAATTAAAACTGAGCCGCTCTCTGACAAAATCTAGCTTGTTTAAGTTTTACATAAAAGTTGTACATAAAATGCTGGTGTAGCGGAAATGCCGCCATCTAGCTAGCCTATGAGCCAACTTAGGGGCTGACGTTGACGTTTGGCAGTACTGCTTGTGAGAATTTTTTCGTAGTCTCATAACTTATATACTTATTTTTACTGCTGCATCGAATTTGTATTTCAATGGACGATAATTCGTTCGAGCGTATAAAAATTCCAAATAAAAGAAATCGCTTCTTACTTAAATGGAAAATTAAAAATCACGATGAGCCACCTCTTAATATTAATATTAAGAGGTCAAACTTTATCATATTTTTTTTTTTTCGATATAACTGTACTGTTAGCCTTAAGGTCACTGGAGCCTCAGACGGCTTGGGGTCGAGCGCTTAAGGCATTCCCAATCCGTAATTCGATCTAATCCAACTATACTCGTACATATATATATACATGTTTGTTTCCTCTGGGAGGAGGGAAGAAACATGAGTATTTTGTAATCTATGAGTTTTGGTCTAAACTAACTAGCCAAAAAAGGTTAAAAGTGTATTTGGCCCACCCTAGGGGCAGCAATCTTGTGTTTTAAAAAAACTCAAATAATGAAACTAACAACTTTTTATAAAAATATATTTTGAAGATATTTAGGAATTAAACATATTTTTTTAAAATTCGTAGCCATTGATATCATATTGACTCATTGTTACATTACTTGCACAGACAAAACTACAAATTTAATTTAAATTAATTAATTAAATTGATTAATTTAATTTAAATTTAAATCTCTAATAAACGCGTGCGGAGTGTATCGGGCATCCTGAGTGCGTCACGCTGGGCGATGCACTGCCGGTTCCGCGTTCCCACTGATGCACTTTATTTCTCCAGGTAACGACGTGAAAATCTGGTATAAGATGGGATCCTACTTCACCTTGCAGTGTGACAACGTGACCCACTCAGCTGAGCATCCCGCCCTTCCGTGCTTCCCGGAGCCCGTGCGTGTGCGGTCTCTCACCCTTTATAAATGCGCACCACCCACGCTCCCTTACGCGCGTGTGTTCGCTGCGCTCAACGTAACCGTCACCGACGCACTGAAACTGGACAAGTTTCCCGCAATGCCGCCGCTGCGCGCCGATCACTTCGAGGGGCTGCGCTCGCTGGAGCGCCTCGACCTGCGTGGAATATCGCCAGGAGGGGTCCTGCCACAAAACATCTTAGCCCCACTGCCGGCGCTGCAAGACTTAAAACTCCTAAATGTGAAACCTGGCACCGTGCTCGAAGTGTTACCCGCCAGTCTCTATTCTCTTCGGCTCCAGTATACAGAAACGAAGCTCGTGGCACCGGTCGGCTTACTGGGGCTGAAGTATCTATCAGTGCGAGAGAAGGGTGCCGTGTTCGTGAACGTAACGGGCGCTCCAGCGCTTAGAAAACTAGACATAACGTCGAATAACTCGAGAGTGGTTGACGTAACTCGCCTCCCGTCACTGATTCATCTGCACATAGACTTCTGGTCCGAGACGCGTCCAGAGCCCTGGATGAAGTGTAGCACGTTAAAGCATCTGTCTTTGACGAACAGTGTGTCTACTCAGCAGACGGTACTGCCAAACGGTTGGGTGGCGCACTGCTCGATGCTGTCGGGGTTGACAATATATCGGGTGCCTTTGGATCCGCTGTCGCCTCACCTGCTAGACAGTGCGACGGCGCTAAAGAAACTGGTACTGTCTCGTTGTGGACTGAAGGAGTTGCCGAAGGATCTATTCAATGACTCGGTGCAGTTGATCTCGCTGGATCTATCGCACAACCGGCTTGAGACTCTAGCGAGGTAAGTCCCACCCGATCTTTTCTCTTACGGTGATTTTACTGCACACTAAAGGCTTGCTTTTTTCTTGACAGAGACCTGTTCTCTCCGCTGCGGGCTCTCAAGAATCTAGACTTGTCGAACAACATGCTGATTAACAGCGCAATGACAGCATTATTGCCGCTCTCAAATCTCAAGGAACTATCTCTGGCGGACAACATGCAACTCCCCGACCTCTGCGACGTGGGATCTGACGTAAACAAGACAAAATGTAAAATCTTATGAATAAACCTCATGAAAGTTCTCTTTTCCACACGGTTTCTAATATTCCGTCTGATTCTGATGCATTGTTTTGTTCACCCAGTTGGCCCGTCTATGCTGCATCTAATGACTGGCCTCACTAAGTTAGTGCTACACAACACCGGTGTGTCCCGGGTGTGCCAAGACTGGAGAGAGAGTATGCCACACCTCAAGTATCTCGACTTAACTGAGACGAATATCACCGTTCTCAAGGTACATCCATTTCTTTCACTGTAACGTCACTCTCTCGTTGGAACTGATCGTTGAAAATTTTCCGTTACAGTACGAAGACGTGGTCCAGCGACGCTCTGACCCGAAAGCTAAGATGAGAGTCAGCAGCAAAAACCATAACATTCGACTCGAGTACTCTTTCGAGGACTATGAGCGCGCGCGAACAGAGCTCGTCGCTCCCGGTGACGTGAACACCATCATCTACGATGTGGTCGTCTGCGACTGCAACGCGTACTGGGCCGCGTTGGCTTTCCGCGAGGGTTCGCGGCACGCCCGCCTGCACGCACCGCTCTGTGCCAGTAAGAAACACTCACTGCGCAACGTGTCGGTCGACGAACTAGTGTGCGATGCGCCGGAACTATGCACCTACCTACAGGGCTGCTCGTGTGTCTTGCGCGACGACTCCCAGAACCGCGGCGGCGTAGCTACCGCGTGGTGTGAGCACCTGGGTCTGACCAACATGCCAGGCCCACTGCCGGTCGGCCCCGTCTGGCACCTGATGCTTGCCAACAACAGCATCGCCTCCGTGAAGGCGACAGACCTGGTGCCCCAACTCCACGAACTCGACCTCCGCCACAACGCGATCGAATTATTCGACAAGGACACGGCCGCTGCGCTGCGGACGCGCAAAGTGCGACTTGAGAACAACCCGTTGCGCTGCGATTGTGACGCGCTAGGGTTGCTAGAGATAGTGACTCGGCCTGAGCGCATTAATCTAAAGAACGTTACTTGTGGGGTCGAGTCTAAGCTGACATCGCTGGAGCGGCTGGCTGCAGAGTGCGCGCCGGACCGTCCGACGGCTGCAGTTCCTGCTTGAGACGTATGGCTGATGAGTCACGTACTCATCCTATAACAAAGCATTTATATAAGTTGTAAATTTAAACAAATATTATCATTAAAGAGCTGTAAATATATATAAAAATATAAATACTATATATTAAAATACATGATACTATCGAATTAAAATTTATTTTTTTGTAGTCTGTTAAAATGTCGAATATACCTCCATACTAAAATTGATATATAGTTATGTAAATATATATCTGTTTAGTAAGCGAGTTAGTGACCTTTCCCTTTGATATTGTATTTGTATATTTGCGACAGTAATATTAGTTTTGTTCCAAATTCTACGTAGTAGTAGCAGTTTAATAATGAGATAGTATTTTCATGATTATGTTTTGAGTTACTACAAAATGTCTTAAATTACTTTTCGAATTTGAACCCCATAAGAATTATATTAAGTAGCTCAGGCAAGATTTCACAATAGTGTTATGTATGACGTACCGAACTAAATTTCTAAAACATTGGATAGTACACCGCGCAAGGCTAATAGTTTTGACTTTATTTTATCAATATGTGGTCTTCAAGTAAGATGGCTTTCAAGAGTAAAGTAATAATAAGGTATTTTTCTGATTTACATTAGAAAGTGATTCGTCTTTAATGTGTAATGATATGAAATTACTTCTTTTTTTGTTGTTCTTAGGCCGAAAAAACATATACTTTGTTTTTGATACATTCATGGTTGGAAGATTGTATTGGAACTAATTATATAGGTAACTAGCTATTCCCGCGGCTCCACTCTCGTATACTACTATTTTTTTCTTCTTTTTTTAGTACGGAACGCTAATTATTTTTCTAAAATAAAAGTAGCCTAAGTTATTTTTTATAACATCAGCTATCTGCCAGCGAAAGTCTTAAAATCGGTCTTAGAAATAAAAGTTCCGCTTATCATCGTTAAAATAGTTTGTTTACCGTCGTCCGAAACTATGGCTGTGTATCTGTGTTGGTTTTTGACAATGGCTCATTTCTCTTTGCCATATCGAAATTGTCGGAAACATTTAAATCGGATACGGTTACGGATATATTTTTATTTCTGATATCCGACAGTTTCGGTTACAATTACGGATATCATAACATCCCTGATTAGTATATATAAAGAACTTAAAAGGAAAACTGTCAGAGCTAAGTAGGCTTTGCAAGTTAACGAGTAATAGTCAATCAAATTATAAAATGTATTTGGACATGTATTTCGTACAAATTCCATTCAAATCAACTTAAAGACCCCAATAGTATAGTTTTGTAAAAAGTAATTCAAGCTACACCAGGCCCAGGCCGGGCCGGGCCTGGTCAAACATCTATTGTATACTTTTGTATAAAGTAATTCATGCTACACCGGGTTGTGGCTAGTCCGGGCGTCAGTCGGGACACGGTCAAATACCTATAATATACTTTCGTATGAAGTGATTCATACTCCACCGGCCCGGGGCCGGGACGGGCGCCGGTATAAAGTAATTCTACCTACACCAGACCGGTATCGTACCTCGACTCCGGTCCGGTGTAACATAAGCATCCTTAAGTCTACATATTATGACGGGCAACTACGGAACCCTACACTGCGTTTGGCATGACACGCACTTGGTAATTTTATTTAAATCTATTTGCCATCTAGAATACATCTTTTTTGTATATATTTTTTATATTACGACGGTAGCAAAATAGCGTGCGGTCCGCCTGTTGGTAAGCGGTCACCGCAGCATATGGACGCTTGCAACACCAGAAGCATTACATGCACGTTGGCTGTCCCTTTAAAAACTTATTTACTCCCTTTCTGAAGAACCCCATACTGTAGTCACCTAGGAAAATCTCAGCAGGGAGTTCATTCCACATCCGGAGCTTTCGCGGAAGGAAATTCCTCTTGAACCGGACTGTCCGCGACCATTTAGGATCCAAAGTGTGAGGATGAACTCCCAGCCGATGGCGAGCGGTGCGATTCGATACCGCTTGTGAGTTTGGGATGCCCAACGACTCTCACAGCTCGTCTTTGCGCTGAGTCAAATTTCCCAAGCTGGTATACTGCTGCCAAGAGATAACGGCAGTACTCCATAAAAGGTCAAACTCAAACTCAAAGGTCAAACACGTTGCTCGTACTATGCTAGAAACGTTTACGCGGGGCCTACAACAACTGTATAAAGTTTTAACACAATTATTAGAATAACGCAGCACGAACATGAAGGACATCACAATCACACACACAATCGTATTTTTTATATATAAGACTACTTAGACCCCTACTTAACAGCGTAATGATATGTCAAATATAACGTAATATAATGATCTTTCTTCAGGTTCCGTCCTGAAAACTTAAATTTACAAAACACACTCTATTATAGTTATATGGATATAAGGTCAAGGTCGAAAATTAATGTCCAGAAATAAGACTTTTACAAAATATTTCATTTACTATAATCTCTACATTATTAATTAATTAAAATATACAAGTACGTACGAACTGTATATACACTGATTAACAAATAGGATCGCGGCTACCTGACTGAATGCAGACAATCATGAGCGAGATCCTAAAGAATAATAAAATATGTTAATTCCTATAAACTCATTGGCCGGCATACACCAAGTCACAAACCAAACAGATCAATCAACCATATTCTGCAAGTTGATTTCAAAACTATTTTGAAAATTAATTCCGACATAGCCTTGTAGATTGTTTTCTTTATCATTATATTTAATGATTCTGCCTTACGTGACCGCTAATCCATTGTATGTAAGGGCTTAAAGGTGTGGTAAGGGACACTATATGTGATGCTCTGCCGTCTTCTAGAACATCGTAGCAATTTTGTCCTTGTGTAATAACAGCGACGATACCTGCAGAATGTAGAACAGGACCTCCTGAGTCTCCACCACATGCATTACCGATCACTTGTCCACACCGTCGGTCTATGCACAAGGCTGGGTACATCCGTTTAGTTGGAAGGCATTGTACTATCACACCAGAGAAAACCTGCAGAGGTTTCTGTAGTACTAGCGTATTGAACAATCCACCTTGACTATCTTGAGTGAGTCCATAACCGGCTAAGATAACTTCATGGCCTGTGAGGGAGGTAAAGTCTATACTTGCAATTTTTCCGTATTGCTTCAATGAAATTGGTTGATGATTAACGAGCGCCACGTCGTTATGAACTCTAATTTCATAATATGAGTATCTTGTAGTTAAAAATCTGAATGTAGGGTGTTTAATGTAATAATTTACTCTGCTGAATGCATCCGTCTCTAAAGATGTAGCATTTACTGAACCATATCTGATCACAAGGTTTCCGTCTAAACGCGCATTTAAGCTTTGTTTTGTCACATGTCTTATGAAATCGTTTAAAAAATGGAAACAGTGTGCAGCAGAAACAGTCCAACTCGGTGTTACGACACTGCCCGTGCACACGTGTAAGCTCTTTATTACGGTACTATTGTTGTATTCAGTGATAGGTACCTGTACTTCTAATCTTACGACATATGTGTATTCATCACTTGCTGCGTCTCTCCCGCCGATAACAAGCAGTGGAGATTTGCTCTCGATAGACTCGATTAGGATGAAATAAAGCAAAATGTTTCGCATCTTGATTTGTGCTGAATGAAGGATTGTTGTAAACCGATTGATTGTTGTTTTACGATTTTATGTTTTATAGAGTTGAGTTTGATTTATATTTGATATCGCATATAAAATAAATTTATTATTACCAAAGCATAAAAGAAATGTTAATTTGATTTAGTTTTTATATTATTATTTTATTTTCTAATGAAACTGTATTGTAAATCTATTTGGATTATAAAAGACAGGAATATGAGAGAAATACTTAGGTATATTTATAGGTCAATTTTATAGGAGGAGGATATTTTATACAATTCGGCTTGCCGGAGGAGAAGTGAGGGACGCATTCGAGGATACCCCTGTGTGGTCCAGGTAAACATAATCATGTCCCTGACATAATCATATCATGACATGACATGTCTGAAATGTCATGTCTGCCATATTTAATACTGCCAATTTCTCCTCTATGCATAGTATGAAATCTAACCAGTTTGTAGCACGATAGGACGATGAATGAAGTGCTTTATTCAGTTCTAAGATCGTGAAGTATATCTATATATATTAGAAAACTCAACGTCTGTCTGTCTGTTTATGTTATTTTCACGCGAGAAACATATATCCGATTTACATGTTTTTTTTTTAATCATAGCTAGGTTATATGATCAGGTTATAGGGAATATTATGAATTAAGGAATATTGTATAAGGAATATTATGTGATATAAGCAGTTATACGATTATGATGAATCAATTCGGAAAAAGGTACTTAAATGGCTTACGCTGAGTAAACTATATGAGATATATAAAATTAATGTACTACATAATAGTAGATCTTTAAAAGACCTACAAACAAAGTTTGTGTTAGCATATGTTAATCTTAGAATAACTTAGAATAAGCATTTCTGTCTTTAAAATAACCGGCGGGCGACGAAAGCGGAGCTTTGGGAACAGTTAGCAAAAATTATAATCGAAAACTATTATTTTAGTTTATTTAACATATCAAATGATCCGTATACATAGAGTCGCTTCTATGTTATGGTGACGTCATAGGTGTTTTTATCAAAGCCTCTCTTCGCAACTTCTTCGTCGATCCAAGAGCGGTAGATGGCGACATCCACGTAAGTTCCCGGGATCTCGCTTTCAGCACTGCAGCCGATACTCCAGGCCACCATGCCGTTCAGGATATACCTGTTATTATCCATCTGAAAGGCGCGCAACATTTTTATACTTCAACAAGCTTTGACAAGCTAGAATTTAACATAAAAGGCTTTTGCCAATGCTATATGACACAATAACCAAATTTTATCACATGGAATAAACAATAAAATTACAAATTTTAGTGTAAAATTACATTATGTTTTATCGAAATAATAAATATACTACATGAGCCATCAAGTTCTCGTCAAAAATCTTATTCAAGGATTAGTGTTATGGTCACAATCCCACCTGATGTTTAATGACCATGTGGCCCAATATGGTAACACGCTAAGCACTGGATCTCAAGTATAGCTGCCGAAACACACCCATAGGTGCTTGGCGACAAGATTTACAATTTAAGGAATATTAGAAAATACTCTATCACCATGCTATGGTTTCATCAAGATGTTTTCCTTCACCGACAAATTCTGGCTCATTGCAGGGATTCGAACTCACGTCGATCGACGCGATGTCCGTACACGCTATCGCTGAGCTATCATTATATTACCTTAAGGGGGCAGAGTAATGGTGAACCACCAGCAACGCAAATCGCCTTGCCTCTCTCTCCACCAGCGCACATGAAGGTGTCGTGTAAACTGAACCTTTTGCCGAGCCGTGTCTTACGTAGTTGCGTCTCACAGACGTCGTGACCTACCACTGGTACTTCGGCCTGTGAAGAATTAGAATCATAACTTTTTCTCTCAAAATAATATAATATTTTATCCGTGGGCAGTGAAAACTCCGTTAGGTTTTTCATAAATAGTTTACACGTGCTTATTGAAACAAATTTCAAACAAACTCGCTATTTACAATATGCTCAAATGTTGACTTATATGGTCATATTTACAGTATCCCTTGTTTACACAACTCTGTGGTCCTCTTGCAGATTTCTTCCTTTTATAGCTTGTTGTTTCCACTTGGTTGTCCAAAACAGGGTCATCCTGACTCGGGACAAGACTGGCAGATATACCACAATAAAACGAAAGTAGAAATTAATACAAAGGCCTTAAACTTTACGACATCGTTTAAAAATGAAGTGTTCTATCTTTAGACCAGATTGAGAGAGCTAGGATACAGAGATGTTTCTTTGGAGATTTATCTCTACTTGGGGCAGCCTGACTGGTGGAATGCCTACACCCTACTTAAGATCGCAGCTAAATAACCTTTGTTGTGTTCCTGCGGTTTTCAGAGCTCTTTGGGGTAGGAAGGTACAAGGTTGACAACCCGGTATCCTAATATTGTAGTTGACTAAACCCATTTTGAGATTAGATCTTCGTTTGGTAGCGAAAGCCAGCTAGGTACTTATTTGAAATAAACAAATTATAACATCAAACCTTTTTCTGAATTGCCTCGTACCGTCCATCATCAGCTAATTGCTCCTTTCTCCATCCTGTAATCAGACATCGCTCACCATGCATCGCGCTTTGCCCTTGCTGGGGTAAGCAAGCCACACCGACATTTGGAGCCAGTTCCATTGGAGACTTCAAGAAGAGCAGACTCACGTCATTGTGTAATTTCTCTAAAACCATTGAAAACCAGATAATTAAAAATTATGTACAGAGAATTGTGATCACCGGGCGGAACTTTATCTACCGAAACTTGTTGTAATACCAAAATCAAAAATACTAACCCTATGAAGGAACTAATGAAGGTTAAAAGACTACTACCGGTTCGGAAAACATCCCAATAATTATGAATGGCCAATAAGAAATACGTTTTTTTTAACTGGTAAATTAATAACATTGTCTACAGTTAACAATTATATTGTTTTAGTGGATGTACAGTGAGGGACTAATTTTTAGATATCACTATCATTCATAATAATCCACCCGTTAACTCCCTTTTTATAGTAAAACCTGGTAGACATGATCCTTTAATATAATGTCCTGCAAATCAGTAACGTGCTTAGAGATCTTACTACTGAACCTAACAATATTACTTTCGACAAGAGGTCTTCTCCTAGCACTAGTATATTTTCAGGCTGGGTTTTTTTCTGCAGTACGATATATAATACTTACTTTTGTCATAATCTTTATGTATCACTATAATTTCGACTTCTCTTTCTTGGTGTGGATAAATCTCTCTAGTAGATAAGGCGTCCCAGTCACCAGCGCGTATGAGCAGTTTGGTCCCTGATTGTACTACATGAGCTGCTGTTAGGACAATACTCGGGTGAATCAGGGTCCCACCTCCTATATAAACGTGCTTTTGGTCTTTAGGCTTCATATCTGCTGCAGATTCTATTCTGTGAATCGAAATATAAAAATGTGTTTATTCTCTGTACTCTGTTCGAGTGGAATGGTATAAAAAACGAAGCGCACAAGGAGCGGGGAACATTCTCATTCGGATCTTCGAACCGTTCATATCGCCTACCAACATTCCTCGTAGTTAACCTAATGACAGATAATAAAGAGGACGACAGGAGAATCAATAAGGTGCAGCCCTTCATAGGTCCTCCTTTCATGAGACCAATCGTGATGATGATGCCTATGGTGACATCTTACTTGATGACGAGAGTTTTTTTAAGCTTCTTTCCTTTACATACCTAACACAACAATTTTAAAATGTGGTAGTGTTGTCGGACCCATTATAACATTTTTTTCTCTAAATGCTGTTAAATGAATTCGTTTAAGAACATTCGCGTAGTTAGCCTATATGCCCACCACAGTGGAAATTACCAAATGATTTGGTATATACTGAAATATACCTAAAGAAGGTGCTTCAAAGAATTTACTTTCACCGTGTCGGGGTTTTCACCATGTTTATAATAGTCACCAAAGCTTCTGCTTTTCGATGTTGCAATCCTACAAAAAGCTAGAGGTTTTAACGAAAAATGCTGGTAACTCGTTATTTAGCATCCGTCTAACAAGTGCCTAGGGTAATAAGCTAACTTTGAGCTCTCATCGCTTTAAAATTTTAAGGGTTTTTTGTGTTATCTCGCTCTATTGCTGTTTGGATAAACAAAATATTGGGAGACAGAGGTGGCCGCGATTTGATACGAGCCACCTACCTTCCCGTTAATGCTATGCATGATATAATTATAATATCACACAAAAATTAGTCCTACAATGATTATAAATATAGGCGATGTCATAAAAGTCTATTGAACACCTTAAGATTGCCCACAACTTGCCTTGCATAATCATTGTTCAATAGTTCTAAAAGAACGAAGGGAGAAACCAGAAGTATTTGGAAGGAAATTTAAGTACAATATGTGTACTTACCTAAATATTGCAATTGTCCAGGGAAACTCTCCGAATTTGGTAATATCTTGGAAATCCAAGTTTATATTGAATCCTACGCCTTTTATGTTCCGAAAGCCGCAGCCTTTTCCCTGGAAATACTTTTAAATATAAAGTAGATATTTAGTAATGTTTTCCTCACACAAACTGTGTTAAAATTAGCCTACTATTTATTATGTGATTATTGCACATCACTTGATTGTAAATGTGATATGTGTGTGTATAGCAGTGAAAGTAGTGCCAATATTCATCCTGATATGTAAGTAAACGATGTAAATGGCGTAAACGATGAAAGAGACAAAGTACCTAATTCTATTTTATATATACCGCGACTAACTCACGTGAAAATGTTTTTCATATTCCAGGGGAACTGCTTTATCGACAGATGGCATTTCTAATGAAAATATATTCAAATAATATGTTACAAGCGCCATCTATTAACAATCTGTTTGACTAATAAAGCAGCTACTTGTCTTAATTTGCTTATATTCTAGATTGTGAAAAATATTGGAATAGGTCAGATAGTAGGATCCGTTGGTAAACTAATAATGTTTTAAGCGCTGATTCGTTTGTTTCAGAACTAACCTGATTAATTAGTAGGGGCAATCTTCCTAGGTCGATTACAATGTATGCATAATGAAAGGAAATGTACAACGGAAGAAATGAAAGTTAAAAGGACTTTCCAGACTACAGCTTTTATGAAGTTTGGAAACATCATATTGGTTCACATATATTAAAGCACGCACCATGCAATATTCACTAAGTTGACTAAGTAATATTAGAATTAAATGTTTATTATTCGGTTTAGTAAATGTCGTAATCAACGTTAGTGTTTGCCATTCCGATTCAAAACTCAAACAGACACGTTTGAAAGGGTAGCGGAGAAAAAGATAGGGAGAAGATGCAATAAAAAGGGATGGATGATGTATCCATTGAAAATTGTATTATTGGCTTGATATGTAAATTTTTAGTCTAAACAAACATTAAAAATTCAAATTGCTGGCGTTTTTTGAAACTAATACATTAACTATTTGGCGACTGTACGATGTTAATAAAAAAAATGGAGGGTATCTAGTTTAAAATATCGTCAATGATTCAACGGATGTTACCTTCGTTGCATTGTCCTGGTTCTCTGTGACAGGATCCGCTGTTGGTGACTCTTTTGACTCACTACAGCATACGTCGAAAAAGGATTCACATGGATCTTCTCGGAGACTGTAACCAATTATAAGAAAAAAAATCCTACAACTTTCAATCCAATCTTGTAATCGGGTGTGAGATAGCGATACTTTAGATTAGTGTTATAATTTTAATAGTTTTTCTTTAAATATACCAGACTAGCGTTTGTGGAGCGTGCGCGTTAGTCCGACGCTTGTTCAGCGCTGACGCAGGACGCACGCGTTGCGTTATTTTCCCTTACAAGAAAGCACGCTGTGTGCACGCAACGTGAGCGCTGCATTATACAAGCAATGGTCTAAGAGACGGTGAAGATCGACCTTCACCCATCTGATAACCAGATGAGACGTATTTTTTATCAAATATAATTTATAAACAAATATTCCTATGATAACTTGCCTATCAAAAAGTGCTCATGGCTATTTTTTATTTAATTAACTTTAATCGATTTTCTTTCATCACCTTCATTTTTTTGATAACCGGATGAATTTTATTTCAACTGATAGTTTTTAACACACAGAATATGCCTAGGTAGGCTTGCCTACTCATTTCTGTGTAGGCTACCTGGCAAGCAGATGTGAACAGGTAAGTCAATATAGGTAACTACACCGATCTGCTAACCAATTGAAATTTATATCAAGGGTTAGATATTTTAATCACAAAACCAATCATATAGACTTGCCTTCAAAAAATCGTTTATAAATTATTATGCTAAGGTAAAAACTTTGAGAGTTTTAGCTATTTGATAGGTGTGAGAGAGAAAGTAGTCGCGTCCGAGGTCCGTGTTGTAGAACAGGGCTCAACATAGCAGCTGCACGCTTTCAGGGTTCATCCGGTCCATCAAGTTATTATAGGAATATTTGTTTATAAATTATATTTGGTGAAAAATATGTCTCATCCAGTTATCAGATGGGTGAATGTCGATCTACACAGTCTCCTCTACTAGAAGACAAAATATTATTTAATAACGGATGAATGAAAGCCATGACAAAACCAACAGTAAAAAATAACAGTATCTAGCATAATATACTAAACTTTGTTTTTAACATAAATCTATTAAATATAAAAGAGGTTTAATAACAACGTCGATAAGCCTGATTGAGATTCTCACAGGTCGTCTTGATACTTTCCTAATCGGTAATAGTTCTTTTGAAGTTCAGGGCTGCCTTCTCGAGAACTAAATTAAGCGAATTATATTCCATTTTGATATAAACTGAAGTATAAGTATCAATGAAGGCTTACAAAGCTGGCTATACTAACTGTATATCGATGACATCATGTCTTTCTAGATTGTGTTCGCAGGTATAATATGCAACGCATACGCCCCTCGCTCCCTCATTGGTAGTACACGGCTCATTGCTCTCTGAAAAGATGCACAGTTAAAAATATTTCATTCAGTTTAGTGAAAGCATTTATGAACGTCTAAACACAACTACCGGTTCGGAAAAAACAGTCACCAAGGAGAGCCGGCAAGAAACTCGAGGTTTTTTTAATTATTAACTCGCTTTTAACTTCACTTGTAAATTAGCTAACAAACAATGTAATAAAATCTTAGAAGTCAATTTTAACCTACTTCTAAATTGTCGTATCGAAATGAAACTTTGTATGTATATGTAGTTCGGATGACAACACTATAATTTGGAATCTTGGAGCTGATCTGATGATGGAGCGAGGAGGTGGATAGTGGAACTCTTCTGTGGCTACTAGTAAACCCCTCGACTTTAGGCTCATATGATTTGTGTGGCGTGCCGGGCCACAGTACAAAAACGCTCGTCTAAAACAGCTTGTACCAGCCCCTTACAATTACGATTTAATCGCTCTGTCATATGATATTGGACCGAGACCAAACACCGGTTTCGTAGTGATTGGTAGTATCGACGGAGCTGGCCCGCGCCAGCTACTCGCGGACAGGTCGTGTAGCTGTGTAGACACGTATCGCCGCGCATCAATTTAATACCTAATCATTGTACTTATAAATTATTTCTTCTTTCTGTTCTGACCGATTCAATTGTATCTTTTCATTTCATCTCACTAGTACTTATTTCATACTTCGTCTTCAGTAAAGTCACTATCAGCTATCGTAACTTTCATCTTGTGTACGTTCTTTTATTTATGTGGGCTGGACCTAGGAAACTAGGACCAGTAGTACTACCCCCACCCCCCAGTAATCCAATAGATTGGACTTGTTAACTAGATTCTGGTGATGGAGCCAGGAGGTGGGTAGTGGAACACTTTAGTGGCTACTAGCAAACCCCTCAAGTTTAGGCTCATATGATTAGTTTTAACAAGTCAAAGCAATACGGCTTAGTAACGAGATGTTATTAAAATACGACTAGACTAAATAAGACTAAAATTTAACAAATTTTTAGACCGTCATTAAAGCGTGTTTTTAGTTTTTTTTTAAAACTATTTTAACTTTTTAATATTACCAAGCTAAAACGACGGTATTATACCTGATGAGAAATACAGAATAATGAAAAAGGACAACGGTGACCACAGAGAGGTCGGCAATTCATAGCTGGTTATCGCTGTCAAGTCTGACCAGAAGCCTCTCAGCAACTATATACACTGGTAAATTATGAAAGGTAACTAACAAGAAAAGTCACTAAGCATGCCATTATGACGGGTGCAACAACCGATGTATAGTATTCGCAACCCAGTCGGATACTTGTACTGTCCTACCATTGAACATAAACAAGCAGATCTATGTGATTGAATAAAACCATACAAGAGTAAACAACGGCAGCAAATAAAACTCACGACTACGAATGCTTTAAAACATCTTGTTAATAGCGAAACGTTAGTTCAGTCTAATTCCCTCCTCTCCTTTCTACAACAGAACCACACGCGCTGGGCTTCGGGGTCACAGTGTTACGGTAACCTACATCTCGGCAAGAACTAAAAAGTTTTCTATATCTTATTTTTGTCGTACCATGAAACTGTGGAATCTTCTCACGGCCAATGTCCTCCTTCTTATGACATCGGATCCTTCAAGCGTAACGTGAAGAGATATTTATGTAGGCTGGCATGACAGCGGTGACCGCCGCCGCCGATCTCTCGGTGGTCGCCGTTTTATTAGGATTGTACTGTGCTTACCATCAGGGACAGTACTTACAGTCAATGTGCCTAGTTATTATTAAAAAAAACGGTTATTATTGGCGCTAATAATATTTTCTATATTATTCTTCTATATATTCTTCTTCTCCGTCTTGTCCTTATTCCACTTAATTACAGTTGGCACAGGATGTTTTCCGTTAGCTCCTCTATCAGCTGTCATCTTAGTATTAACGCCTTTTATACGCATATTATTCCTCACACAGTCCATCCATACCTTTCGTCCTGTAATGATAGATAGTAGTCCAGTAATCCTGGTATAGATGTCACTGAAAGTTGGTGTTTGAACTTCTTCCGCCCACGGATAACCTTTTTTAGCTCGTCGGTGAATAAAACGCCTGGTTCCTTGATCGATATTGAAAGTTGATTTTACTGTGTACTAGTATCATTTTTACCAGGAAACTGGTATGTCTACCATATAGGTCTTCTTTAATCCTATATCCATCCACCGCCATACTTAACACAACAGTTATATGACTTTCAACCTTCCTCATGGTAGAAATGCCGATCTGAGATCGATTAATCGAAGCATCAATTCATTGGGCCATATAAAAGCAATTTTTTAATCGTTATACATAGTACTTAATCGATATATTTACCTAGAAAATCGAGATTCGATTTTATTTGTTTTGATAAGAACCATAAAATTATTTACGATTAGTTAAATGTACTCAAAAACATGTACAGAAATGACAGTTTTTCACTTAATTACCCAAAAACTCGCGAGATGGATATATTGGCTGTATGTTCAGTTTCCTTCACCTCTACTTCATGGATAAAAGACACTTGTTACGATACGAATAATAAATGTTCCGAATTTACAATTATCAATTATAATCCTTGAGTGCACAGCATAAAATTCACATTTATTTTTTATATTATCATAATTCATTTAATTATCTTGTCATTCTTTATGGTGTACTTAAATGTTTTATTATAATACTGTTACGACTAGAACAAAAAGAAAATAGAATCATCTTTCTCGAAATTTCTAGGACCGTCCGTAAACATCGTGAATTTATCATAGTGCAGTCGTGTGGCGTATAATCTTAGGTTCTACGACACACACATAGAAAGTCTTATCGCTAAAACTGTCAGCAAACAATAGGCCATAAATTAAACGTTCCCCTCGTTTTAAAAAAGCGATGACGTAAGTTGTTTACAAGATGTTAGGAGTTCCTGGACCTTCCAGAGATTTCGGGATCGAGGCATTTAGATATATAAGGGAGCTGAGTTGCGAGACGCGGCGAAGACCGATCACGACCGCCGGCGGGAACGGACGTGTTTACGACTGTTCTCTGCCGCCTTTGTGAAGTTTTACGACCGACCGGCCTTGCTGCACACCTGCATCGCACCTGCGCCGCACCTGCGTATCGCCGTCTCGCTCGCACCCATTGTGTCGCGCTACACAACCATAAAACTGCTCTTTTAAGAGCAAATTGTTTCTATTACGACGAAATCCACACTTTAGTGGTCACTTGCCTGATACCTGACGGTGCCAACGAAAGCAAGTGGGTGCGTGACCCAAGCGCCCCTCGGTTGCCTCCTTCAGAGGCAAACGATAGTACTTGGTCGGGCTCAGGAATCTTGGCCCTTGATAGAGTCATAGTCAAGCCCTGAGTGTCTCCTTCCCACCCTTCCGATCCTGCTACAAATCCATCCCCGAGTGTCTGTTTGGGCGTAGCTAGGTATTTATACCGGCTGCGTTCTCTGCCTCGGGCTTGATAGGGACCTCCACGTAGGGCCCGGTAGGTTCTTTTCCTGCGAGTCATTACACCGTGACCCGCAGGTCCCTTTACACGGCTCGGGATAGCCGTTTAAATTCACTCGGCGCACCCCCCTGCCTCTCCGGCAGGGAGGTTTAACTTCACCCCCAGCCGCCCAACCGCCACCGCCGGAATGGCACACCTTACTGATTTGGAACGCTTCAAAGCGTTCGCAACGACTTTACATCCGTCGCTCTGGACGGAGTACAATAGGGCCATCGCGGCCGAGCAACCCGCCGTCGTCATCGCGCAGGGCACCGAGCCCACCAGCGACCCCGCCGCGCCACACGCGATAAACAAGAAGCCCGTCCCGCGCTCCCGCTCGACGGCACCCCGCGCGCACCGTCAGACGCCGTACAAACGGCCATCGTCGCGCTCACGTTCCCCGGGCATTCAAGCCCCGACCCCAGCGCCCTCTGCGCTACCAACCAACAACTCATTTGCGTCGCTAGTTCCCGAAGCGGACACGCCGACGCTGGTAGCTACAAACGTTAGCTACTCGCCCGCCAGTCCGGATCCCGAACCCAAGTCCGACGAAATGGACACGGCGATAGTCAATGATAACGAGGGCTTCACCCTCGTTCAAAAAAACAAGCCCGCCAAACGTGCATCGCGTTCGCGTCCCGAGTCTCCGGAGACTCAGTCCCGCCCTCAAAAGGCACAAAAGACAGGGCTAAATAGCCACGCCCCCCGCTCCGCAGCGCCCTCAGCGCCTGCCGGTACCTTTGCCGGCAGAAAGGCGCGTCGCCCGCCCCCCGTCACGGTCCAGAACAAATCGGTCTGGACAAAACTCTCAGAGAAACTGAGAGAACTTCGCATCCACTACACCCAGGCCAGTAACACGGCCAACGGTATCCGCGTCCAGGTTTCCACCTCGGACGAACACCGCCAATTTACCAGGTTGCTCCGGGACAGCAACCTCGAATATTTCACATACTCCCTGGAGGAAGAACGTCAACTCCGGGTTGTAATCCGCCGCATCCCGGTGGAAATCACACCCGAGGAGGTCAAAACTGACCTCTTAGCCAAGGCCTTCCCTGTCCGCGAAGTGCACAGAATGCACGGCGGACAATCGAAAAACAGACCTCTCGACATGGTCTTAGTCATTTTGGAACTGACCCCCGAGGGCAGAGCCATTTTTAACGTTAGGAAAGTGTGTGAGCTCTCCGGAATAGCCGTAGAGCCCCCACACAAGAACCGCAGTCCTCCGCAGTGTCACAACTGCCAGCTGTACGGTCATTCGGCACGCAACTGCCATCTCCGTCCCAGGTGCGTTAAGTGCCTCGGGGACCACGCGACAAGCGAGTGCTCGCGCACTCGTGAGTCTGCTACCCCTCCGAGCTGCGTGCTATGCGGCAACGAAGGTCACCCCGCGAACTATCGCGGCTGTCCCCGTGCCCCGCGCCCCACGCGCCCTATGCGACCCATGCGCCCTACGCGACACACCCCTCCTCAGAGGACACGTCCCGCCGTAGGACAGGCAAAGCCCCTGCTCACGCCAGAGGCTTTCCCCAGCCTCCCGGGCGCCTCCAGCGCCCCGGTGGCAGCCGCCCCCGCGCCCCGCGCACCCCCTCCGGCCATGCGAGCCCCTCAAGCAGCATGGGTCTCCACTCCCCGCCCTCAGCCTTCTAAGGCTCAGGCCCCCCCGCCCGTCAACACGCGCCGCGGCGTTGACTACATGGTCATGCTCTTCCGCGAGCATGACCCTCAGGAAGTACTGGCGTACGAACAGTGCGTCGCTGAGTACGGCCCTGGTGAATCCATAAGGCGTTTCCCCCTAATGACAGCGACGCTAATGCGCCTGGCCCGTGCCGGGAAATAGATATCGGTTATCAATGGCACGCATTAAGCCTAGAAGCCTAAACATATCTTTTTTTAACGCGCGAAACCTCTTTCCACAACGGGACTTAGTATCCACCTTTCTTAGGGAACGGGAGATAGACGTGTTTCTAGTACAAGAAACACTTCTAAAACCCAGTAGGCGCGACCCTAAGATAGCAAATTACAATATAGTCAGAAATGACCGTGCCACCCTAGGAGGCGGCACGCTCATCTACTACAAGCGTTCCCTCTATTGCATGCCAATAGACCCTCCCGCACTTATCAATATGGAAGTGTCCGTCTGTAGAATAGGCATGACTGGCCATCCGTCAATCACGCTTGTCTCTGCATATCTCTCTCCGAATAAAAGACTCCTTCAGTCCGATCTGGAGGCGCTTTTCTCACTCGACCAATCAGTCATAATAGCAGGCGACCTCAATAGCGGTCACACCCTTTTCAACAACCCGCGCAACACCCGTAACGGGGTTATACTAGAACTACTTTGCGACGTGCTCGGCTTTGACGTCATAGCACCGCTAGAGCCCACGCACTTTCAAGACAACTGTCAACCGACAGTACTTGACATAGCCCTCCTCAAAGGTGTCTCACTTCGGTTACGACTTATAGAAGTCGTACACGAACTAGACTCCGACCACCGCCCGGTTATCTTACAACTCGGGCAACCGTTCGACCCCAGTCCGCCAAAAGTCAAAATAGTTGACTACGCGATCTTAAATCGCTACTTATCCGATAACGCGACCCCGTCCAGCCTAGCTAGGATCCCCGACGTATTGGAGTCAACCGCAGACGCCGATTTAGCCATCGATTCCCTGGTCGACTACCTCCAAACCGGTGTAAGGGAGGCCTCGAGAGAGGTGCAAGCGGCAAACGAACGCCGTTTTATACTCCCCCCCGGCTTACGAGCGTTAATCACGGAAAAGAACGCCGCGACACGTGCACATGACTCTTATCCGACGAGGGATAACACCCGTAGGTTACGACAACTTCAGAGAGAGGTTAGAACTCGCATCGGAGAGTACAGAGGTCACCGGTGGGATAACCTCTTAGAGGGTCTCAAGCCGTCCCATCTGGCTTACTGGAACCTCGCCCGCTCTCTGAAGTTAGAAGCTTCCGCCCAGATGCCGCCCCTCGAAAGGGGCCCCGATCTCCCACTCGCGTTCGATAGCGACGAAAAGGCAGAATGCCTTGCCGCAAGCTTGGAGAGCCAGTGCTCCCCAAACTGCGACAACGTAGACACTGCCCACATCGAAACTATCGAGACCGCCGTACAGGAACTCACGTTGATTCCCCCCGCGGAAACGTTAACCCCGGTCACGCCAGATGAGGTCTGTTCTATCATCAAAGGCCTTAAGCCTAGGAAATCTCCCGGTCCTGATGGTATCAGGAATGAAGTACTCAAACTTCTTCCTGATCACCTCATAGCTCTTTTGGTCTGCATCTTCAATGTAGCCATAGCCCACTGCTATTTTCCAGCCGTCTGGAAAAAAGCTATAGTTATAGGTATTCGCAAGCCCGGCAAAAAAGCTTCGCTTCCCGATAGCTATCGCCCGATCAGTCTCCTAAACACTCTAGGGAAACTCTATGAGCGGATCCTTCTGAACCGTCTCAAGGTCGTTATAGACGACAAGAATTTATACCCGCCCGAACAATTCGGTTTTCGCGCCCGTCACTCGTGTACACATCAAGTGCACCGCCTCACGGAGCACATCACGAGTAACTTCGCTAAGAGCAATATCGCTCCCGCCCGCACGCTTGCGGTCTTTTTCGACGTAGCCAAGGCCTTCGATAAGGTCTGGCACGCCGGACTGGTCCACAAGCTTCACCATTTAGAAGTCCCGGATAGGCTAGTGCATTTAGTCCGCGATTACCTAAGCGACCGCACCTTCCACTACCGAGTGGAAGGAGTACTCTCCACCGCACGTCCCATTCGTTCAGGCGTCCCGCAAGGCTCCATTCTGGCACCTTGCCTATTCAATTTGTACGTCAGCGACCTCCCGAAACCCCCCGAGGTCGAGGTAGGGCTCTACGCTGACGACACAGTCATATACGCGTCAAATAGGAACAGATCTTTTCTCGCTCACAAAATACAACGCGCCGTAACCACTCTCGGAGAGTGGTTTCGAACGTGGCGTATAGCTATTAATCCGGTTAAGAGCGCCGCGATTATGTTCGAACCGACTACATGCAGATTACCACGCACGGTAGGACCTCTAACATTATTCGGTAAAAATATCCCTTGGGCCACCAAGACAAAATATCTGGGTGTCATCCTTGACTCGAAGCTTAACTTCAACCCACACGTCACTAGAGTCCGGAATAGGGCCATTTGGGTCCTTTCCCGTCTACGACCCTTGCTCAGTTCGGTAAGCAAAATGTCCATAAGACATAAGCTTACACTGTACAAGATGTGCGTCCGTCCGATCTTGACATATAGTTGCGCCGCGTTCGCACATATGTCCAAACACAACTTTGCCCGCTTGCAAAGAGTACAAAATCGATTCCTCCGTCGCCTGCTTGACCCTCCAGCCTTCGTTAGGAACATGGACCTACACAGGGACATGAGGCTCCCCTCGTTAGAAGCCTATGTGAAGTATCTCGCTAGGAGATACTTCGATAGCGCTTCGAACCATCCAAACCCGCTTGTAAAGTCCTTTGTGAACTACAAGCCTAACCACGCGATACCCGTTGTCCAACGTTACAAACGCCGTCCGCGAAATCTCTTTGTCGATCCCGACGACGACATAGAGAAAGCTAACAAATTCTACGCGTCCACTCCCGCAACATATGCGTGCTCGCGCCCACGCCCGCGAAACCACCGTTCCCTCCGCAGGGGACGAACGGTTAACTTCGCGCCCGCACACCCGCCACGACCACCCTCCTCTGCGGCAACTCAAGCCTAGGTCCGATCCATCGGCATGGAGCCCTTGAGCCAAGCAGCCGCTCGCGCGATACAAGTGACTGTACAATCACTAGCTTTCACAGCCATACATGACACTGCATTATACACACATGCACAACACACATAGGTACATAGGTTCTGTAAGGGACCTTTTTTTTTCTTTTTTTGAGGCTAGTTAGTCTAGATCAAAAATTTCAGACCACTAAATACACATACACATGTTCCTTCCCTCCTCCCAGGGGGCAGAAACATGTATATCTGTATAGTTAGTTTAGATCGAATTACGGATAGGGAATTAGTCAGATCGCGACTTAATTGCAGACGCGCAACAGTCCGAGCCGAGGTCCGGCCACTTTGGCACCCTCGGATGTTGTTTCGTGGCTGAGTGCCCTAAGCGCTCGCCCCCAAGCCCGGTAAAGCTGTAAAAGCCGTAAAGGCTTCAGGGCCCCTTCAGGCTAACAGTGTAGTCAGTTCGAAAAAAAAAAAAAAAAAAAAAAAAAAAAAAAAAAAAAAAAAAAAAAACGAGACGCGGCAGTTAATAATTCGAAAGCGAAGCGACAACAAGAAGCGAAATAAGAGAGGAACAAAAAGTGTTATTCTGCAAGTATCTACACAGGGTGATTCTGAGAGAATATTCGGTGAACGATTTATGTGTTTTGTTTTGTTATTGTTTTTTTTTTTTTTTTTTTTTTAATTTCTACTAGCTGAGTACGAATAAATTACTTTTGAGTGACACTACGGCATCTTATTTACCCACGATCGTAACAATACGATACATAACAACAATTTAGCCAACAGAAGAATAACGACATATACGTCATATACGATACGAATACGATATTATCAATACTTGAAATAAAATCTATCTCTCTATACCTTTCTGTCTTTTTCTATTCCTGATACTTTAGTATGGTTAGAAAAACAACTTTGATTATTTTAAAATGACAAAAGATTGATTATTATGGAGTCCTTTTTGTTTTCTATAATAAGAAAAAAAAACAAATCAAATTTATTTGCGAATCGATTCAAAAATTGATTTTATTCGGAAAGAATCGCCATCCTTACCTCATGACATGCCCATACCACATTAACCTATTAAACTTCTCTATCACTGATGATATTTTCATACTTCCTCTGATATGACTACTCATTCCTGATCGTATCTATTCTAGTTACACAACACATTCATCTTAACGTTCGCATCTCGGTCAGATGTAATCTTCTTCCCTCCGTGTCTTCCATATCGAATCTTTCCGATACAAAGGGCGTACAGATTATTTTGGGCAAATTAACTTTTTATGCACTCTTATTTAGATTCTCACCCTCTTTCGTTCTGTGTTTAAAAAATTACGTAACAATCAAAAAACGGTCATTACTATCAAAGAATTTCTTAAAGCTAAACATAAATTTACATCAAATCCAGGTCATAAAACAATACTTTTTTTAGATTACGATAACAACATTTTATAAACTATACAATATACTGTATAAACTTGAGCAAATAAAGTATAAAAACAAAAGATTGATGTATGAAAGTATATATTTTTGTAAACTCTTATGTTCTTTACCAAAAGTATGTAATTTGGACTAACGCCCTTTGTAGCGGAAAGAGTCACTATTATGATTATTATGTTCATTAAATATGCTTACTTGGGTTCTTTGTAATAGTTATTGGTGCATCGCTTGTGTCCTCAGAACGTGAGCTATTGTTCACTGCTGAACCCAAATCTATATTTGCCGCACTGTATGGCTGGATGCACGTAGTCACCAGTAGAGTTAATAATACTGCCGACATCTGAAAACAATATTTTACAATGTATATGGTGATCTGATTAATGTATTATTGGTTAACGGTCTATATAGAGAATGTACAAAATCTAACGCGGTCGACTTAGTTCAATAAATTGCGTACAGGTGGGGCCTCCTAAATGTTAGTTGTTTTTTTTTATATATAGTAGCTTTGACTTTTATATATTGTAGTACACATTGACTGTACTGTCCCTGATGATAAGCACAGTACAATCCAAATACAACGGCGACCACTAAGATATCGAAATCTATCGGCGGTCGCCGCTGCCTAAATATCTCTTCACGTTACCCTTAGAGGACCCGATGTCATAGGAAGGGGGGAACACAATGGCCGGGAGATAGTTCCACAGCTTCACGGTACGACGAAGATAAGACAAAGAGAACTTTTTAGTTCATGCCGAGATGGAGGTAACTGTAAAACTGTGACTCTGAAGCCCAGCACGTGTAGGTCTGTTGTGGGAAGGAGATAAGGGAATTAGATTGAACATCTCTTAAGAACACTCTTCATAATACAGACGGTAGAACACACTCAGCGATGCGATGTTCCTGCGCAGCTGAAGCGGCTCTGTATTTGGTAACGTTACCAGCTGCAGATGCAGACGTCTGCATCATTAATAATGCGAACAGCCCGTCTCTGCAACCTGTCCAGAGCATCGAGAAGGTACTTTGCGGATTCATCCCAGAGATGGAAAAAGTATTTCATGGATACACGGCCGAACTTGTGCCCTATAAAGAAGATACAGTTGACCGTACGTGAAAAACCGTCGCAACCTGTTCAGGATTTCGAGTCTCCGAGGTGTAGTAGAGATGACACTCCAGATATAATTCCTGGAGTTGAGTGTACTGCGAATATCAACACCTATGATATTGAGGCTGTTACGCATTGCTAGTGAAACCTTCTGAAGAGTGGGGAGGGGAGAAAACGGAGAAATCTCCAAAGAAATATCTATGTGCCCTACCTGTCTCAGCTGCCTGAACACACTTATGCATTACTTGGCGACAGATTTTCAGCTTGAGGGTGGTCGCTAGCCAGACGGGCTTTAGAAAATACCCTACCCCCATGTTATGGTTTCATCACGATGTTTTTCTTCACCGAAAGCTCAGGCTCCTTGCAGAAATTCGAGGTCACGAGGCTAACACTGAGCCATAATTGCTGTTAGATTTATCAGTGGCTTTAGTTATATATGATTTTGATAATTGGATTGGATTATGACGATGAAGATCCAATCTTATGTCGTTATTATATCAGTTAGTAGGTACACTCTTTCTTTGTAATTGTAAATTAATGTTGTTTACGATTTACATATAATTGACCGCGTATGAGGAAAAAAACGGAATAACTCTTGGATGTACGAAAACCCATAACATGACGAGTCTAACCGGCTCGCCGAGGAGAAACAAAACACGCTTATCGTTTTCTACTAGGTAAGTCTTAAGATAAAATATAATTAAATGCGTTGAGGATAAAAAGACGACTAAAGATCATTTAAGTCTTGTTGTTAGGGTTGCCAAAACTTACTTAATAAATTTAAAAGTAAATCTGATTTTTATACGTAGATTATAAATCTGGACAGATTTTTCTTGGAACGCAAAAGTTTCTGGAACTACTAGTCAGGTTTAAAAGACTCTTGTAGCATTGTATAGATCTATAGACCATTTGTTAAGAAATATTATAGGCTATCTAACATCACGCCACGACCCTTTGGAGCGGAGCAGTGACCATAAATGTCAACCAATCTGGCAATCTTTATACGAGTAGTTATCGTATGTATGAATCACTCATGTATAATAGGTCAGAACTAGTTAGATGACACTTATCCAAACCAAACATTATATAATAGGTATCTCTCAATTCCTTAAGCGGTTTTCCTACTTTTCAAATGTTGTCTACTCTCGGAATGGGAATATCAATAAAACGTTCTTAAAGGTACATTAAAAGACGTTCAACTGACTCTCCTCGACGGTGTCGTCATTATATAATGTATCGTAACATCATACGATCGCTTGTTATGAAGCGGCTGCGGTACTCCTATAAAAAAATATTTTTTAGTAAAATTTATTTATTGCTATTTTGAAGCAATAATGGCTCAGTGGTAGCGTGTACGACTTCGCCTCGATTGACGTGAGTTCGAATCCCTGCAATGAGCCTGAGCTTTCGGAGAAGAAAAACATCGTGAGGAAACCATAGCATGGTGGTAGGGCATTTTTCTAATGCCCGCCTGGCTAGCTACCACCGTCAAGTTGAAAATCTGTCGCCAAGCACCAATAGGTGTGTTCCGGCAGCTGCACTTGAGAGCCAGTCTTCCACTAGGTTTAGCGTGTTATCATCTTGGGCCACATCGTCACTGAACATCAGGTGAGATTGTGGCCACTACGCCTAAAAACCTATAACGATAAAAAAACGCCAGTTGCTGAATGATAGAGGCATTCTAGTTCTATATTCGTATAGAAACGTTACTCTGTCAGTGTGCTATGAAGTTTATAAGAGCAATAAATTGTTTGTTCAATGTTTCTCGTATGATTTCCTGCTGTAGACAAATTTACGGTATAATTTTACGGGATTTATAAATTATTTAAACGCATGTATTTATAATAAATAAAAATCTATAAAACGGTTAGTGAAAAACGTAGGTAAAAAAAATACGTGAATTTATTTCGGTTTGATGTACTGTCTCCGTCGCTTTATGCCTACTATCTTGGTGCCTTCCACCAATGCACGTCCTCAGATATGACGTTGTCTTATTTAACTAATTCGAGCGTGGAGTGGTTGCGATGGTTTCGTTGGGCGTCGATGTAAACGTTAACACACTTTTTAACTATATTATTTAAATATTATTAAAGAAGTATTTGTAACTAGCTACTAACCGCGGCTCCGCTCGCGTGATTTACAAAAATTGTTGTTACCGGGATAAAAAGTATCCTATGTGTCAAATCCAGGTTATAAACTATCTGTGTGCTAAATTTCATCCAAATCCGTTCAGATGTTTTTCTGTGATTGAGTAACAAACAAACTTACATTTGCCTTTATAATATTATTAGGATTAGGATGTACATGTAATAATTATAAAATGTCTATAAGATCTTCTATTAATTGTCAATATAAAACCTAATGTCATATATCAAACTATAACTACGTTTATCGGAATCGGGCGGACACTCACGACTGGCTTTCGACCGACTTGATTCGATATCCTCGTAAGTACGAGTTTATGTGTGCTTGCAAATTAATGCTCTTTGTAATGAGATTGCTTTCTGTACCTACGAGTATTTATTCTGTGGCGGAGTGATATCATACTCGGGCTGTTTTGCAGTACAAATATTAGTAATAAAATATTTTTACTTACCATAATATCCTTTTAAAAGAAGCGCGTCCACGAAGGACGAAAAATAAATTTTGTTTACGTCTCGGCCAACGACTCGTTATTTATATGGCCACCGATTCACTGGAATGCTGCAGACACTTTTGAAAACTTATCTATATAATAAAGATGAAGACTTTTTTGTTTCTTTGTTTAAACACGCTAATCTTTGAAACTACCGGTCGGATTCGAAAAAATATTATGTATATATTATATATGTATATGTATATATATTACTAATATGTAAATATTAAAAATATTTTGTATATGATAGCCAGATTCACGACGAAAAGTATAACTATCTACCATTAGGCCACACCTCTCAGCTAACCTTAAATATTGATTTTTGTTAAATAAGTCGTAAGAAATAGCGTACCCTAACTGCTTTATCCACGTGCGCTGGTGCAATGGTTAGTGATACGTAAATACAATGTTCTACAAAAATATTGCGCCTTAATCCAGCTAAAAAAGGTTCACGATATCATACGCTTTTCTCTTATACATAAGCCAAAATAAAGTGTTTTGTGTGTGTGTATTAATGAAAATTGAAAAGTGCTTTATGACCATTATAATAATACACTGACGTCTGAATAAAATCCAAGCTGTTTTTAATCGACTTTGTACATAAATACACTTAATCAAGGAGGACCAGGGAGGACGGGTTGGGGTGCCCGTCTTCCTATTGTACAGGTTTGGCGGACGGGGGAGATAGTTAGGGTTCTACCGAATTGAGAATACAACTAGCGACCCCTTGTCGCCCCATTACGGTGGCGGATGGTACACCGTGAAGTTTTAATAAGTAGGGGTCTCACATAATTACCCGCTCCCCCGAGCAGGTTTGTAACATGACGGGATTCTCCACGTTAAATAAAAGTAAGTAATAAGTAGTTGACCACGTTTGCACTGCATAACTCGGGTCTAAATGCTTAACAACAAATTTTTATTTAGTTTTAGCTCGTTGAACTCTTTTTTTATTTTATTTGAATGGTAGTTTAATGGTAGCGCTCTCTGCCAATATGCCGATCGAAATGGGGTTCCATTATATAATTAGGCGTGACTTTTTGCTAAAGGAAGACATCATGATGACAGTGCTTTGTGTTTTGTTATTTTTGTTATTAAAATGAAACTTTTATTCTATCACCACAAAATGTTTCGTTCATCTATCGCATGTAGCATTACATTACATTGTCGTAAATAAAATTGAATTTTATGCCGTGCAGTCAACGATTACAATCGTAAATTCGGAACATTGTATATGTTAATGTGTGTTATTAAAGAATGTATGTCACGTGTCTTCAATAATTGGTATTTTTTGCTTAGGAATAATACATTATATTATCCGTTGTATTATTCCTTTTATCTATTAAGGAGAGGTGAAGGAAACTGCCATTAATCCAGCCAAGCTATCTTGCGATTTTTTGAGTAATTAAGTGAAAAACTGTAATTTCTTAAATTAAAAAGTTCCACTTGCATCGTGGTTTCATAAAACCATACAAACTTTTTTTTTTTTGCTTAGGCTTAATTTTGTTATTTTTGCTTAGTTATGCTTCATTTTTGTTATTTTTGTTTAGTTCGGCTTAGGTTTAAAATTTCACTACCTTCAGCTACATCGTCACACCAAACGAGTTTGTGTTTATGCGCTAACCTATCATTTAGCCAGAAAAGCGATCCTCTTCTGAAATCTATTTCCGATTCCGAAAGCTTTTATCTATACTACTAAGTTGGTAAACAAGCATACTGTACGCCTGATGGTAAGCAGCTACCGTAGTCTATAGCAATAGGTAGCCAGAGGTATAAACTAGCGCATAGCCAACCTTAAAACACGCCACCTTAAGGAGCGCTGTTAGCTCTTCTCACCTCAGGAACACAATACAAGGTTATTTAGCTGCGATCTTCTGTAGCGTAGAAGTGTTCAACCAGTCGGGCTGCTCCTAGTAGAGAGAAATCTCCAAAAAAATAGTTCGATGTCCTAACTCTCTTATAGCTAAGGTTTAAGATACAGTTTGTCACCGACATACATCGTTTTTTCCCGACTGCAACGTTCTTCCGATAATGTAAAAGAAGACAGAATGACCCATATATTATAATATGTAATTATAAAATAATAACAAATAAGTAATGTCCAAGTCGGCTTTGACTGGTTCACGTCTGCATCCTAAACAAAGTCATCGCAGTGTATGTATATATTTAAACGACCTTCTTGGATAACAATGCCCAAGAGTCATTACCCACGCACAACCTAAACTAAACCGGATTATGGAAATGTGTTTCCTTTTTTAATTACACGTGTGCCGATAGGAAATGCAGCTTAGGAAACTTCCTTTTGAATTCCCTTAAGGTAAAAAATTCAAGAATCCTTTCTTACTGCTTATCTACATCATATAGTGAACACCAGTGCAGAATCTCATGTTTTCAGATTTATCAGTTTAAGCTGTACTTTGAATCGGAGTTAGTCTTAAGATTTTTTAAGTAAGTGCTAATTGTGCCACCTAGCATGATTGTAGTTAACTATTAGTGCCACTCACCGCCCATAGATGGCGGTAAAATATACTGTCTGTGAGTCTGGTACAGCCACGTGACCTGAATTGCATCCCACTATCAATGCACCCAACATGTCACACACCAGTTAGATGCCTGTACCTGCTTCTTGCAGCTGCCATCCCGCCCCACTCTTTAATATTAAATGTTCCAAATTTCCGTTCCTCGCTTGTGGGCAACTTCTTACACGTTATTCATTACAATTATACTTTGAGATACAAGTCTGACTGCTAAATTTAAAGTGTCACTGTCTTCCGCTAGAACGTCAATTAACGCCATGTGAAATCTATATATTAATACGTGAAGCAAAAACTTTGTACCCTTTTTTACGAAAATTGCGCGGACGGAGGAGAATGAAATTTCCCACACTTATAGTTTATATAGAGAAGGAGTGCAGAATGCTAATATTTTGTTTCAATTATTCATTATAAATACATAAAATCAATAAAAAAATATTACACACACTACCATGTATTTGACACACACACACACACGCACGCATATACACTTTTGTTTATTGTTAAAGTCTATGGTCAAATTGAGAATAGATTAATATTATTTGTCTATAGTCTTACTGAATGTCAAACATAACCATAATATATATGTCAGAAGATCGTGTCTATGTCACTATTTAAAAATGAAATCATGTTTCATAGCAACGAGATAACAGATCATGACAGGAATTCAAAATACGGCGTATATAAAATAAATGGAAAAAAGTAGAGATGCCGCGCGCTAGAAACAGGTGTGCTCTGTGTACCTATATAAGCAGCCAACGACGGGCTTCAAGGATGGTTCTAGCTCGAGCCCTCGCATTGTGAAGATCTCCGTTAATATGGATCCGTGGACCGTTAAGATTGTTCAAGGCTACCTATTAAGTCGGAACCCGAAGAGAAGATCATTCTAGCTGGAGCTTGTCGGATCGTGAGGACGTTCAAGATCAATTACTAGGTCGCCTACGGGCAGCGATAACATCAGACATGCGATGCATGGGGTGGCTATAAAGAGGAGGTTGGAGGTTCAAACTTATAATTTTAATGAATTATGGTCGAATTTCGACCTCTGGGCGACCACTAGTTTTATTAAAACGCCAAAATGTAATTCTACAGAAACAAACACACAACTAAAATATTTAAATTAGCGATGATGTAATTTATGTTTATTTAAAAAAAATGAATTATTCAAGTTTCATGTCTGATGCCAACGAACGGGTTTCTTACGAGGAAAATAAACTCAAATAATATTTTTTTCCTTTATTGCTTACCAGTTAACATCGGAAACGTTATTGGTGTGTTATCTATATAAATACATTTGTAGTTCTGTACGTATATACGTGGTGGATATCAATTATAAATGGCTGGGTGCTGGGTGGTATAATATCGGAATAAATTGTATAAAGCGGTTCTCTACTTTCTTTTCAATGTTCCGGTTCTATACCGCAGAATCTACTTTATGTATGTCTATTATCTTCCGGCAGCACACGTCCAAATATTCGTTACATGATGTATCTGGATAACTGAAAACAGTTAATAATACAATTAACTTCTTAAACTCACATCTCAAGATAAAATAGGAAGGGGCATCGGAAGACGAACGTATTTACTCGTATAACAAAAATCATAGAAAATACGTTCTTGGTTACCATTCTTTTTTTAACAGTAATTTTGATCGAGTTTTATTTCTTATTCTTTAAACTATGTAATTATTTTTAAACTTTTATAATTATATCATTTAAGTCACCTACGATCCACTTAACGATACATTATATAATAAGTTAATAACCTTTTGACAGTAAAACTTACTTGACATGGTCCTTGAACTTATCGTCTGGCAAATCAGTAATGTGCTTACGCATAATATTATGAAATCTGACATAACTACCTAAAAATTTGGTTTGGTCTTACTAATTCTAAAACTCTTCATGACTAATGTGCTTATTATTTCTTGTATTAAAACTATTCCGGCGTTTAAAAACCTAGTTTATTTATAATTCAGTGAACATACATTAAACTGTCAAGGATGTATTGAGAATCGACCTGGTAATTACTGCTAAGACCTGTACAAAAAAATCGTATACTAAAGAAATATCTGGAAAAGTCTAGAATTCCGTACAAACATCGTGTATAAACTCGTAGCAAAAGATAAACCGTTGCGTTCGTGCGGAACATGCCTACATGCCACACTAAAATCCTAGTATCGTATACAATCGATTTTTAAAAATAGCTTTTAAGTGTCATCGGTCTAACAGTAACTAATTCTATAGCATTCTCGAAATTTCGACCGATTTGCCGCGTATCATCAACGAGCATGTAAACCGACTTGTAAAAGGCGGAATAATTGGGTATTTGAAAAAGAAAGAAAATCGTTTTTTTTATGTATTTTAAAGCTTCATCATAATTATGATAACAGTCAATTTTTTTATATATTATTATTATTATAGAGGGTTTGTTCAAAGAGAACACGCCACCCTCATCCATTCAACAACAGTCAATTGGAATAACTCTTAAAACATTTTTTTATTAATAATAGTACGCGCCACAATTGAACGCCAGGTTTGTGACGTCATAATATTAAAGGAATTTCACCGATTAAGAGTCAAAACACTGTATCGTCTGTGTGCTACAATGAGTAGACATTAACATTGTGACGTCACACGCACTCGAGTTTGTTCGGGAACGATCGGCGCGTTTTCGGTACTATATTCAAAAATTAATTTTTATTTTGAAATATCTTTTTAAACATTGCGAAAAAAAAAGTTTTGTTATAAAACTTATATATGATCTTTCCATTTATAATTAAAAAAAAATCATAAACTCAATTAGTAGAGTGATAGTGTATCTGTACTACTCTGCTCTATTCTACTCTCTATGTATCAATACTCTAGAATTTGAATCTAGCCTAGAATTCGGGCTTATTAAAGACAATGCTGTTAGCGTACAGTTCTAACGACTACATGCTGACTGCTAACTACCTGCACGTTTGTGATGCAATTCTAACTCAGTTTTTAACTCAGCTTCGACTGCATCCAAATTATAACTATGCAGCTAGCTTGCAGTCCAAAGCAAATCGTCTGCTCACTACCGCAATCGAAATTATATACTGTAATTTATAAAATAAAAAAACTAAAAAAATATATCACCAAAACTAAATAAAGAATGTTTGAGTTTAATTAAAATATCTAAACTATAGAGACAATGACCAGACAACCCAAATTATCTTTATATTAGGTAATTAATACAAAAAAAGTTTAAAAGACGATGATACTTACTGTAAATCGATTGCACTGTCGATATCAACTTCATCCTGTTCGCAGTTATAGTAAGGGACGCATACACCCTTCTCTCCGTTAAGATTAGTGCACGGTTCGTTCGTCTCTGAAAATATATTGTCTTAATTTAAAAAGTTCAACGTCAAGTTGAAATCTCACAAAAACCACTCTGCATTTCACACAAGCACAGTAGAAAGTTAGGTTCTGTTTAGCGTAGGGCCACAACATTATTTGAAGATATGGCCCAAGATGGTTACGCGCTAAGCCTAATGGGGGAACACACTCCCAAGTGCAGCTGCCGGAACACCGTGGTCTTTAAGGTGCATAAAGGCAGGCATTATAGAATGGCCTACCACCATGCCATTGTTTTATCACGATGTTTTCCTTCACCAAAAGCTCAGGCTCACCATTGTATAGTTAGATCGAAAAATTAAATCACATCCACCACCGTCATTTTGCCGCATCAATTTAGGCACTTATGAATATCAATACACTATTACCGGTACTGGCAAATCAGTAATTTACTTGATAAGGTAGAACCTAACACAATTACCTAAAAACTACCATTTAAAATATGGTTTAAATATTTTATATTCGAAAAATTCTGGGGGCTGAGGCCGAGCCTAGTAATTAAGCAGAACCAACTAACAGCAAGGGAGGACACAAAAACACAACGTTATGATAATAAGATGTATGAATTACGCCGTGCTTTATTGGTGCCCAACACCAAGTAAATAATGGTATGTTTCATTTATCCTTTAAACTACCTGGTAAATTATGACACGTTTTATTGGTGCTATTAAACATATGTAGGAAGCCAGACTACAGTCACCGTTAACACATTATTAATTAAATTGTTTACTAAAGCTCATACTTGCGTTATCTGAAGAATGTGTAACGACAGGTGGAGTATCTGTGGCTTGAGGACCGAAAACCATTTCCAATAGTGCTCCCTCGACTTCAGTCTTTACCGGTTTCGTTGTGTTCTTAGGACCAAAAACACTTTCTAGGAGCGAATCAATGTCTACATTCTTCGCACTGTATGCTTGGAAATACGTCGTCAACAGCAGTGTTAGTAGTATCGCGTACATCTGTAGATTTTTTGAAATCTATTAAGTAAAATTGTTTTTTATTTGTTATACCACGATGGTGGCAAACAGGCTTGTCCACCTGATGGTAAGCGGATACCGCAGCCTATGGACGCTTGCAACACCAGAACCATAACAAGCGCGATGCCGACCCTTTAAAAACTGTTCACTCCGTTTTTCAAGAACCCAATACTTTAGTCCTCTGGGAAAACAAGGAGCTTATTTCACATAAGGAGTGTTCGCGGAAGGAAATTCTTCTGAAACCGGAAAGTCCGCGAACATTTCGGTCCCAAGGTTTGAGGAATAACTCCCTGCCGACGAAGAGCGGTGCGATGATAAAAACTAGTAGTTGGCATCATGTCGAACAATTCATTGGACACAACTCATTATACGAATTGTAGAGCACGCACAAGGGAGCGAAGTCTCTCCTTAAGCTTAAAGGTTCGATAACGTTTGTCAATTAGGGATTCTCATAGCTTGTCTTTGACCTGAGTCAAATGGCCAAAGCTAATATCCAGGTGCTTCAACACAGAGTCTTCGCCTCCAGATGAATAGTAGTGTTATTTAGTCAACTCCAAAAACCTGAAGATTACCTGTATCATTAGTATAGTTATGTGTGTGATTGTCTCAGAAACTACATGACCGATGTTTATGATTCTTATACCGGATGAGGTCATATGTATACTTTTAGAAAGACTTTAGTGTATAAAATATTAATGTACTGTTTATATATACAAACTTACTATTATATTGATAATCGTTCTATTATCGTTACTAATAATAATCTATACTATATAGAATACTATACTACATATAAAATAATAACGCTGGAGAGTTGTTTTTGTTTGTTTAAACGCGCTAATCATTAGAACTACGAGTCGAATTAGAAAAAATCTTTTTGTATCTGATAGTCAGATGCATGAGGAATATTATAGGCTATATAATTTTACGCTATATAATTTCACACGAAAAAAGCAATATATGTATTTTCTAACAACATTATTGAAAGTAATAAATGTTTTAAAGTAAAACTTTTATTCTATTGCATGTCGCAATACAGCTGGCCGTAGAGTAGGGAACTGGAAGACTCGAGGCGAAGATGAAGTTTGGCCGTAGAGTAGGGAACTGTGAGACTCGAGGCGAAGATCAAGTTATTATTATTATTTATATTTTTTTAAAGTTTCACTTGCATCGTGGTTTCTTAAAAGCATACAATATTTTTTTTAATTTTTTTTGTAAAAATGACTTCATTTTGCCATTTTGTATTACACACGATAAACTATAACATAGCGTTTCGTTGTAAAATAAAAATTAACAAGTAAGTAAGTGACAAGTAAAAGTCAATTTATAACAAAAGTTCACAAGTTAATGAGGTCTTCGAGTTATATAGATTTCTTCGAAAGTAATCAAGTTTCTCGTTATACGTAATAATCTTAAATACAATTATGATATTACTTTTTGTATGACTATTATTAATGATTACATACTCGTATTTATTATAGAAATGTTTGGGACATTAAATTTAGGTAAAATATTTAGTTGATTGACTAATATACTTGTATAGTTAAGTGAATAGTTGATTTAAAATAGTTGTTTTTTTTATCGTTATAGGTTTGGCGTAGTGGCCACAATCTCACCTCATGTTAAGTGACGATGTGGCCCAAGATGGTAACACGCTAAACCTAGGGGAAGACTGGCTCTCAAGTGCAGCTGCTGGAACACACCTATTGTTGCTTGGCGATAGATGGGACGAACTTGAGGGTTGTTGCTAGCCAGGCGGGCATTAGAAAAAGCCCTACCACCGCATGGTTTCCTCACTATGTTTTCCTTCACCGGGCGCTCAGGCTCATTGCAGGGATTCGAACTCACGTCAATCGACGCGAAGTTATACACGTTATCACAAAATATATCAGTATTTTACATAGTACACTTTGTAATATTAAATCAATCAATTAATTTTAATTAATAAAATGATTTTTACCTACCTTGATGTCGTATAAAATGGAAGCACGGTCACTAACGACTGAGAACAAGTTCTGTTTGCGGTTCGACGATGGCTCTCTATATATTATGGGTTTAAGATCATTAAAAAGCTGCAGTCATTAAAAATATGTCTGTGTTAATAATGACCATATTCCGGTTATCTATATTAATAAATCTGTAGTTATGTATGTACATTATATTTTTTTCCAAATCTCCTTATAGACATCTACAGTAAACTTAATACTCTAATACTTGCACAATAAAGGACACACACACACAAAGGACACTGATCACAAATATGGTGTTTGCATGTCAGGATTTAACTCAAAAACAGCTTGACCAATGTTAATAAAATTTTGTACACGGACAGTAAGTTATATCAACGCGCCTGTGTAGCCCTATTGTTGTGCCACTTCACGTACTTACCTACAGCTTTCCAGATTCCTTGCTGTTCTTGGTTACTGCTCCGCTCCTTAGGGTCATAGCTTGAAGTTATATAGCCTATACTATTCCTCACGCATCTGGCTATCAGATACAAAAACATTTTGTCGAATTTGACTGGTAATTCCAGAGATAAGTGCGTTTAAACAAACAAACTCTTCAGTTTTATTATATTAGTATAGACTAGCTGCGCCCACGGCTCCGTTCGCTCGGACAAAAAAAAAGTTTTTTTAATTTTTGTACGGACCCTAATTATTTTTTCTAAAATCAAAGTAGCCTAAAATATTCCTTATAACATTACCCGGAATAAGCAGAAACACAGAGAAAAACTTTAGAAATGGGTTTTTTGTTATAGGTATTGTGTGTTCTTTCATTTGCATTTAGTAAAAATCTGTTATTTTGACATTACAAACAGACACTTTAATTTTATTATATGTATAGATGTATAAGAATTGTCAATAATATGAATAAATTTTCCAAGTCCGGTGAAGCTGTAAAAGCCGCAACTGCTCCAGGGCTCCTAAGGCTAACAGTATAGTCAGTTCGAAAAAAAAAAAGAGTAAATAAATTACTTGGTAAAAAAACGCATGTGGAGCCGCGGGACACCGCTAGTACATGATAAGTTTGTAATAAAATAAATTATTTTATTTTCGCTACACAAGCTTTAGTTACTTCGCGTTTTCTTATACATTTTTAAATTACAGTTAAACCACAGTCTCAAGTTGTTCTTAAATACTGTTGCTCTCTTAGAGTCCGCTGCGATTCGACTTTTTCAGGAAAGATTACGTCAAATTACATTTTTATTTAACTGCTGACTTCTCCATAATACGGTTTAGTTATTTAAAGCTTATGTTGGACGTTTCAACAACATATACACCGAATTCTCAAATGATAACTTCCAACAAAAATGTAGTTGTACAAACGATGTCGTCAGATTTAACTCCAATAGATATCTTGTTTCTTTCTTGTGTTAAAGCTGATAATTTAACAAAAACTCACGACTTGAAACTACGTAGGTAAAGTTAGAAAACCCCGTTGACTTTTAGTGTGAAAATCAGGTTAATATCCTTTTCAAGAGCTATTAAAATTTCCGTCAGCTAATTTAGGAACATCAAATTTCTCAGGTGACCGGCATGTCGCTGGTTTTGTGTTGTACCCCAAAGAACTTTGTGGCTCTAATACTGTTCTGGTACTGTTCTGATGACTTTCGCATAACTGTTCATGTTCGTTACTCGAAGTCCAGGTGCGGAGTATATGAATGAGAGAATGAATCAATTGATATGGACTATCAATCACGAGACGTCATTATTTAATCCGGGTCAGCAGACAGATTTTAGGTCTGAAAAGTCTGCGGTGACAAAGACCAATAGGTATGATTATGTTGGGTTTCCTTGAGAACTCTTGACAAATGTACTAACAATCTAACAGTCTTTTTATTTATTCTCAAAGAAAGCAAACACGGTCACCAATTTTACGCAACTTGAAATTATGTAGTATCACATCGCAGATAGAGTATTACGGGAGGCAAGTAGCCGAGTGGCTCATTTTACCGCCAACGCTGAGAACAATATTTCATATATTTGGACTCTCGTAAATCATCCTGTTCGCATCCATACAAACAAAAGTTTTGAAGAAATTATGAATAGAAGAATGGTCGAGGTCATTCAAGCTGGCGTGGGTATTTCTACCTGCTAGTATAAATTCAGCACAGACAATAATATCACCATATCTGGTGTGTACCGAATGTGTTCTGTCTGTCTGACCTTCATCAACAGGTCCAATAAAAATCGTAGATCTGCCCCTACTACTACCATCCAGGACGTTGGCTTACTCTAAAAGATCCGAAGTGGAGTTACGTCATTATAAACCTATCAGAGCCGGAAATTTAGATGTCCAAATATTCAAGTCAAATTTTTTAAGTCAAAATTTAAATTATCCAAGTTGTATTTGATAATTGGAATGAAATGTTAAGTATTAAAGAAGTAACACTGGAGTTTTTGACGGGATTTCGATCCGACGTCGTGGTTTTTATTTTAATTCTTAATCTTAAGTAATTATGACGGCATTTTACACTTACGGCATTCTGCACAAGGGAAGTGGCTTGTAAATAATAACTAGGATCAAACATTTTCAGTTTCAACAAAAACCCACACAATTCCCAGTTTTAAGAAAGAAGCCGCCATCTTGTTAGTGATGTAAGATTATTATAAATATAATTAAAATCATATATTATTCAGATGACGTTGGCAGAATTTTTAGCTGGCACTTGACTCTAACAAAAATTAGCACCTTAAAGCTTAATATTTCGCAAACGGATCCTTGAATCGAAAAATGATTTTCACAGACCCGCAATATTTTTGAACGAGCTATCCAACGAAACCTCGCACGATGGGATAGACGAGAAAAAAAATCTCCCATTATACGTGTAGGAGAGGTACCCTAAACAACTTTTTTCAAGATTTTTTGTTTACCACTTTGTCGGCGTGTTTAATATGTATACCCAAACGAAATTGCAGTTTTCTAGTACTAAGAATCCCTGAGCCAGACGGACATGGCGAAACTATAAGGATTCCTTGTTGACTTGCGATCCCTAAAAAAGAATAAAGAGACACTGATCATAATTAGTTCAAAAACTATATATTCTACTTTTATACTAAAAAAGTTAAATAATGAAACTAAGATTTATTTTACAAATTTACGAACACATTAAAACAAAAAAAAAAATAAAGTATTTTTGTTCAGTACATTATTATGTGATTGCAATACGAGCTAAGGCCAGACGATACTCTCGATCCAGTCTAAGTAGGGAACCACTTTTGTGTACAATCCGGGGCGTTTGCTGGGACACTTGTTGCCATATGAAGTCACGGCCACGATGGAGTACTGGCAGTCGGAAGCCTGCCCGGCTATCTGCAGAGGTCCACCACTATCTCCCTGTGAAGGACAACCATAATTTTACTAAGTACTAAGTTACTAAGTAAATGATACATCAAGCTATATTCGATATCGTTCTTATAATCAACTAGTTTCTGCCGCAATTACGTCTGTGTGGACATCAAAATTTGGGTCTTTACCAATAATTCCTTAATATCTTTACCAATCCAAGTAATAAACTATCTGTGTACCAAATTTCAACCAAATTCGTAGAGACGTTTTAGCGTTACTGAGTCACAAACATAGATACTTTCACATTTATAATATTACATATAGTAGAATAAGAGTTATAGAAACTATATAAATGGGAGGGCACATATTTTTTTGGATTGTCCCACTTCTGAGAATATTTTATATGAGATTTAATTATGTTTGAAAGCAAAGCTACGTTAGCGAGTTAGTTCCCACTGCTGAATGGCCAGGGGAAGGTACCGAGAGTCCGAGAACACACTGAAAAATGAACGGTTATATATTATTCCCACATACAGCGGTACTACATGAACATTTCTCAAGTGTTTAAGTTTCCTCACGATGTTTTTCTTCACCATCAGTCGAATCGCGATATCCTGCCGGCCTAAATTACTCGATCACCACGACTATAATATATTTGTGATAATATAATTAAAAAGGTTGCCTTACTGCACAAGTATCTTTGGTATGTCCTATTTTTCCAAAGCAGGCTTGAGTTTTATTGTCATATCCTCGCAATAAGTGTCTATGAACTGGGTATTTACGCCTACATTCCTTATCATCAAATTTATCCAGATGAGCCTGTAAAAGAAAGTATGTTGATAGAGAGGAGATTCAAAACTTTGAACCCTTCGATGGTGAAAAGTAGCTTTTGATGAAAGAGAACATTAAGAGAATTACGAATCTCGTATGGCAAGATATGGTCGCCTTATTAAAAGTCTAACAGCGAGCACGTATTGACGTGTTCCACCAGTTTCACTTGAGATGACATGCCACTACTAAATTCAGCGTGTTACCGTTTAAATTATATCAGGTAGTGTGTTCGTTTCATAAAGAATTCCATATTCACAAAGAAGTGTTGCTATATCATCGATAAAATTGTTCAATTCAATGACATCCACGACTGTCAGTCCGGTTACAGATATAGGAATAGAAAGGTACTCATGTATGCCTGGATTGCGTTGACCAAACACTTCAATTTTGAATTGTATTTTGTAAGGATGGTACAACTTGTGTATCTTGGGTCAGTAGTGCTAAATGTTTTTTACTTTTTTATAGGTTTTAGCGTTTGGACATAATCTCACCTGATAAAACCTAGTTGGAGGACTGTCTCTCAATTGCTCCTGCCGGAACACACCTACAGCTGCTTGTCAATAGATTTTCAACTTTTGGGCGTTGATAGCTAGTCAGGCAGGCATTAGTAAAACGCACTACCGCCATGCTATGGTTTCATCATGATGTTCTCCTTCACCGAAAGCTCAGGCTCATTGCAGAAATTCGAACTCACGTCGAGCTATGCGATGTCCGTACACGCTACCACTGAGCCATCATTAAATTAAACAGTTCAAAAAGAGGTTATGTACTCGAACAAACGCAATCCCTAGGAGTAGCTGACTTCAGATAGAACTGCCGTTTGGAAAGTCATAAATATGCACGGGTAATAATCACGATTGCATGAGGTGAACTTATGTATGCGTGTGATAATGTATTCATCTTACCACTTGAAGGACGTCCGCTATTTTATTATCAACACCCAAAGAACCCCAGCCGGTCACGCTGAAACCCTTATACTTCAAGGTGGGATTCTTATGGGGTGGAGAGGAGATAGCCAAACACGCTGGTGCGACTGTAGGGCCGAAATTTACCCTGAAAATTAACTTTGCTGTTAGAAGCCATAACGCATTCAGACCAAAACTGAAAAATAAACTGACGTTAAGTGAAGATGCGGCCGAAGATGGCAATACGAACCTTAGAAAGAGAATACATCGTATGAAGCTTAACAACTGATTTTCTAATTGAAATTAGGAGCCAACCAGGCCAGCTAGATTGCACTTTTATCATTTTATGAAATCTTTATATATTTACGATTTACCAGTCTCATCTGAAGGTTACGAGAGCACACTAAGGCTAAAGGGACTGGCTTTCAAGTGCAACTATCAAAACACTCGTAAAAGTGCTTGGTAATAGATTTTCAAGTTGAGAATGATAGCTAGCCAGAGCTTACCATCATGCTATGGTCTCAACACGATGTTCTCTCTCACCAAAATCTCAGGCTTATTATAAAAATAAGGTTGGCTTAAAACCGAAGTCATTGAATATCAAGGCTATCGTCATTGTGTATGTATGATACATCAAAACCAGTCACAGTAAGAACAACCAGTTTACAAATCAGGATTAATTAACGTACCTTTTATTCATTCTTAGTAGAGCTATGTCGTGGTACTGGCTTGGTGATTTATATTTGGGATATGAGATGATATTTTGGACTGTGCGTCGTTGCCATCGCTCCTGAGGATCACTTCGCTTCAGAATACCCAGGGCTACGTGTTTTACTGGGCGGCTAAAGATTGTAACAAAGTTTTTTTATTATAAAAATACTATTTATGCAGCCTTATGGAGGAATAGGATCGCAAGTTATAGGCTTTCCCAGTAGACTACAGTATGGGGTTCTTCAAGAGGAGAGTGGACAGATTTTTTAAAGGTTGGAAACGCGTTTTTTTTGCTTCTAGTGTTGGATGCGTCCATAGACTCCGGCGACCGACTACTATTAGGCGAATAGCACGCTTGCTTGCCACCATTGTGGTATAAAAAAATACTGGGTTAGCTAAAGCCAGCGCTGTGTGTATTCCAACGCCAAGGTGTCGCCTAATGACGATTGTAGCGTGCAACTTCAAGGTACTTACCCGTTGGTGTCATATGTGCAGTGTGCAGCGGTTAAGATAAACATTTCACTGATCAGCGAGCCTCCGCAATTCCAAGTGATAGAATTGTTCCCATCATAGTAACCGAGGAGCGCCTGCAAACCTCATAATGACATAACATAATGCAATAAAAGTGTAGAATCTTATACAAACATCAAGTATATATTCGTAGATGAGAAAAGGTATCACGGGTCACGCACACATTCAAAACGTATCATTACGATTAAGTAAGTAAACAAACAATCCCTAAAAATAGCACAAACGATGCACGATGCTTATTTCGAGGCAGGATAATTCTATTTTGGACAACCAAGCGAAGAAAAGAAGAAATATGCAAGAGGGCCACAGAGTAGTGTAAACAACAGAGACTGTAAGTACAACCACAGTGTAGTAAACTACGGAAGCCTGATAGATAATTTATCTTAACTACGTCTGTGATTACCCGAATAGTACGTTTGATCCACTTTTGTCTTGTTGACCTTTACCCACACTTTGCTGTCCCTGACATTTTATTATAAATATGTACTAATTGATAATAGTCATTAACAAAGTAATATCACAATTGTGTCTAAGATTATTAAGCACAATGGGAAACTTTATTATGTTCTCAAAAAGATTTTACCTCTATGAAATTTCATGGATACCAAAAACTCGTATACCAAATGCCCGTTCCATTCAAAATATTCCTGTCCGTTAATGTAGTCACATTATCTGTGTTATTACTTGCGGTTATTTTTTATTATAGAATAAGATGGCGTGATGTGGTTTATCGTGTGCAATACAAAATAACAGTAAGCAAAAGACTTTTACAGAAAAAAAATCTTATTTGTGTCCCTTGCAAAATGCGTATACTGAGTTACTTTCAAGAATTTTGATAGATAAAACATAGATAATATTTTTCGCTGTAAGTAGTAGAAGCTGTTCTGCTGTCCTTTACTCGCAAGAGGGCGACTGCGCCCTTCAATAGGGCTTTTGATCATAACAAACGTTTTTTTTTAATTCTGTCCTTAAGTTCCTATATTATTATTTTTTTAAGTTCCTTATCGACCACCCCTTATATAATTAGGGAACTTGTGTGTCTTATATAATAAATTTGTCGCCCTTCCTGCCAAGAGGAGTTTGGATAGCCCCAATCTATATTATTTAACAATTCCTAAATTCAGTTAAATTTAATTAAACTATTTAAAACTACTTGAAGCTTCCCTTCTCTTTTTTGTTAATATAGTTTACTTATTTAAATTCACAATTTTTAATTATAATATCTTAACTTATTGGACAATTTGGTAAAATGAATTAATATTATTTAATATGTAGATAAAATTTTGATTTGTAAATAATCAGTATCATATAGAATTAATTTATAACTAATTAAAAGATACTTGAATAATTGATAATTTAAATTGATTATTCCTATATTAGTTAATTGATCCGAGTACGACTAGAATATTTTTGTGAAAACTTTGTAAAATATACAATAAATTACCTAACAGTATTAAAGACATTCAAACATTTTCACTATATAAAAAGAATCTGAAAAATTATATCACAAATAACAATTAAATACACATTTATAACAGCTCCACCTAATGCACGATTAAATAAAAATGATAGCAACTAATTAATATAACATTAATTTTTATATTTTAATTAACACCTATGAAGCTACCGACGGTTGCTAGTGCATAAATAAGTTAACAGTTTCGCTAAATATATTTCACAGCATTAATATAAACTTCCATGTTAGAAATTATGATAGCAACTAATTCCTAACGCTCCAATACGTAATAGAATCCGCCTTCCATAGCTACACTGTATGTTGAATCAATTAAAACTACCTACTTAAAAATGTAATGTAATAATGTACATGGTGAAGTTGAATATTTGAACTTTAGCTTTAAGCTTGTCTTTTAAGCGAATTGTATAGATTGTATAAACATAGAATTGTAATAGATTGAATTAATAACTATACTTTCTGTTGAATTAATTCAAACTACCTACTTAAAAATGTAATCTAATGTACACTGGTTAAGTTAAAATTTTGAATTTTTTATCTATAAGTTTCTCTGTAAAGCGAATTGTATATTATTAGAGAAATAAAAATATCTTAAACCATAAAACAAACGGTTTTTTATTACCCACCGGACTTAGTAAAAATAGATTTAGATATCTAGAGTGGATATATATTAAACTAGCTGTTCCTGCACAGGTTACATTATAACAAGTGATAAAATAAATCACGTGTCATATACGCCTGTTATATATCACGGGAACGTTACTTTTTATTATTATCGTTTAAAGGGTTACCGTTATGGCCACAATTAGACCTATTGTTAAGTGACGATGATGGTTACACGCTAAGCCTAGTGGAGAAACTGGCTCTCAACTACAAGCACCGGAACACACCTATAAGTGCTTGGCGACAGATTTTCAAATTGAAGGTAGTAGCTAGCGAGGCGGGCAATAGAAAACACCCTACGCTATGGTTTCAGCACGATGTGTTCTTTCACCGAAAGCTATGGCTCGTTGCAGAGATTTGAACTCACCTCGATCGAAGCGGTTATCGTATACGATACCACTGAACCATCGTTGCTTCAAATGCGTAATTTAAAATGCGGTAATGATTTATTGTCGTGGCACCGTGGCAGTGTCATTGTTAAAAGCCACGTGTGAAATTAAGTGGTCGTGATATAACAGTGACAAAACTGTTACTTTACAATGTAGAGCTATATTAAAGTAGATATAATTTATACGGTATGTATATGGTATTTTTGTCTTATATGCAATAAAATGTCCCGTGGATTTTTAATACATATGTGAGGTACTTGATTTGAACTCACCATGTGAGGAAATTGGGTTTCCCTAGCGTTTTGTCCTCCGCTTATTTTTTTAACTTTCACAATCGGAAGTACATCCGAGACGCCATTTGATTGGGTTTCTCCTTTGCATGAAAATTTCACATCCCTTAAATAGTCCAAGCATTCTGGAAGAATATAATAATTTAGATAAATGATTTATAGAACTTGGCTAGGAATATGAAAGAAACACATCTATTTGTACTGCCGAGTAATAGTTCACGCTGGTGTGTTCTGTTCTGAAAATGTGTAAATGAATGTCTTAAGCAAACTATACTAATTATACTACATAGTAATATGTTGTTTATTTAGTTTTATTTTCAAAGACTCTACAGCCGATTCGAAAGGCAATGCCCTTTAGAGAAGAATCGGCAAGAAACTCTAAGGTAGCTGTTTTAAACTAGTGTCTTTACAATAATAATCAACATTAACGAATATAAAAAAAATATAAAACTAACTAAAAGAATCAGAATCTTGCCGATTCTGCACTACAGGAAGTGCCTTCCGAAACGGCTGTAGAATCATTGAAAACAAAATTTAATATAAAACATAAATTATCATTTATTATTATTAGTATAATTTGCTTAAGACATTCAGTTACACATTTTTTATGTTTTAGGAAGACGAAACAGATATTTGTGCAACAAGAGAGCAAAGTTTTTTTTTTTTTTTTTGAGTGCTGATTTTGAGTCCCGAGTAAGCGAAGGATTCTATGATTGATTCACGAGCGTAGCGAGTGATTCAAAGTTAGAATCCTGAGCGTAGTGAGGGGCTCAACAGCACGAGATGCAAAAAACTTTGCTCTCGTGTAGCACACACACACACAACTTTTCACCTCAGCAGTGAGAACACATTACTTAGGAGGCATAGAAAATTCCAAAATCGAATTTCGAAGCGGTTTGTTTTTTTCACTCGCTTTTTATATGCTTGTGAAAGAGACAGAGCAAAGTAAAATTCGAATGTTACAAATTTATGGCTGAACAATGTCAATTATTGGCACTGAAGATTGAAAAATTAAAAAGCTACTTTGACCCACGTTCGAATCAAAATTGCGTTTTGTTCACTGTTGTCTCGCAGCACAAGCGGCATGTGTGAGCTGCTGAGGTGAAAATACTATTTAGCTATTGCAGGCGGAAGTAGCAAATAAGTTTCCGATAAATAATTTACGATGGATTTCCGCAAAGTCTTGACGGGTCGGTCATGTGGTTTTGAAGTTAGTTGTAAGTTAGTAAAACCTTATAATACTCACTGTCCCAAGCTTTCTGTCCATTCTTCATGATATTTCGCCTTGTAATTGGATCTTTAACCGTTACTCTGAAATAAATCAAAACAATATTGAATTAACAACGTATTTATCGCCACTTCTGCAAAACGAAAGCCTTCTGACAGCAGTTCAGCTACTGACCTAGCGATACCAAATGTAAACGTTTTTGAAATTATAGCTACTTTTTTTGGCGTACGTGTTTTGGCGCGCGTATCATTTGACGGTTGTGCGACATAATGAAGTTTGCCATCAATGATAATAATGTGAATTCATTTTTATCCTACCTCAAAAAAAGGAAGAAGTTTTCAATTCGAACGTATATAATTATGTAGGATTGACGATGGCCAAAAGTTGTTTACGTATACGAACATTTAAAAAAAACAAGGTAATTTATAGAGGGCGTTTTGAGGACTGCCTTCGTACCTGCGTTGAGTGATCGATCGAATTTTTAACTATTAATATTTCTATTAATTGCTAATAGAAATTAAACAAGTTTATAGACATTTGTTCCGATATTATTTCATACCCCTACATATATTTTTTAATGGATGTTCAGGCATAACTTCTTTGTTTATGAACTGATTTAGATGATTCGTTTTTCGTAGGAAAAGGGTGGTCCCATTATAATTTTTTTGGCACTGGACCTTTGACTTCAAAGATACACCAGGGAACTCCACAAAATAATTGAAGATGTTTTTTTACAAACTTATTTTATTATTTAAAAATAAGTGTACATTATATGAATGTTATATTTATTTATGTTGTTACGCGGGATAACAATTTTTGGAGTTATTTTTGCTTTGATATATAAAAATTAAAGTGAATTATTTTATAATATTGGGCAATTGATAAAAAAGGTGTAACAATTGTAATTTGGAATAAATAATTGTTTATTTATGTAATTTTTCCTTCTGAATATATATTTTTGTCTATTAGTCACGTGTTTGGAAATGACATACAGAAAATGTGACGTTATCTTTCAATGAACATACACGGTTGAGTGTCATGTTATGATTAGTGACTCTAAAATTCTTCAAATCTTAAAATAGGAAGATTCTTTAATAATCTAATATTTGTAGGCGTCAAATTAATATTTTAATCAATAAATAATAAATCATGGTAATCATGGTATTCGTAAAGTGTTTAAAACAATTTTCCAGAAGTTGTTTACTCCTGGATTGTTTTTAAGTAAAACTTTATTAGGCGCTTAAGAGTAGCTAAGTCTGATGCTTTTTCTAATGGAAATAACATCTAGTAAAATCTATAGTCAAATTAATTTCTGTTTAAATATTTTTAATATATCCGAAATAATCGTACAAAAATTTATGCGTAAGACATTTTATTTATTTTTAACTTAAAATTTGTTTCATTGAAATAATCTGATCAATACCGATGAGATATTACTGTATAGAAAATCTTAATGATATTAAATCTAAATACTTCCTCGACTTCAGTCTTATATTATTCCGAAAGCTACATTCAAATTCATTCAGTAGTTTTCAAACGATTCGTATTCAAAGACGAAAATTCATATTTTTTCTCCATCGGCTACAATTATCCATTGACACATTTTAAAATATAAGTTGTGTCCAGTACATGTAGTATGTTAGTATAGCTTACGAATTGACTAAATAAAAATGTTCAACATATATCGGCCTATACTTACTTTTTAGACACATTCCCATTCTTTTTATCAATACAGCATATCAATGGTTTTCCATTATTAACCGAACATTTCTATAACGAAGAAAAATACAGAAATTAATGACACTTTTAATGTACACGTATTTTTAAGATATATATATAAATACTAGCTGTGCCCGCGGCTCCACTCGTGTCGACTACACAAAGCCGTCGGTCGAGCAGAAATGAGAATTATGCTGCTCCCGCTCAAAAGACGAAAGACAAAAATGCTTATTGTGGGTGATCCTTAGAAGATAGCAATATGCTATTGCTCACTTTTTTGTAGGGCTTTTTAAGATCTAAATTTATGTAGAATATTTATTTGATATATCTCGTATGGTTTACTCAGCGTAAGCCATTCAAGCGCCCCAAATGCGTGTTTTTTCGGAATTGATTCACCATTGTTATCGTCACTGCTTATTTCGTATATTACTTTAAGTGACAAAATATATCCTATATCCTGGCCAGATAACATATCTGTGAATGAAAGGAAAAACTGTATAAATCGGACAAGTGGTTTTCGTGTGAAAAGAACATAAACGGACAGACAGACAGAGAGACGTTGAGCTTTATAATACGTATAGAGTATAGATATAGACAAAGATTAAATTTTTTAAGGTGTATGAGAGAGTTAAGGCACAGAGAAATTTCTTTGGTATTTTTTTCTCTACCTGAGGCAGTCCGCCTGATGAAATCCACCTCCACCCTACAGAAGATCGCAGCCAAATAACCTTGTGCTGTGTTCCTGAGGTGAGTAGGGTTTCCAGAGCTTCTTGGGTAAGGGGGGACCAACGTCGGCAACGCGCTAGTGATACCTATGGTATTACAAGCGTCCATAGGCTACGATAGACGTTCAGGTACTAACAGGCGGGCCGTAAGATTGCGTGCTACAAGTTCATTAGTAGTATATTTTTTTACGAAGTAGACATTTCTTTGTATGAATAGATTAGCGCTGCAATGTTACAGAACTATGCGTGATGGTAAGCACAGTATTTTTTAAAAACAACGGTGACCACCGAGTGGTCGTCGATCCATCAACGGTCACCATTAGAAGCCTCTCGACAGCTAGATATCAAAAATAAAAGTATTTTATTCATTTTAGGCCCTAAGAAGGCACTTATGAAGTTATGAATGTCAACACACTTCTTTTTATCGTTATAGGTTTAGCGTTGTGGCCACACTCTCATCTGATCTTAAGTGAGAATGTGGTCCAAGATGGTAACACGTTAAGCCTTGTGGGACCAATGGCTCTCAAGTGCAGCTGCCGGAACACACCTGTAGGTGCTTGACGACGGATTTTCAAATTGAGAGTAGTAGCTAGCCAGGCGGGCATTAGAAAAAACTACCATGCAATGGTTTCATCACGATGTTATCCTTCACCGAAAGCTCAGGCTCATTGCAGGGATTCGAATTCACGTCCATCGACGCGATGTCCGTACACGCATATATATGTACTTTATTCCAAAGCGCGACAAAACAGAACAGTCACTGTATTTATCATCATATGTATGTTGGTCGGGATCCAGTCGAGTACAGAACCCCACCAGGAACTCGATAAGCCTACGTGTGCAACCAGAGGCGGCTCGTCCTAATGAGCACTGGAGCAGTTCCCTCGCAAAAAAAAAACTGAAAAATGTGGTATTTTCTTATCTATTAAGGTAGGTATCATGTACAGATTAACCCTTAATACTCTGGACTAATTACAGCACTTCACTAAAAACAATTATTTACAGTATAAAGAGTTGTTCAGTACAACGACAAAAACGGAATTCAATGAGTACGAAAGAGACCAATCTATACGGCCCGGTAAGTGAAACAAACGGATTTGTATAAGTAATTAACCAAACCTGGAGCGGCGTTCCTGCGCTACTGCCAGTGAGCCAGCCAGTTACTTCACGCGCGAATACTATGGTTTTGCTTGAACTTAATTATGTTTTTTGTTTGTGTTTATTGTTTGTGTTTAGTTACTTATCTAGTTAACAATACGCTATTAGTCATTTCTAACACACATTTTTTTGTGAACTACGCTTTAGAATCGGTCGCAATAAAACTTAGGAAAATTTTCTGTACTATGAAATTTTCACGTGCTATCTGCATGCCACTATAGCGAGTATTAAACCCTTAAGTAAGTATATGGTGGTCACAACCCAGCCAGAGACAATTGGCATATATACCACACTGTAAACTTTATTTCACTAAACTCTTTATAATAATTATAACGAAATCGATGTCATAAAAATAAGGAGGACTATTTTTTAATACTAATGTCAAATGGATCCAAATGATATATGATATTTAACAGTATCCTACGAAACCGGTATCCAGTAGTGGGCTTGAAAATGTTTATAAAAAATACTTACAGGATAATCCTTAATAGAGTGCTTAGAATTTACGGCCTTACATTCGAGAAAAGGCATACAAGTTCCAGTATTCTTGCCAACATTGCAAGAGTTACCTGAAAAACAAGATCCAGTTATTAACCTCATCATTATTGTTAATATGTACTTATAATATACGTATAACCAGCGTCCATCGACGGGAGTTCGCATCTACAACAAACCTGAGTTTTCTTTGAAGAAAAACATCGTTATGAAACCATAACATGGTGGTAATGCATTTCTAATATCCGTTTGATTAGGTACCATCCTCAAGTTGAAAATATTTCGCCAAACACCTATATGTAACTTATAATCAGGTGAGATTGTAGCCATAAGATAAGCCTATACAAATTTGATCTTAAATCAGACACATTATATGGTGGTAAGAAATTTCCTAACTCTTGCCTGGCTAGCTACTACAATAAAGTTGTTAATCTGCAAACAACTGACTGTCAATCCCACTTCTGATGTTTTCCATTTATCTCCAACCGTATCACATACATTAGTACGATAGTGAACAAAAGATGATATAGTTTAATAAAAAAAAACAATATGATATAACTCACCTTTCTTATCTTCGTAACACGAGTTAGGTCTTATGCATGATATCAAAAATAAAACGTACAAAAATATGTTAAAATATTTTAACATATTTTTTTATTTCGAACTTAATTAATTTCACGATTAACGGCTTGGTGTTGTGGATTGGATTAACGGGATTGGTATTCCCTGGACCGTGGGTTACTTTGCAATATTGTAGAAGATACAATTTTCATGTATATTTATATCTTTATGTCAACAGGATAACTTATATATGTAAATCGTAAGTAGTTAAGTTGTTTACTACGGTTTTTCCGTCTCCATGAACAATAAATAACTTAGTATATGTAGTCATAACCACTGATTTTTTGTAAAACATATAAATACTCTATAACGTAACCTTCAGGGTATGCGACCAACAAAACCGTTGAATTTTTAGAACTGTTGGATTATAAACGGTTATAAGACCTGTCCTTATGTATTGCTGTGAGACTTGGACACTAACACAAAGTGAAGAAACTCAGCGTCTGGTGGCGGAAAGGAAGATGCTCCAAAAATTAAAATCAAAAATACTTCATTCAATTTAGACCCTAAGAAGGCACTTATGAAAACTACAACACTACTACCGGTTCGGACAAACATCCAATCACTTATATTTTTTTACTATGTAATTATTGTTTACAGTTCATAATTATATTTAGTAGATGTACAGAGGTAGTCATTTTCAGACATCACTATCATTCAGGTAATGATTCACTCTATAATTGTGATAGACAGTACAACCTGCTTGATATTGTCCTTGAACTTTATATCCGGCAAATCGTTAATGTGCTTAGGGATCTTATTATAGAACATAAAACTATTACCCAAAAACTTTTATTAGTTTTACTCAATCTAATAAATCGCGGAATGATTTTTGTTTATTTCTAGTGTTAAAACTGCGCTGGTCGTCTACAAAATCTCGTTTATCTAAGTTTTTGTGAATATACTTACCTTAGATAGTCAAGAAAAGGAAAGATCTTGGATCTGAGAGAGAAGGTGGCACTTGGAGGATCCGAAAGAATGATGAGATTGTGGAGTTGGTAGTCGAGGCCGATATCATCCGCGTTACAAAATCTCAAAGACTTCACTGGCTTGGCAACTTACAGGGAATGGAGAAGAAGCAAGCAGTCAGAAGAGCCTACTTGGGACGACTATATGGTTGTCCAGGCGGCACAGGTATCGCCGGTGAAACACTGTTGAAGCGGATCTCTGTCAGCTCGAAGCCGACATTTGGCAAGAAGCAATAATGGGTCAGAGGTAGCGTATAGTAACACCGTGTCTATCGACGTTAGTTCGAATCCCTACAATGAGCATGCGCTTTCAGTGAAAGAAAACATTTTTTTGAAACCATATGATGTTGATACGTCATATTCTAATGCTCGCATGGCTAGTTGTCACCCTCAAGTTAAAAGTTAAAGTTTTTTTTATTGTTATAGGTTTTGGCGTAGTGGCCACAATCTTACCTGATGTTAAGTGATGATGTGGCCCAAGATGATATCAAGCTAAATCTAGTGGAAAACTGGCTCTCAAGTGCTGCTGCCGGAACACACGTATTGGTGCTTTGCGACAACTTGGCTTGGTTTGCTTGGCTTGGCGATAGTACACAGTTGCCTTAGTATACCTATCTCAGTTTCTCTTTGCGAGAATTGTGTTTGTAAGAGTAGTACCGTCGAAACTGTACATTATGTCGTTTGTAGCCTGCGCAACCCGCATTCAAGCTCTTGCAAATATTAACAGAGATTTCAAATTGCATGTCTAGAAGTCACTTTATCAGTTTATAAAAGAGGTTTGGTATTGATAAATTTATTTAAAGATTCCTCTCTACTCGGGGCAGTCCGACAGGTGGAATACCTCCATCCTGTAGAAGATCGCAGCCAAATAACCTTGTGCTGTATTCCTGCTGTAAGTAGGGTTTCCAGAGCTCCTTGGGATACGGGGCTTCAAGGCCTTTAGTGTTACAAGCGTCAATGTTATAGTAACCGCTTACAATTAAAACATAAATTAGATTTCCTTTTGAATAATCAAAATTTATTCATTGAAATTCTTTGACATTGATACAATAATTAACTCAACTAGGGCCAAACTACACTCTCTATCCAGGGTAGATAATGCACCACCTTAGTGAAGACTGTCAGCGATGATGAGCGGCCTTTACCAACTGATGTTACACCTATGACAACGTTCATGCAGTTGATTTTATCACTTTTGACTTGGAGAGGGCATCCGCCGTCGTACTGTAAAACAGAAGAGAAAAAAAAACATTATTATTGGAACTCATAACTGTACAGAGCCTTCCTCTTGTAGGCTTGAGTTTTCAGAAAACTTTTTTTTTAATTCTTATATGTTAAGCGTTTGGCCACAATCCACGGGCGACTGATGTTAATTTACGACGTGGCCCATGATGTTGAAATGCTAAGAAGCCTAGTGTAAGAACAGGCTCTTAAGTGGAGCTGCCGGAAAATACCTATAGGTTTTGGGCAACAAATTTTCAATTGCACTAGAAAATGGCCTACGATAATGCTATAGTTTCGTCACGATGTTTTCGGGCTCATTGAAGGGATTTAAACCCAATCATTGCGGCAGCAATAAATGCTACGGTGCTTGTGTTTCTGCTGTGGAAGCTCGCACAGATTCTAATTCATTGATCTTACCCGATTAGTCCAGTTCGCATCGTCTTTATCCTGGTAGCACATCTGCCAATCATCGACGTAACCTTGCAGCATGTGCCGATGTATTGGGAAATTCTTAAAACATTCTTCTTTACTCAGCTTTGTTAGTTTTAGCTGAAATATTATAGAACTGATTTTATCATCTGTATAATGTACCACTAGCTCACAAACAGCAATGTGCATGAACTCAAAGTTGAATAAAGTTTTTTATTATAATACAAAGGTGTCAAACAAGCATAACGACCCGTACCGTAGCCTATGGACGCTTGTAATACCATAGGTATTAGTAGCGCGTAGTAGGTGTCTCTCTCGTGGATTGTGTATCAAATACAGAAATCCGGATGAGAACAAAGGTCAAAGATATTGACAATCGAGTCACGAGGCGCGAGGCAAAGTGGAGGTGGCACTTAGCAAGACGAAAAGTCAGCCGATGAACCAAACGATTTTCGGAGTGATGGCCCAGAGGTGGAACTACGAGGCAGACCACCATTCTGATGGTCCGATGATATAGCTCGGGCTGGATGAGAGCCACACAAAATCATGAGATTTGGCATGAGCGAAAAGAGGCCTTTACTCAGCATTTGGTAAATGACTAAGACTAAAGGAATGGATGGACGAGAGCACTAGCATTTCGAGTCTCGTTAGTCAAACCTCGTTGATGCTTTCTTATTTCCATGAAGGAACCTCTATCTAAATTTCATATTAATAGTTTTTCTAGTTTGGTTCTGGATCTATTCCAGTATCCTCGAATCCATTATATTCCATTCTAGTGTCATCTTCGTGTGGTGTGAGCGTGTATTTATGGCTAACTAAACCTTTCCAAACAAAATACGGTACCGTGGGCAGAGCTGTTTTCCAGCAGACATATATGAGGCGATGGTGCTCCCATAGCTGAACCTTGCATAGGTTCTGCCATGAAACCAATACTAAGAATACTGTTAATTATAAATATTTCCACATTCTTACCTTTTTCAGGTCGTTGCTACCACCAAAATTTCGTGACATTGACGTAGCTTCATCATAAGTTAATGGTTCCCCAGTATGGAGGCAAGCAGGTCTTATGTATTTATTTAATTTCATTCTGGAATCATAATATAAAAAATAATAAAATTCTGGAATGTAATTTTATAGATTGCACTGGAGTGTTTCATCGTGAAAAGGGATTCAATTTTTAGCGATCGCTTAAAAATGTTAATGTATTGGAAGTTATAATATCTTTTGAGATTTCTCTTCTACTTGAGACAGCCCGACTTGGACCTCCATCCTACAGAAGATCGCAGCAATTAACTTTGTATTGTGTTTCTATTCTTCCTACAGTGAGTAGAGTTTTCAGAGCTCCTTGGAAAAGAGGGGTTCAAGTTTGACAACGCGCTAGTAATACCTCTGGTGTTATAAGCGTCCATAGGCTACAGTAATCGCTTACCAACAGGCGGGCCGAACGCTTTTTTGCTACCATAGTCGCATAACAAAAAAAACAGTTTATTTAAATTATAGATTTATTAAATACATCTTCACTCAACTCTATCAAACATTAAATCGTAAACTTGTGCAATTTACCTCAGCTAATCGGATAATTTGGTGGATAAAAGGACTCTGCAAACACTAACACTAAGTCTACGAAGTATAACCTATTTCAATCACTGTGCAATCTGTAATTCTGTATTGTCCCAATAAACTGTGGGACACTGTACTATAATTATTTTTATATCGAGTTTTCACTTTTAAAAAATACCATTTCACCATGCTGTAACTCCACCAAGTCGGCGAAAATTATATGCGAAGGTTTGAGACGGACCCCTTTTGACCCACCTGAACTCTCAGAACCTTCAAATTCAGGCATTTTGGTTTAAGATCCAACCCCCGAAAGCCCAAGTGTCATACGCACCGCGATGTCACTCAGAAATAGTGTGTCATTGCAGTCGAATTATGACTCAAGCGAGAGTGGCTTCCAGCTGGTCGTTGTCTGTATGGTCACATAGCACACCTGTTGCTATCGCGCACAGCCAATAGTACGGGTCAATAGTAAAGTCAATAGTAGGAATACTAAATAATTTGCACTTTATAAGCAGGACACGACCAGCTTGAAGTCATTCTCGCTCGAGGATGTTGGATAGTGAAGATCTCGGTTAATACTACAATAAACACTGTTCCTGAGTGCCACTACTTTATTGGATACTTAAGTAATTAAGTACTACTTTAAGTAAATAATTAAGTAAAGTCATTTATATTCCATTCATTTATATAGTCAGCAGTTAAACATAATAAAAAATTTGTAAGGTACTTACATCTCTTCAGTTTCGACCAAGCCGATATCGTGGTACTTTTTGGGCGCCTTGTAGTCGGGATGCTTGATGATACTCTTAATTTTATACAGCCTCGATTGGTCGACGTCTTTGGGTTGGACTGGTGCGCCGAGATAAACTGTGTTCATTGGACCTCTAAATAAGATAATGAAATGATTAAAACATCAAGGACATTAAGATATTCTACATTTATATACTTTCGGGAATCGCTCCGGAACCAAAATTAACGTAATCTGAAAACTTCAAGAATTAGACAACCTGAGAGCCTTTTTTACATTTTATACATGCATAGTTTGACCAGATCCTCAAGTGCAGTTCGACTGGTGGAACATCTCTACCCTACAGAAGATCACAGACAAATAACTTAGTGTTGTGTTCCTGTGGTGAGTACGTCTAAGAAGCGTCCATAGGCTACAATAGTCGCTTAAAATAAGGAGGGTCGTATGCTTGTTTGCATTAAAAAACACCTTAAGCCTAAAAGGGGAACGGTTCTCAAGTATAGCGGGCGGAATACACCTATGGCATCATGCCATCAAGCCATCACGGCATCAGAAAATGTCCTACCATCTTGGTTTCATTATCATTCGTTTTTTTTCTTCAACTGCCTTCTGGCCAGTGTGTTCCCTCCTTCCTACAACATGGAGTCCTTCAAACATAACGTGAAGAGACATTCGAGCAGGCCGGCAGGACAGTGATGACTGATGATGTATTATACATCCCACGGCAATCGTCAATGTTATTGGATAGAACTGTGCTCGCTATCATGTACAGTGATGTCACTTTCCCGTGCTACGATAAAAAAGCTTATAGATCGATCGACGATCGACGCGGTGTCCGTACACTACCACTTAACCATCATTGCTTGCCTCTTTCTCTGGGAGTGATTCTCATAAATCACACGACGTTAAGACTATCCTAGTTACTTACAACTGATAACTCTGAGCGCAGTGTGCAGCTGTTAGGATATGCCTTTCGCTGATGATGGTACCTCCACACAACCAACTTGTATTGTCTTCGGGTCCATAGCCTAAGGACACCTGAAATAATATTTTCGTAATATTACTCCATATACATTTTGTTTCGCTAGTTGGACGATTTAAAACCCTAGAAGAATCTCGTTCCGTACATTGAAATATAAAACAGCCTGGGACGTGTCGGGCCACGCGCAGTGTAGAGTTCCGTACTTGCCTGTCAAAATATGCAAAGTCTGCAAATATTATGCAGTGCTAAGTGCTGGCAATATACAATCCATCATCACGGTGATAACCTTGGGAGCTACAATTTATCACCAGTTGCCGCTGTGATGCCGGCCTGCTTCAATGCCTTTCACGTTCTGTTTCAGTGACTCCATATTGTAGGAAGGAGGGAACACACTAGCCTGGCCATGGAAAGTCCTAATAAAAAGCAATCTTACCACATAGTTATATTCGTTGTCTGAACTGTCAGTATTATTAAAAACAGGTGGGTCTGGCGTGCAGTAGTCCCCGCGCTGTGGGGTCGCGCCCGGCTGGGATGACTTCTCACACGGGTATACAAACCTCTCTTGATATTCAATGCATTCTGTAATTACAACTCACTTATCAAATACAGAGTCGCTATGAAGCAAAGATTTTAACAAGTACAATCATAGATACGGTTGACACTGTAGACCAAAACCGTTATTCGTTTAGACCGTTATTCTGTTCATTTTGTTTGTTATACGAGTTACACCCAGGTACAGTACGCGTAACCACAATTAAACATACTCAACACTACTTTATTGTTTGTTTTTATGAAACCACGATGCAAGTGAAACATTAAAAATAAAATAATATTCTAATAAAACTAAGAGCAATATTTATTTAAATCATTGAATCGTTGTCAACTTCAATTATTCTATCAATATTTTCATCTTCGCCACGAATCATAGTTCCCTACTCTACGGCCAGCTGTAATGCGACATGCGATAGATGAACGAAAATGTTTGGGGCGTTAGAATAAAAGTTTCACTTTAAAAATAACTGGTATTTGTTTTGATAACGATTTACGGAGGACGATACAGACCGATAACATACGAAAATGGTCTCGTATCCCTATCTCTTTTAAACACAATCGTATACTATGCTCTTTCTCTTTCGAGTCTACTATATGATATTCCGATCTACATATATGTCAGAGTATCGTGTCTATGTGATTATTTAAAAAGAAATCATTACTCATAGCAACGAGATAACAAATCCGGACAGGTACTCAAAATATGGCGAATATAAAATAAATGGAAAGAAAGTAGAGACGCCACGTGCTAGCAACAGGTGTGCTCTGTGATTCACGCACCCATATAAGCAGACAACGATGGGCTTGAAGGATATTTCTAGCTCGAGCCCTCGCATCATTGATCCAAAGATTGGAACCAATTACCAGGTCACCTGCGGGCAGCGATGACATCAGACATGAGAGACATTGGGTGGCTATATAGGAGAAGTTGGAGGCCACTGGGGGCAATCCCAAATAAACAGACATAATTCTCACTCGGATTGTCGGACCTTGTACATCTCTACAATGTTTGCACCTAATTCTGATTACGTACAAAAAATCCGGGTGTCTTGGATAGTCTATCCTGATGTCTCTCTCTTTGACATATATTCAATGTATGACCGCAACAGCGTTAGGATAAACAACTCTAAATCAAAACAGGTATAACTTAAAAAAATAAATAGTCGACGCGGTGGATATAAACATTAAAACCGGTCCGGATAACACATACAACAAATATGCAAAACAAGTTTAAAGGTTATCATAATGTGACTTCTTTGTCCGAGTCAGGTGAAATGACTGACTTTATACATATAATAGTAGGTATTGTTCAACTGTGGCGGCGATTCCCGATATAACTATTTTTGAAGTGAAAACTTCTTTAGCACCGTTGTCATTTGAAACACCATGAAACGAAAAAGCGATAATAAAAAGATACAACCATACATCTATAGGATTTAACCTACGAGAGAATGAGAAAGAATACATTTACATTATATTCAAGCTGTCAAAATCCTTTGGCCAACAGTCAGTTCGAAAAAAAACATCTGTGTGATCGTACGCAGTATCTCGCCGCCCCTCTGTAGCGATTTCCTCATGTGTACAACAAGATATGCTGCTGAAGATAGCCTGAGTATCTTCAGGTGTTACCCGACAAGCCGCGATATATCAAGACGTTTAATTCCTCACTGTACATCCATTATGAACTAACTATTTATAATTTAGGGTACTCAATATGTCCGCACAAGTGACCGAATTAGACATGGACATTATAGCTATTTTAATATAATTATTTAACAGTGAATTGATATTTTCCTACTCCAGTTAGTAGGGCATAACAGTTGTGTCCGACTTGATCACCTGTTATATTGACACACTTAGGTATGTCGCGTTATAGGATCAGTCGACGTATATTCATTAATCAGTGGTTTTTGGCGTTGTGGCCACAATCTCACCTAATGTTAAGTGACGATGTGGCCCAGGATGATAACACGCTAAACCTAGTGGAAGACTGGCTCTCAAGTGCAGCTGCTGGAACACACCTATTGGTGTTTGGCGACAGATTTTCAACTTGAGGGTAGTAGCTGGTCAGGCGAGCATTACTTAGGAAAAGCCCTACCACCATACTATGGTTTCCTCACGATGTTTTCCTTCACCGAAAGCTCGGGCTCATTGCAGGGATTCGAACTCACGTCAATCGACGCGAAGTCGTACATGCTACCACTGAGCCATCATTGCTTCAAAATATATACCCAACTGGGACTCGACCACCATGCACGTAGTGATAAGTCCGTCATAGTGACTCTCTTTTTGTAAGTCACTTTGTCCTGCTAGTATATTAAAGGAAAAGATCGATAAGACAATAAAACTATGATTAAAAAAAACAGCTTGTCACAATTTTTTTAAAGATATTAGATTCATTTTACTCACTGTCCCAAGCCTTTTGCCCCGTTTTTGGCGCCGTCAGTGAAGCCGAGACGGCGTCGCAGCCATCTTGAAAAAAATGTACACTGTGAACTTTTTATAGACAAGGAATTTTTAAATTTTTGAATACACTAGTAAATTACAAGTGCTCCTTCCTATGAGACGGGAACCAAAATAAATCTTTGATAACCGGAATAAGGGAACAACAATGATCTCCTAGGCGCATGGGTGTACTGATGGGGGTGGTTATGTTGAAAAATATATAACTACTTATCTGTGTGCCTGATGGAATTTCCCATTGCCAACATCTCTATTAATTCTAATTTTAACTACAGGCAGTTCTCGAGTTACGTCGTTTCGATTTACGTCAAACAATATTTTATCAATTTTCCTCAAATAATGTAAACAATTGTTTCAATTTACATCACAGGAAAATTCATTCGTAGCGCGGTCAGTATCTTAAGACATGACACTCAAAAAATATGCAGCGAACATTACAAGTTTGCAAGTATGAACATTTTTGATGTTAACTTTTGACAGAGGTCTTAATTTTAATAAAAATTTTTGCTTATTCGTGTTATTATGTTTCATCTAACCGAAGGTTTAATTTATTATTTCTCAATATTTTATCAAAATAATGAGGTAATAAATAGTCTGTATTTAAAAAATTATGTCATTATTTCAACAACTTATTTTCAGCAATAAAAGCATATTTTATATGCAAAATACGGTTTCATATATTACTAAAAGTCCTTGCAGGACCAAAGCCTTTGGTTTTATTAGGAAATGTATGAAAAAAGAGCATTCCGTAATTCGAGAACTTAATTTACCGAAAGTACGAGGGCTGCCTGTATTTAAACCCCTTAGAGGATTCATTTTCAAAGAATCTTTCTTTGTACCTACCTACGTTATATAATGAACTCGTGCGCAATCTTGACTCACCGGTTTAAGCTATACGTTCTTAGTATTAAGAGGTACCTATATATATATATATATATATATATACCTTTAAAAAATCGGTTTAACAAAAATCTATAGCTGTCGGGCTCTGCCTGAACTACCGAATAGGGCACGAGAAAGACAATTGCTGCTCGCACTCATTATACCTATCCAAATAGACGAAATCATAATTTAATTTATCCCATTTCCTAAAGAATAATATACGAATAATTTTGGCTATGCTTATCTTAATTTCTTTGATGGATGCCTGATAACCTTTGATTAAACAGACGTATATAAATTCAAAGCTGATAACAGCGTTATAACTGGGTAATTTAAATATTATTTAGAGAGCTTCTGGTTCTTATAAAAAATAATTTACGGAAAAAATCAAAACATGGGAACATGGCAGTAGTTCATTTAAACTGTATGGTACAAAAAAAATTTTTTTGGTGCTTATGTTTTTTAAATCGCAAATAAACTGTAACCCGCAAAGTCCCTCAGAAAAAGTCATTTGGCTAACAGTGGGACAGTTTCCAGTATTTACATGAATAACTAATCCACTCACCTAATTCGCGAGAGTATACATCACTAAATAATAATATACAAAAGAGAAAAAGCATTTTGAAATAACTCGTTAAATGCGCTTAAGCTCACGAAGTCACCTCCAACAACTGATTTAAATTGTATCGCGTCTCACAGATATTATATAGAAAAATCCGGTTTAACATCACGTGTGGCGAGCAACGTCTTCTATCTGCCAATAGACTCGCTGTGTTGTATACAGTTTAAAAAAATGTGTTTACTTATGTAAGAATATTGGAAGTTACATGGCGTAACGAAACAAAAATATCTCCAAAAAATTCAAGCAATCTGGCAAGTTGTATTAAGTACGGAAAGAAAAAACAATGATGTGCTTCACGGGTGCGTTAGTGGCGACGCGGTCGTATAAATTTAACACTGTTGAAAGCTATGAAATTCCATATTAACTAGAGTATTTCAATACCTTTGCAGAAACAGCAATGTATTAGTGTTTTTCTCGACCTGGTGCAGTCTTTCGATACCGTCTCACTTACCATTCTCCTGAGCATACTGGAACGTATTGGAATTCGAGGTACTGCCCTAAATTTATTCTCGAGCCATCTTCTAAATAGAAAATAATTCGTTTCTGCAGGTGATATTTAATATAATATTTATAAGTGACACAAGCATGATATGTTTTAGTGTCCCCCAGGGAAGCATTTTGGCTCCACTCTATTTACCTTTACTTAAATGATATTGCTAAGGTTAAAACTTTTGCGGAAAGATTAAGTTTCTTCTGCATTCGCTGTACGTAAGATTCGCCAGTTAACAGATATTGCCACTGCTAGGTTAGTCTACTTCGCTCACTTGGCACTAGACTAAGTAAGACTAATACAAGTTTTTTAGATTACACGTTCTATTATAATAAGATACCAATGGGCATTACTGATTTGCCAGATTTAGAGTTCAAGGACCCATGTCAAGCAGGTTTTATTGTCAAAAGATTATTATAGGGTTGATCATTATGTGAATGATAGTGATGTCTGAAATTGACTCCCTCTCTGTGTATCCACTAAATTATGAATATGATTATTAACTGTTAATATTATTTATACAGATGGAAAAAAAGGTAAGTCGGATCAAGTTTCTTGTCGATTCTTCTCGATGACTGGGATGTTTGTCCGAACCGGTGGTAGTAGTGTATGACGTTCATAACGGCCATCTTGGGGCCTGCATTGAATAAAGTATATTTTGATTTTTGTTACTTCAATGAATTGCGATACTATTTGTTATGCCGACAATACAGTCATTATTTTCGGTGGAATCTTGTGGAAACATGTATCACTCGGGGCAAATGAGGGTCTTTCAAAGGTCACAAGTTCATTGCAAACCATCTGATCACTCTCAATCTTGCTAAAACCCAGTTTTTGTGTTTCCACAACACAAGAACATCTGCTCCTCCTCACCCGATAGACGTAAAGGTATACCCATAGAGAGACACAAACTAAAACTTTTGGCGTTATCCTCCACGGAGAGTCATTCAGAGATCATACAGCAATGTTTTCAAAGCGGGTTAGAAAATTAATAAGCGCTATGAAACTGCTACGAGATATAGCCCTCGGGATACTCCAGTTCTTGTTTATAAAGCCTTTGTCAATACACACTTTAATACTGCAAAACAGCCTGCGGTAATTAATCTAAAACAATTTGGTATTTGACTGTTTGTGAAAGCAATCTAAAATGATCAACAATGTAATAATAAAACTGACAATAAGTGGTTTTCTTCATATTTTTTTGTATTTTTAGTAAAAATCGACAAATAAATTCAAATAACTTAAAAACTCATGTAAATGTGCATATACGTTCCCACTTGTAAATATCACACCGTGACGTCATACGCCAGTATAGGTATGTGAGACGTAACCTTTGTGTGTTATTGTCGGGTAAAACCCTGTTTTACTGCATATTTAGATGCTAAAATGGTTTACGAATGGTGTATACTATCACAATGTACAAACACATTTATAAAGAACCCAAAAAAACATTTGTGAATATTCCTAAGAATGCCAAAAACCCGAATGATTTAGCGGTCACTTCGAATGTATTTTTTTTCCTCTGAGGATCATTTTTATTTAATGTAAACATAATATATATATTGTTATTTAGCCACAAAATAATTTGTGATACACAAATGTGTAGTTTATATCATATGTTCCTAATTTTACAGTTTGAGGTTAGATATTGAAGAAACCTTCAATATTTAGAACATGACCATGATATAACACTGATAGTTATTTTCAATTAATTACAGAGAGAATAGCTTTTTAAAGAGTTGCCAACGCGCATGTGATGCTTCCGATATTAAAAGCGTCCATAGGCTGTGGTGACCGGTTGCCATCACGCGGGCTCCACGCTTGTTTGCTATCATAGTGGTATAGAAAAAAAAATACAAAGTCAATAAATTCTTTACTATCATAATAATATTAAGAAGTTTGATCCAGATTTATTAGAGATCGCAGAAAAAGACGGAGAAAATCAAAACTTTATGTTTTTAGATAAATTTATTTCTAGTTATGAATATAACATAGAGATATTTAATTGATGTTTTAAGCTTTATTAAGCTGATTTTATAAAACAAATGATGAATAAAATTAAGGCTACATTGATACTATAGATGATCCTTAAAATAAATAAATATAAAAGACGTTTCTATACTTTAGCTTAAAGGTAAGATATTAATAAAGTAATATACTGTAAGTACATTTACCAAAACAAAAAACTTAAGCTTCGCAACGTAAAAGTTTATAGAATAGTCCAATCATAATTGCCTTAACAGTATATATATTTACTACCGTCGCCTTACACAATTTTCTCTACATTACACAGAGTCAGGTCCTTGTAATGTTGGTTTGGTTATAAATAGACTACTGTTTACATACTAATGTAAGGTTTGTTTTCGTTTCAAACGAAATGTCGACAGCTTTTACCTGATAGAGTTTTAAATGTATAAGCTGTAGGATTTCCTTATAAATAAATAAAACTACGCCGGTCGTCTACAAAAACTAGTTTATCTAAGTTTACCTTAGATTTTCAAGAAAAGGAAAGATCCTGGATCTGAGAGAGACGGTGGCACTTGGAGGATCCGAAAGAATGCTAAGATTGAGTAGTTGGTAGCCGAGGCCAATATGATCAGCGTAACATAATCTCAAAGACTTCACAACCTACAGGGAATGGAAAAGAAGCAAGCAGTCAGAAGAGCCCACTTGGGACGACTATATGGTTGTCCAGGCGGCACAAGTATCACCGGTGAAACACTGTTGAGGCGGATCTCTGTCAGCTCGAAGCCAACATTTGGCAAGAAGCAATAATGGGTCAGAGGTAGCGTGTAATAACACCGCGTCTATCGACGTGAGTTCGAATCTCTGCAATGAGCATGAGCTTTTAGTGAAAGAAAACATTTGGTTGAAACTATATCACGATGGTAGGGCACGTTCTACTGCCCACATAGCTAGCTGCCACCCTCAAGTCAAAAATCTGTTCTCAAGCACCTATAGGTGTGTTCTGGCAGCTGCAATTGCAGACCAGATTCCCCGCTAAGAATAGCGTGTTAATATTTTGGGTCACATCGTCACTTAAAACCAGGTGAGATTGTAGCCATAAAGTTAAACCCATAGAATAAATATAAAAACAAAACTACGCATACCCCTTTTGGATTACTGAGCAAAACTAGTTCGTTTTGGATTGCTGATCGGCGAAAGATGGCGTCTAAATACAAGAGAATGCCTCTTTATTACGTCATGGCTGCATCAAGAACTTTTGCTACGTCTAAGATATTAAAGCATCTTTTAAAACTTTACAGGTGTGTACGGTGATCGCGATCCAGTCGGGCACAGTTCTCGAGACCTACCAACCAGCGGTTGTAGTGAGGAAAACGAAATATTTCAACTTAAACGATTGTTCTGACAAACATTTTAGAGTTTTATAAATACCCATACCTAGTTTCAAATGTAATTTATCAAATATATATGGCTACATGTCTTAAATAAAATACATTTTCAATATCTATATTATAATAGGTGCTTACATATGAAATTAGCGTTTTATGTGGAAAAGGTAAAAAGTAAAGAATATTACGAAATTATAACTTTAATAAATCGAAGTATTTGCCGTTAATATCTATGCACTTTCGCTATTTTATAGGTAGTTAATTGATTACATTACTGAAAAAATTGTGGGAGCGAGAAACAATAAAATTTTGAAGGCGGTTTGGACAGCCTCATCGGAATTGAATTTTGTTCCTTGCAAGAAATTGTCCAAATTTAGTCCAAATATTTGCTCCTTATTGCGACGGTTGAGTAATGTAATGCAGCACTCAATGCGTGTTTGTTGGTGTGCTTCAGTCAATTCATGCGATACCCATTTCTCGAGCTTTTTCACTTTTCCAATTTGTTTCAACTAAATTAAAATTGTTTTATCACTCACACCGCAGCCTGCCGCTATCTCTGACGTGGTTTGCGATGGATCCGCATCCACGATCACCTTTAATTCTTCATTATCAACTAGGGTCTCCAGCCGTCCACGGGATTTGTTTCGTAGGTCAAAATTTCCAGAACGAAAACGTTCGAACCAAAAACGTACCGTCCTTTCTTTTGCAGTAGCTTCTCCATACATATCATTGATCCTTCGAGCTGTTTCTGCAGCGCTGATGCCACGGTGGAACTCATATCCGTAAATAACGCGATATTCTAAGTTTTCCATTTCGTGAAAATAATGATGTCAAAGAAAATTTGAAAACAAATGAATCACTAAATTCGAAACACAAGCCTAAATTCAAAATAAATTTGAATTTGGAATTCTTAATCAAACGCCAGATGTTTGAGATCAAGCTGGCCAGTTCAAAAAACGCCAATTTCACATGTCAAGACCCAAGATACCTATACTAATAAGCTGAAGAGTTTTTTGTTTGATTGTTTATTTGTTTAAATCAGTCTGATTCGAAAAATTTTGTATCTAACCAGAATGATTAGGAATAGTATAGGCTATATAACTTCACGCTTCCTAAGGAGCGGAGCAGTGACAATGAACGTCAAGAAATCTGGCAAGCTGTAAGCAAGTATGGAAAGTAGAACAACATGTGGAAAAACCTTGTGTTTTATACATACATACACACATAAATCACGCCTCTTTCCCAACGGGGTAGGCATAGACCACGTCTTTCCACTTGCTGCGATCCTGACATACAACTTTCGCTTCCTCAACATTCATCAATCTTATCATGCTCGTCGGTTTAGAGTACCCTTGGCTGGACCTTTCTTCAAAACGTTCCCGATTTGATCGTGGAACGTTCGTCTAGGCCTTCCTCTTCCAACGTTCCCAATTACACTCAACTTATAAATCTGTCTAGTCAATCTTCTTTCATTCATCCTCTCTAGATGCCCAAACTATCTAAGCATCCCTTTCTCAATCCGTGTTACTATATCTTCTTTCACACCACAACGTTTTCTTATTACACTATTTTTTATCCAGTCACTACATTTCACTCCTATCATACTTCTTACCGCTCTCATTTTTACTGCATTTATTCTACTTTCATGTTTTTTCTGCCACACCCAACTTTCACTTCCGAAAGCTGTTTTTTTTTTATCGATCTGAATATATGAATAAGGTAACTGAAGCCTCAGACGGTTTTTACAGCTTCACCCGGTCATGGATAGAAAAACAACTAGCGAATGTATATCCGAGTAACTTTCACCGCTTTCGAGACTTATATTACCGACATAGAAGTTACGACAGCGCGTCCAGTAGCGTAGGTTCTAGTTCTACGATAAGCCCGGGCTTTCGGTGAAGGAAACAATCGTGACGAAACCTGTGCCTGATGGTAGGACATATTCTAATGCTCGACTAGCTAGCTAGCTCAATGTCTGTCCGCCCGTTTATGTTCTTTTTACGCAAAAACCACTTATCCGATTTACATGTTTTTCATATTAATTTATAATTATATTATCTGGCTAGGTTATATGATATATTTTGTAAAATAAAGTAACATACGAAATAAGAATAACTACCAAGTAACAGATACTCGTCTAAGTCTCAAACGGCGACTTACGATTAACTTACTAATTAATTCGTATTCTCATATCAATATAGTACACACTTGCCTTAGTATACCTATCTCGGTTTCTCTTTACGAGAATTGTGTGTGTGCGAGTAGTACCGTCGAAACTGTACATTGTAGCTTGTAGCCTGCGCAACCCGCATACAAGCTCTTTGAAATATTAACAGAGATTTCAAATTGCATTTCTAGAAGTCACTTTGTCAGTTTATAAAAGAGGTATGGTATAGATAAATTTATTTAAAGATTCCTCTCTACTCGGGGCAGTCTGACAGGTGGAATACCTCCATCTTGCAGAAGATCGCAGCCAAATAACATTGTGCTGTATTCCTGCTGTAAGTAAGGTTTTCAGAGGTACTTGGGGTAGGGGGTTCAACGTTGGCAACGCGCTAGTGATGCATTTGGTGTTACAAGCGTAAATGTTATAATAACCGCTTACTATTAAAAGAAAAATATGATTTCCTTTTGAACAATCAATTTTTATTCATTGAAATTCTTTGATATTGATACAACAATTAACTCAACTAGGGCCAAACTACACTCTCTATCCATGGTAGATAATGCACCACCTTGGTGAAGACTGTCAGCGATGAGGGACCAAATGATGTTACACCTATGACAACGTTCATGCAGTTGATTTTATCACTTTTCACTTGGAGAGGGCATCCGCCGTCAAACTGTAAAACAGAAGAGAAAAAATATATTATTATTGGAACTGATAACTGTATAGAGTCTTTCTCTTGTGGGCTTGATTTTTCAGAAAACCATTTCCTTTTTTAATCTTATATGTTTAGCGTTTGGCCACAATCCACTTACTTGCCACTGATATTAATTTACGACGTGGCCCATGATGTTGAAATGCTAAGCCTAGTGTGAGAACGGGCTCTTAACTGAAGCTGCCGGAAAATACATATAGGTTTTGGGCAACAAATTTTCAACTGCACTGGAAAATGCCCTACGATAATGCTATGGTTTCATCACAATATTTTCGGGCTCATTGAAGGGATTTAACCCAATCATTACGGCATCAATAAATGCTACGGTGCTTGTGTTTCTGCTGTGGAAGCTCGCACGAATTCTAGTTCATTGATCTTACCCGGATAGTCCATTTCGCATCGTCTTTATCCTGATAGCACATCTGCCAATCATCGACGTAACCTTGCAGTAGGAGGCGACGTACTGGGAAATACTTAGAACATTCTTCTTTACTCAGCTTTGTTAGCTTTAGCTGAAATATTTTAGAACTGATTTTATCAACTGTATAATGCAGCGCTAGCTCACAAATAGCAATATGCATAAACTAAAAGTTGCATTTTTTTTATTATACTATAAAGGTAGCAAGCAAGCATACGGCCCGTACCATAGCCTATGGACGCTTGTAATACCATAGGTATTAGTAGCGCGTTGCTGATCTTGAACCTGCCTACCTCAAGGAGCTAAGGAAACACTACTCACCGCAGGAAAACAACACTAGGTCATTTGGCTGCGATCTTCTGTAGGGTGTAGGAAAGTACAATGGAGTAGATCAAGTTGTGTGTCTCTCTCTTGGATTTTGTACCAAATGCAGAAATCCGGATGAGAACAAAGGTTGAAGATATTGACACTTAGCGAGACGAAAAGTCAGCCGATGAACCAAACGATTTTCGGAGTGATGGCCCAGAGGTGGAACTGCTAGGCAGACCACCATCCTGATGACACAGTAAAGGGCTGGATGAGAGCCATGCAAAATCATGAGGTTTGGCATGAGGAAAAGAGGCCTTTACTCACTATTTGGTAAATGTAGACTGGAATGGATGGACGAGAACCCTAGCATTAGTCTCATTAGTCAAACCTCGATGATGCTCTCTTATTGCCATGAAGGAACCTCTATCTAAATTTCGTATTTGTAATTTTTCTTGTTAATTTGGTACTGGATCCATTCCAGTGTCCTCGAATCCATTATATTCCATTCTAGTGTCATCTTTGTGTGGTGTGAGCGTGTTTTAACGTGGAGGAACCCTTCATGGATACACAGCCGGCTGGGGGGACGAGTGGTTATGTCAGACTCCTACTCACTAAACCATCCGCCGCCTTAACGAGGCGACGCGGGACCGCTGTTAGCATACTACCGCGTCGCCCCGGCGGCAGGCCAAGCAAATTGCCGGGCCACCGGCATTAACGGGAGACAGCTCGGTACACCCTAACTGTCTCCCCGTCCGCCGAACCAGTGTAATGGAAGGACGGGCCCCCCGACCCGCCCTCCCTGGTTCGGTTAGGGCGGCGGGAAAAGGCGAGCAAATCGCCTCCTCCTACCACCCGCTCGTCTGTTTCGGAGAGGGCCGCTAAGAGGATCCTCCTTGCGAGCCCTCCCCGCGGTCTCCTTCTGCGAGATTACATTCTCGCAGAAGGCGACCATCGCAGTCCATGACCCCCCACTGTCGACCATGGCTTTCACCACACTCGGCAGCCAGAGGTCCTCCCCCACCACCACAGCCAGAGCGCGATGCTGACCATCCCACGCAGCACACTCAGAGAGAGTGTGCTGCGCCCTATCCTCTACAGCACCGCACTCATGGCATGCGGTTGTGGGCTGCCTACGAGCTATCCGGTGCAGGTACCATCCGAAGCAACCATGTCCGGACAGCACCTGCACAAGCCATGTGAGCGTGTAACCTAACCTAACCAAACCCTTCGGAACAAAATAAGGCACTGTTTTGCAGCAGCCATACGTGTGGCGATGGTGCTCCCACAGCCGAACCTAGCATAGGTTCTGCCATGCAAGCAATACTAAGAATACTATTATGTACAAACATTTCCACACTCTTACCTTTTTCAGATCTTTGGGCTGCGTGTTCTCAGAGCCAAAATTTCGTGAAATTGACGTAGCTTCATCATAATTTAATGGTTCCCCAGTATGGAGGCAAGCAGGTCTTATGTATTTATTTAATTTCATTCTGGAATCATAATATAAATAATACAATTATGGAATGTAATTTTATGGATAGCACTGTAGTGTTTCATCGTGTAATGGGATTATTTTTTTAGCGATCGCTTAAAAATGTTAATGTATTGAAAATTATAATCTCTTTTGAGATTTCTCTTCTACTTGAGACAGCCCGACTGATGAGACACCTCCATCCTACAGTAGATCGCAGAAATTAAATTTGTATTGTATTCCTATTATTCCTACGGTGAGTAGAGTTTTCAGAGCTCCTTGGAAAAGAGGGGATCAAGGTCGGCAACGCGCTAGTGATACCTCTGGTATTACAAGCATCCATAGGCTACAGTATATTTCTATACTTCTACAATTCTGTATTGTCCCAATAAACTGTGTGATACTATACTATGATTATTTTTTATCAACATTTTCACTTTTAAAAAATACCATTGCATCATGCTATATTACCGATTTTTTTATTTAATAAAAGATAAGCGGATCAGGATGGTGGAATTTTAGCTCGTACCATTGTTCGAACTCTCAGAACCTTCCAATTCCGGCGACTTGGTTTAAGATCCAACCCCCGAAAGTCCAAGTGTAATACGCAGCGCGATGTCACTCAGAAATAGTGTTTCATTGCAATCGAATTATGAACTGAGGTCTTCACGATCCAACATCTCAAGCGAGAGTGTCTTCCAGCCGGTTGTTGATGTGTGGTCACATAGCACAACTGTTGCTATCGCACACAGCCAATAGTACGGGTCAATAGTAAAGTCAATAGTAGGAATACTAAATAATTTGCACTTTATAAGCAGGCCACGACCAGCTTGAAGTCATTCTCGCTCGAGGATGTTGGATAGTGAAGACCTCAGTTAATACTACAATAAACATTGTTCCTGAGTGCCACTACTTCATTGGTTACTTAAGTAAATAAGTACGACTTTAAGTAAATAATTAAGTAAATTCATTTATATTCCACTCGTTTATCTAGTCAGCAGTTAAACATAAAATTGTTTGTAAGGTACTCACAACTCTTCAGTTTCGACCAAGGCTATATCGTGGTACTTGTTAGGCGCGTTGTAGTCAGGATGCTTGATGATACTCTTAATTTTATACAGCCTCGATTGGTCGACGTCTTTGGGTTGGACTGGCGCGCCGAGGTAAACCGAGTTCATTGGACCTCTAAAGAAGATAATGAAATGATTAAAGCATCAATTAAAATATTCTACATGTATATACTTTCGGGAATCGCTCCGGAACCAAAATTAATGTAATTTGAAAACTTTATGAATTAGACAACCTGAGAGCCTTTTTTACATTTTATACATGCATATTTTGACCAGATCCTCAAGTGCAGTTCCACTAATGGAATATCTCCACCCTACAGAAGATCACAGACAAATAACTTAGTGTTGTGTTCCTGTGGTGAGTACGTCTAAGAAGCGTCCATAGGCTACAATAGTCGCTTAAAATCAGGAGGGTCGTATGCTTGTTTGCATTAAAAAACACCTTAAGCCTAAAGGGGGCTGGTTCTCAAGTATAGTTGGCGGAATACACCAATGGCATCATGCCATCAAGCCATCATGGCATCAGAAAATGTCCTACCATCGTGCTTTCATTATCATTAAATTTTTTCTTCAACTGTCTTCCGGCCAGTGTGTTCCCTCCTTCCTATAACATGGAGTCCTTCAACCATAACGTGAAGAGATATTTGAGCATGCCGGCATGATAGCGACGACTAACGATGGATTATACTTCCCAAGGCAATGGTCAATGTTATCTGTTTGCACTGTGCTCGCTATCATGTACAGTGACGACACTTTCCCGTGCTAAGATAAAAAAAAGCTTATTGATCGATCGACGATCGACGCGGTGTCCGTACACTACCACTTAACTATAATTGCTTGTCTATTTCTCTGAGAGTGATTCTCGTGAATCACACGATGTTATAAGACTATCCTAGTTACTTACAAGTCATTACTCTTAGCGCATTGTGCAGCTGTTAGGATGTGCCTTTCGCTGATGATGGTACCTCCACAAAACCATCTTTTATTGTCTTCGGGTCCATAGCCTAAGGACACCTGAAAGCATAGTTCCGTAATATTACTCCAAATAGATTTTGTTTCGCTAGTTGGACGATTTAAAATACTAGAAGAATCTCGTTCCGTACATTGAAAAAATAAAACAGCCAAGTGCGTGTCGGGCCACGCGCAGTGTAGAGTACCGTACTTGCCTGTCAAAATATGCAAAGTCTGCAAAGATTATGCAGTGCTAAGTGCTGGCACTATACAATCCATCATCACGGCGATAACCTTGAGAGCTACAATTCATCACCAGTTGCCGCTGTGATGCCGGCCTGCTTCAATGTCTTTCACGTTCTGTTTCAATGACTTCATATTGTAGGAAGGAGGGAACACACTAGCCTGGCTATGGAAAGTTCTAAAAAGCAATCTTACCACATAGTTATATTCGTTGTCTGAACTGTCAGTATCATTGAGAACAGGTGGGTCTTGCGTGCAGTACTCCCCGCGCTGTGGGGTCGCGCCCGGCTGGGATGACTTCTCACACGGGTACACAAACCTCTCTTGATATTCAATGCATTCTGTAATTACAACTCACTTATCAAATACAGAGTCGCTATGAAGCAAAGATTTTAACAAGTACAATCATAGATACGATTGACACCGTAGACCAAAAACGGTATACACTATATAGAGTACGTATTATTCTGTTCATTTTGTTTGTTATACGAGTAACATTCAGGTACAGAACGCGTAACCACAATTAAACATGTTTACTAAACACTCAATTACACTTTAAAACCAAATTAAATTAGTTAATTAAATATTAATTATAATTTATTAAATGAGTGGTATTTGTTTTGATAACGATTTACGTAGGACGATACAGACCGATAACATACGAAAATTGTCTCGTATCCCTATCTCTTTCAAACACAATCGTATACTATGCTCTTTCTCTTTCGAGTTACCAATCTACATATATGTCAGAGTATCGTGTCTATGTGATTATTTAAAAAGAAATCACATCTCATAGCAACGAGATAAGAAATCCTGACAGGTACTCAAAATACGGTGAATATAAAATAAATGGAAAGAAAGTAGAGACGCGACGTGCTAGGAACAGGTGTGCTCTGTGATCCACACACCCATATAAGCAGATAACGATGAGCTTGAAGGATGGTTCTAGCTCGAGCCCTCGCATCGTTGATCCAAAGATTGGAACCAATTACCAGGTCACCTACGGGCAGCGATGACATCAGACAGGCGAGGCATTGGGTTTGCTATATAGGAGAAGTTGGAGGCCACTGGGGGATATGCTGCTGAAGATAGCCTGAGTATCTTCAGGTGTTACCCGACAAGCCGCGATATATCAAGACGTTTAATTCCTCACTGTACATCCATTATGAACTAACTATTTATAATTTAGGGTACTCAATATGTCCGCACAAGTGACCGAATTAGACAAGGACATTATAGCTATTTTAATATAATTATTTAACAGTGAATTGATATTTTCCTACTCCAGTTAGTAGGGCATAACAGTTGTGTCCGACTTGATCACTTAGGTATGTCGCGTTATAGGATCAGTCGATGTATATCCATTAATCAATGGTTTTTGGCGTCGTGACCACAATCTCAATTGATGTTAAGTGACGATGTGGCCCAGGATGATAACACGCTAAACCTAGTGAAAGACAGGCTCTCAAATGCAGCTGCTGGAACACACCTATTGGTGCTTGGCGACAGATTTTCAACTTGAGGGTAGTAGCTAGTCAGTCGAGCATTACTTAGAAAAAGCCCTACCACCATGCTATGGTTTTTCTCACGATGTTTTCCTTCACCGAAAGCTCAGGCTCATTGCAGGGATTCGAACTCACGTCAATCGACGCAAAGTCATACGCGCTACCACTGAGCCATCATTTCTTCAAAATATATACCCAACTGGGACTCGACCACCATGCACGTAGTGATAAGTCCGTCATAGTGACTCTCTTTCTGTAAGTCACTTTGTCCTGCTAGTATATTAAAGAGAAAGATCGACAAGACAATAAAACTATGATCAAAAAAACAGCTTGTCTCAATTTTTTTTAAGATATTAGATTCAGTTTACTCACTGTCCCACGCCTTTTGTCCAGTTTTTGGCGCCGTCAGTGAAGCCGAAACAGCGTCGCAGCCATCTTGAAAAAAAAATGTACACTGTGAACTTTTTATAGAAAGGGAATTATAATTTTTTTTGAATACACTAGTAAACTACAAGTACTCATTGCTATCAGACGGTAACCAAAATGAATCTCTGATAACCGGAATAGGGGAACAAAAATTAACTCGTGAGGCGCGTGGATGTACTGATGGGGTTGGTTAGGTAATAATTGACTTAGAAAACATTCTCGAAGTGAAACCATTTTGTTGAAAAATATATAACTACTTATCCGTGTGCCTGATGGGATTTCCCATCGCCAACATCTCTAATAATTATATTTTTGAGTACAGCCAGTTCTCGAGTTACGTCGTTTCGATTTACGTCAAACAATATTTTGTCACTTTAATTAAACTGACGTATATAAATTCAAAACTGATAACAGCGTTATAACTGGCAAATTTAATAATTTTAGAAAGCTCCTAGTTCTTATACAAAATAATTTATGGAAAAAATCAAAACATGGGAACATGGCATTGGTACATTTAAACTGTATGGTATAAAAAACCATTTGTTTTAAAGCCATTAGGATAAAACTGATTGAACACGTTTGCTTGAGCTTTAACACCGCCGAGATTTCTCTCTACTTGGGGCAGCTCGCCTCCACCCTACAGACGATCGCAGCCAAATGACCTACTGTTGTGTTTTTGCGGTGAGTAGGGTTTCCAGAGCTCCTTGGGGTAGGGGGGTTCAAGGTCGGCAAGCGCTTGTGATACCTATGGTATGTGGTTTTGTATAGGTATTGTGGTACCTATGCCTGTTTGCCATCTTTGTAGTATAAAAAAAACCTTTATTTAGGTGCTTATGTTTTTTTAAATCGCAAATAAACTGTCCCTCAGAAAAAGACATTTTGCCAACAGTGGAACATTTTCCAGTATTTACATGAATAAGTAATTAACTCACCTAATTCGCGAGAATGTACATCACTAAATAATAAAATACAAAAGAGAAAAAGCATTTTGAAATAACTCGTTAAATGCGCTTAAGCTCACGGAGTCACCTCCAACAACTGATTTAAATTGTATCGCGCACAGATATTATATAGAAAAAATCAGGTTTTGACGTCACGTGTGGCGAGCAACGTCTTCTATCTGACAATAGACTCGCTGTGTTGTATACAGTTAAAAAAACGTGTTTACTTATGAAAGAACATAAGTGTTTGGCGTAACGAATCAAAAATATCTCCAAAAAGATCAAGCAATCTGAGAAGCTACAGGGGTTTATTAGTGGCGACGCGGTGAAGATTTGGTCGAATAAATTTAACACTGGTGATAGTTGTGCTAACTAGAGTATTTCAATACATTTGCAGGAAACAGAAATATATTTGCGTTTTTCTCGACTTGGTGCAGTCTTTCAATACCGTCTCGCATACCATTCTCCTGAGCATACTGGAACGTATTGGAATTCGAGGTACTGCCCTAAATTTGTTCTCGAGGTATCTTATAAATAGAAATAAAATTGTGTCTGCAGGTGTCCATGATATGTTTAATCAAGGTCGACGCAGGCTCATATCCTGCGCCGGGGATTGAAAATCACGTTTGAAGCTGTTAACATTTTTGTCCCCGCCACAAAACCGTTTTACATTTCAAATTAGATTTATATGATAGTAGTAGGTATATTATATATTTTATTATTTGCTTCAGTAAGTATCAAACAAATAAAATATTCCATGGGGCAGTTTACATTCCTTAAACAAAGTTCTATCTATTATGGTATAGAGCTTGTTTTTCTATTTTTATTGAAGTGGTCTTGCTTTTTAATTATTTATTTTTTTTGGTAATAATTTACAATCGTTTGACACACGGAAGATTAGGAGAGAAGCAGAAAGACAAAACTCTGACATTACTCACATGAAAAAGTAACGCCCTGGCCGGAGTTATAAGTTTTAAAGTTAAGTTAGAGATTTAGGCGAAATTGAACTTAGACTAACTACAATAATTAGTGATACAATTTTAAAATAACACGCGCCGGCCGCTATCGTGGCATGCTCGTTGCGCTCGCTCGGCTCGTGTTTTTAAACATTAATAAATACCCTTAACTCCCTTCGGTCGTTCCTCGCTACCTATTTATTACCGGCTTAAAATTTAGTATTCTTTTTATTATTGAAATTCAGTATATTTATTTTCTAATAAAACATCAAATTTTGAATTTGTGTAAAGTGAATTTTGTTGTTCTTATATACGAGTATATGTACATTGGTTTCTCGGAAACGGCTCCAACGATTTGGGTGAAATTTTGTATTTAGGTAATGCGTTTCACTCCAAGATTTATATAGATGGGTTTATTTACTCAAAATACCGCGCGCACCTCGTTCACCCATAAATTAACTAAGTATTCACGTAATAAATGTTAAAAATTATTTATAATTGGTTAATATTTCACGAAAATGTGTAACTAGCCGCTGCGCCAGCTGCAGTTTCGTAGCAAACATCATTTGACGGTCATTTTATTGTTCAGTTGTAATAACGACTGTTATTAATTAATGTTGGTTTCCGATGTCCACACAAACGAAGTTGACGGTATAGCTGGTACAGAATAAATAGATATTTGAGTTGTTTCATTTTATGAAGCTTCTTCAACACATCGCTTGCAGCTACATTAGTTAATAGAGTTACAACCTCGTGGACGATTAAGTTCTTCCAAAGAATTTTGGTCTTGTGGTCGTTGTAACAGCTTTCTGGGATCAAGAGTACTAATAGCTTACCCATCAATGTTTATACTCGGCTAAGAGCTACGTAAGCTTGACCTTTTGTAAATATGTGAGAACTGAGGTCTACAACGGCCGAATCAAGTGTGGGACCTTATAGCTTATGAGCAGTTACAGCCCAACAAAGTATTAATGGCAACATCCTTCGTTCATTTTTTCCTTGCCCCCCAAGCACATCAAAGTCGACTGTGAATAGTTCAATCCATACGCCTACTTCCGATCGATTACCTTTGTTAAAAATTATATTAAATTGTATTAAAAATTGTCCCTAAGACAGACAATATAATACGTATTTCTTCACTGGATATTAACGGTTAATAAACATGAAAATATTAAATAAATGTAGAATTAAAACCTTAAATTTTTACATTGAACAACTTTCGCATTAATTGCCTTTTGCCTTTGGGTAGAATGCCTGGTAGAAATTGCACGGCATTTTCTTAAAATTCCATTGCTCTAAAAAAGAGTGAGAGCCATGCGTTCCCTGGAAACTAGGGAATACCGTCAGATGAGACTTGCTGCTGAACGAGATAGCAAGAAAAATTTACCTGTCCAGAACATGTAGGGAACGACGTACTAGTTAAATTCACAGCGTAGACGTGTGGCAGAATATAGAGTTATCCAAAATAATCAAGGGTGTGAAGCAAGCTCTCTCGGTGGTCGTTGTATTTGGGTTGTACCGTGATTTCCATCAGGGATAGTACAGTCAATGTGCCGAGCTACCATAAAATAAATATGGGCTGAGATGATAACACGCTAAGTCTAGAGGAACTGCCTCTTAAGTGCAGCTGCCGGAACACACCAACAGGTGCTTGGTGACCTATTTTCAACTTGAGGTAGGTAGCTAGGCAGGCGGGTATACTATGATTTCATCACGTTGTTTTCCTTCACCGAAAACTCAGGCTTATTGTGATTCGAACCTACATACGGTCAGTCAGCGCTGGGATCTTTCATTTCTAATCTTTTTTCTTCACTGTTTATCCTTTATGTGATGTTAATGTTGTCTATAAAAACTGTGTGCCCCTATTTTAACTGCAATGTATGTATTTTATTTCTTTGTATCTTTCGTACACGTAACCAATGAGCCATCATCACTTCAAATTTTATGAATAATAACATATTTTTTTATGTTTTACATACAAAAGTGAATATTCATCACTTGAAATATATTTTTTTGTCTCGGAACCAGGCTTTAAAGTTTCGTTTAGATGCCAAAATAGGCCTCTGAAAATATGAGCCCTTAACATTAATAATAAGGTTGTCCGCATGGCAGTTTTCGATTTCCCATAAGAATAACACAGGATTTTTTATTTATTTGTTTCTGATTTTTGTAACTAATGAACCATAAATTGCTCTGCATTTCGCTTCTGCAGCGAGTAAATCGCTGAGACGATTATACAGACGACATTATCACATTAACGCCTAATCATTTTTTAATCGGCTCAGCGGCACGTGTACCTCGCGCCACGCAGCCGATAAGAGGACCTGAAGAGCGTCACATGCATAATAAATATTTTTGCATATTATATTAGTACCTAGCTAAGTTAAAATATGTAAATAGATAATTTGTTTACTTTAATTACCGGCTCATGTAGTCAGAGCAACCTGATAAACTCAATAAAAGAGCCTACTCACGTAGCCAGGTACGAGCAAGATGTAATCGCAGCAGCTAACCGTAAGTATGTGGAACGATCTTCCAGTCAACATTTTCCTTTCTTCCTATTAAGTTATTGGGTTCTTCAACCGAAGAAGGTTTTTTTGGAATGTACCGTACTTACCATCAGTTGCTATAGAGTCATATTGCCAAGTTTAGTATTTAAGTAAATTGAACATTCGTTCTCTCTAACATGACAGACAAAGATCCCGCTAAAAACGCCCTAGTAGGACTAGGAGTGATAAATATCAGTGTGACCAGATCTAAAGTTTACAATTTTTCTATATATTATGTAAAATAAAAGAACGTTCAATATTATTGTACATTTATTTAATTTGCACTGTGGCACAGTATAATTATTTCCATAAAATATGTACTTGTGCAAATACAGATACTTATTCATAATTTATTCCCCTATTTATAAATTAAATAATTCGTTATTTGGGACTGCGTTGTTGCTTTACGTAATAAACTGCGCATATATTATACTAAATATTATTTCTTGCGCCCCAAAGTGTACTTTCGATCTTTACATAATAAGGTAATACTAATACTAAGGTAATTTCAGTGAACGATGGAAAAAACTGCGATTTGTCCTTGAGACGTATCACTATTGCCTCCGCACCGCGATCATAAGCCGCTGCACTGTGCTCGCTTTTTTTTTGGAACTGACTATACTATTAGCCTTAGGAGCCCTGGAGCCTTTACGGCTTTTACAGCTTTACCGGGCTTGAGGGCGAGCGCTTAAGGCACTCAGCCACGAAAGCTTAGCAACAACATCCGAGGGTGCCAAAGTGGCCGAACCTGTGGCTCGGACTGTTGCGCGTATGCAAATAAGTCGCGATCTGGCTAACGACCCATCATGGGACACCTATAATCACTGGAGCCCCGCTCTTCTTACTTATCTTATTAATTTCTTATAAGGGACAGTTATCTATGCAGTTGGCCTGTATTGTACCAGTTAAATAATAGCCAAGCTCCACCACCAAGATGTCTCATCAAAGTCAACGACGTAAATAAATTATCGAAGCTAAGATTACATGATATGACTCACTGACTCACTGAACTATATGCCAAATTTAAAAAAATCGTGTGTTGTATAAGGCCTTAAAACCCGCATTAAAAGGCTTTAACATAACCATTCGACCAGCAGGGCTTCTAATACATCTTCGACCACCATTAAAATATTTAAAGGATATTCTTTAAATTATAGTATTTAAAAAGTTATTCTAATATTTTTTTTTTCATCTAGAACTGTTATTTTTTTCCTTTGTCGTTGAGATTAATGACTTTTTCTTATATGATCAGAAATCCATTTCACGTATGGGCTTAATGGTGTAGTGAATGATACTACATCCACCGGCATTGCGTCCTGTAATGGTAAACAAGTTTTACCTTTTGATATAACACCGACGATACCCGCAGCATGTATCACCGGACCTCCTGAATCTGCACCACATGCGTTATCGATCACTTGTCCACATCTTCCAGCTATGCATAGGACCGGGTACATCAGTTTGTATAGTGGGCATTGTACCACAACACCAGCAAGGAGTTGCAGTGGCTTTTGTATCTGCATCGTATGATATAAATCGCCGTGACTATCATGAGTAAGCCCGTATCCGGCCAAAGTAACTTCGTGGCCTGTGAGGGCAGTGAAGTCCAGACCAGCCACTTTTCCATACTGTTTTAAAGCAAAAAATTGATGACGCACGAGGGCCACATCGTTGCTGTTTTTTACGTTTCCCCTCATCGGCAGAGAGTGGTATGCTTGGTGATTGATATAATAATCAATTTTACTGAACGAATATGAAGTCATGTTATTTGGTAGTCCGTAGCCAATAACGTAGGTATATTGTTCATCTGAATCTGATCTCAAATTTTCATGTGAATTTGAATTGTTTGTTACTTGAATTTTGTAATAGAAACAGTGTGCTGCGGATATAGTCCAAACAGGTGTTAACACGCTGCCCGTACAAAAAGGTGATGTCTTTATCGATTTAGTTTTGTTAGCTTGAATTATAGAAGTATGTTTTTCTATTCTTACCACATATGGGTATTCATCACTAGCCGCGTCTCTCCCGCCGATAACACGGAGTGGAGGTTTGCTCTCGACAGATTTGAATAAGATGAAATACAGCAAAATGTTTCGCATTTTGACTTATACTGAATAAATATTTATTACGATTGTGTTTGCTTTATAACTTGTTATTTTATAGTTAAGTTTAATGTATATTTGTTATTTTATTTAGAATATAAAGCAAAGTGATAAAGGACAAAATCACATTTATAAAATAATATTTTTCTATAGTTTAAAATACCTGTTGTATTCTACTATAATGTTGTTAACGAATTTTATTACCTTTATTTATTTTTTAATGTTAATTACACTAAGGATATGTGATTTACGCGACTTTTAGTAATTAGTTTTATATGAGAAAATGACGGAATAGTCCATGTTGGGTTTGCGTCACTTCCCTCGACTGAGAGGGGGGTGACGGGTTTACGGGGGGAGGGGGGCGAAATTTGTATAGCCGGATGCCCGCCTCGTGACACCCCTACTAATGTGCCGGCGACTCGAAGCGGAGATGAGGGATCCAAGGAGAGGGGGGTGCAATACTGCGCGGTCCACCCGAAGCGACGACTCTACAATAATACACCAAATCTTCAAAGTACCGGAGCGTTCGTAGGCCGACCAATTTCCTTATCGCTGCTCTCTGTTGGATTCACATTTGTCGACTAACCGCTGAATCACATGCCTCAGTACAAAAGTCTCGAGCTTAAGTACTACGAGGCGTTAACGTAAAGAGATCCCCTGCCCGATTCACTATTTTTAGTTCATTTTTACTTTGGTCGGCCTGTTTCCCGCTCTTTATTTATTTATCCTTTATCTTTGCGTGCATGTATTATATATTGTTATTTTCCTTATTTCAAGCTCTATACAATGCAAATAAATTCTTATCCATAATAATTACTATATATTATAAAAAAACCTTACTTTCTACGGGCGAACCCGCCGTTCGCTCTATGTATTCTGGAAATAATTATTATACTATTAAATATTTCGTTATTCTCTCTGTACCATTCTATTCTATATAATTAAACACAAATTCAATATATATTTCAATAATTAACAGTTAGGTACTTAAACCGATGAAACATACATCTCAATAAAAATCGTATTGTTTAGTATTTAACTCTATACATATTCCATACATTGTTAACAAACTATTAAGCTCGACAAAAATTTTCATTATCAGTTTTCTAGACAAAACAATGTTGAAATTTGTGGCATACCCTCAAGAAATGGTGAAAATCTGTACACATTATTTTATGAACTAACTAATGTATTAGAATTGCAATTGGCCGATACAGATATACATACAATACATCGAATATGACCTTATCATACCGCTCGTGAGAAACATAAACAACCGGCACGGCCACCCTCCATTATTGTGCGTTTCACGCAGCGCCGCCGTAAGGATCAGCTGATTGCGGCTGCGCGAGTTCGCCGTGGCATCACCACCGCCGACATGGGCATGCCTGGTATTGCTTCGAGACTGTACATCAGTGATCACCTAACACCTACGAATAAGTTACTATTGAAACGTGCTCGCGACCTTAAAACCGAAAAATACTACTCCTATATTTGGGTTAAGGATTGTAAAATTCTTATTCGTAAAATTGATAGTTCCAATATCATACGTATAACTAAGGAACCTGATCTGCTTAAAATTAAGTGACTTGTTTTTGTGTTAGCCCGGAATTTGATCTTATACAATTTGTTTTTCAGTTATCTATATATTAATACGTGAAGCAAAAACATTGTACCCCTTTTTACGAAAATTGCGCAGACGGAGAAGTATGAAATTTCTCAAACTTATAGTTTATATAGAGAAGGAGCGCAGAATACTAATATTTCTTTAAAAATATGCATAAAAATTCATTAAATTAATAAAAAACATTACACACACTACCATGCATTTGACACACACACGCGTATACTATAACTCTTTTGTTTATTGTTAAAGTCTGTGGTCAAATTGAGAATAGATTCATATTGTCTGACTGTAATGTTACTTGTCTATAGTCTTACTGAGTGTCAAACATAACCATAATAAATTCATTTATTTTATATTATTTATTACAATATATATAAATATATATGTTAGTTCTTAGTGTCTCAAATAGTTTTAATATTATACAGAATGAAAAGTGAATTTGAGAGATACATTTAAATATGTACGAAATGTCATTCCAAAAGTTTTTTATATAAATGTATTTAATTTATTGTTTGAAAAAATAGGCAAATTTAAAAGTGTAACCTTGGCGAAATCTGTGATTATAGAAGATTCTTTGACAATTTAACCTTAATAATGTTCAAACTTATAATTTAAATTAATTATGGTCGTATTTCGGCCACTAGGCGACCACTAGTATTTTTAATTTCTCAGTTATGCATAGATTGAGGTTTGGTATATTAAGGGGTTTTTTCGCAATTTTAGGGAATGAATTCGTGCATTGCGCAATTTTGGGGAACTAAAACCACGGGGAATAGTTTGGGGAATTTAAAATCAAGCAAGGGGAATATTTGAGTTTTTTTGAAAATGTTTATTACATTTTACACCATACTCGCTAGTTGAAATATAATTTCAGTATTTTTTTATAATAAAATATTATAAAGAGCATTCTTTCGCTCGATCTCATACCAAATATGTGAAACTGTTGACCTCGGATTGGACCATTATCGATCCATTAGAGGATATTAGTGCTGGTACTATTTGATCCGTAACTAATCATCTCTAGCCAGTAGAGGTGAGCTATGCTTGGTAAAATACCTGTTTTGTTCCAGAAAAATAACAATTCCATTAACCTGTTCCAAAATAACAGGCTGTTACACGATGCCAACTCTTTCTCTGACTTTAATTGAAAAGTGTAAAGAGTTTGTTTCAAGACATATTTGTTTGTATCTCTCTCTGACAAAGAAAAGATCCTTAAGCTTGAATAGAGCAGATCATGTTTCAAACATAAACAGTTTACTTTTGTGTCACACCCCAGTACGTGGAACAGGTGGGTACATAGTACTTAGTAACAGCTTTTTCAGTTTACAGATAACAGTTACAAACTGTTACTGTACAGTAACTATTACTGTACATAAGTATAAGTACAGACGGATGTACTGAATACTATCAATACAGTTTTGAAGTGAAAACTTCTTTGGCCGCGTTGAGCACATTTTGGTAGGGGAAAATCTTATGGGTTCACATCACCGACAAGCTAATGTTAATATGGTATATCTATAGCACGTACTGCTCTGATATCAGACTGGTGCATGCGCAGTGGCCTGTGTACACGAATACATGTATACACGTATAACACATCGTAATTACCTGACAGTATGATGTGCGCATTAGACACTTTTTTGATGTATGAAATCTTGTGAATTCGCGTCACCGACATGCGTAATAACATTATATCTGTAGCTATACAGGTGACGTATTGTGCAACATTAGTGCTGCGTATATCTTTACAAGTAAAATTGAATGGATTTAGTAAAAAGTTTAATGTGTATATACTGTACATTGTCCAAATAGTGTTTGAGTTTGATTATTATCTTAAATGTTGTCTATGTCTGCCAATTTTTTTTAATATATATTTTTAACTTTAACATTTATCATTATTAATATATTTCTTAAATACACATTTAAAAATATCATATTTCTTAAATAAACTACTTGTATGTATGTCCTTTTCTTAAATTTTCTGTTTAAAAAAAATGGATTTAGTTGGAAAACATATAATTATAGGGAAAAGAAAATATGAATATGGGGAAAATTGAGAAATTCGACCATGGTTGGCGCACTTGGCCACACTCGACTTAGCACCATGGTTTATTTTTTCTCTTTCTCACACTTGAAGAATGATGAACATAGCAATAACAAACGGAAAGGGAAACGCATGGGGCACTAACTTTCGCAGTTCGTGAACGGTGAAATTCATCTTTGGTTGGAGTGAACTTTTATTTATTTGTTTCGTTTAAAGCTTTAAAGTGAATAAAGTGGTTGGTTTCTTCGTTGTTGACTTGTGTCTTGTGTGTTGGTGACTTGTAACTTAAATGGGCTGAGTACCGGGTAGGCTAAGTAGTGCCGGCACAACCGTAAAATTTGATTTTGTTTTTCGGTGTCTTCACTAATGCGATCAAGGATCAAGTTCGAATTAGCAACTCTGCTTTGCCTTACCTCATAATAGGTTATCATGACGTTTTAATAAATTGATTACCAAACTTTAACAGTTAATTATTCGATCAATTATTAAAACAAACACGAACTCGGCCGCGCTCCCGGGGCGCACCGATAACGAAACGGGTGGGGGTACGGATGAGAACCCCCACAATTACAACACGAACGCGGTGGCGCAGCGCTACACCTAATACGACTACAACGTTTTGACACTCATAAACAATAATTTCTCGAGAGCCTGATTCAACACTGTTATCGGCCACTGGCAACACTGCTATAAACATATAATGCACTCTGATCTCTATTACGTCTGTGGTATTCTGTGCTATAAACAGTAAACATCGAAAATGTATTTTTAACGTGTAAGTAGATCACAGAACAATATACTCTCTAACGAGAGGTAGAAATCAGAGCGTCGTGTTGTATTGGTGACTATAACAGAAGCTGGGCTTCGCTGTGCTAGTTATAAAGTTTCTCGTGTAATGAGTGGGAAGCGCGATGTCAACAAAGTTCTACGTGTTTAGCGGCGGGCGCTGGCGCGAAATGTGTTTGCAGACGGGCACGGTGAGCGGATGGAACAACACTCCTCGTTTTGTGTACAGCAGCGGCAGACAACTGCATGTGGCCCGGCGCCGCGCAGTACTGGCCGGTCTACGCGCGCTCGCCGTTGGTATACCAACTTCCGTGCGTAACGGAGAGCGTCTCGCACAGCGCAGGTACTCCCGCACGGCAATCTTGCGCCCCATTGCGCATGTTTAACGTGACTATTAGATAGTAATATTGAATCTGTCATGTTTTAACAGTTGTAAAGTTTTGGCGGTAAAACTCATGAAACCTACAACTATAACTGCTCTAGGACAATTATCTGTCGGAGAGACATTAGGATAGACTATCGGAGACACCAAGGTTTTGCTCATCATAATCGTTGAGGAATCACAGATCTCATAGGATGTAGGGCCAAGTGCAAGCAGTGTAGAAATGTGCATGGTCCGACAATCCAAATGAGAATTATGTCAGTTAATTCCAAGTGACTCGCTCGCATGTTTGATGTTATAGCTACCCATAGGTAACCTAGTAAAATATCATGAACATCCTCATGGTCTGACAAGCTCCAGCCGGAATGATCCTTTCATCAGGTTCCCGCATAGTGGGTTGCCTTGAACAATCTTAGGATCCAATAATAACATGATGCACGACTCAAGTGAGAACCATCTTTCTAGCCTGTCATTGTCTGCTTATATAGGTGCATGTTGTAACAGAGCACCTTCTTATGTGGCTTCTCTATTTTCTTGCATTTATTTTATTTCCACTATATTTTGAGTACTTTTCAGGAAACTATTATCTTGTCGTTGGTATGACAGCATATTTTAATTAAAAGGACATATTTAAAATATCTATGGTTTCACATTTCCACACATTAACTTACATGCATGTGTCATAATGTCTATCAATTAATTAATTTTTAAACAAAATGTCTATAAAAATAATCTAAAAAATAAATTCTAACTCACATAATTACAAAGAAACAATATGAGCAGTAGAGAGGGCCTAAATTTTTTTTTTTCTTTAGATACTATGAAAATATCATCCAAGAACAAAAAAAATCTGTTAAAGTTTGAGTTCTTAATATAATGCTAATAGGAGTTAATTTTCCATTTAAATAACATAGTTTTTTTTTTTATTTGCAATTGTAATGTCCTCAAATGAATAATTATTGTCCTGTGAAATTGAAAACATATACTTGTAAGGAATTAAATGATCTACAAAAAAGATTAGATGATTTCTTGCTTATTCGACTCATTTCAAAGTTATTTCAGGTTAAAGTTCAATCTCAAATGGTAAATGATGATTTTTACAATTTTTCATACTCTATTACAAAATAATGGCGCAAAAACATAAAATATCATATTTTTCGTGAAATATTTATGTTTTTTAGCACAATTTAAATAAAAAGTTTTGAAAATAAATTTTAAGGTAGTTGGAAGTACTGTAAAGATTTTTAATTTGTTATCTCAATTGTGAATAAATAAAAAACTTTGATATGAATTATATAGTTGTCTTGTTTAAATGGTAAGCAAAATACTACTACATCAATCTTGGTATTGCATTTTCTCTTATTCAATGCCAATTTAATGACATCTGTAATATCATCGGAACGACTTCGAGACAATAGCTTTTTAATTATTCTTCAGGACACGCTAGTAGCTGCTACAATAGCCTTATTTACATTAAAATATGGCATCACAAGCACATTGCCGATCCTTTAAAACCCATTAACTTCCCTTTTGAAGAACCTCATACTATAGTCCCCTGGAAGAACCTCAGCAGGGAGCTCATTCCACATCTGAAGTGTTTGTGAAAGAAAACTCCTCTAAAAATGGACTGTCCATGACCATTTAGGTTCCAAATAATTTATTCCTACTCATTCACACTAAATTCAAACAAACTGATTATACTTGTTGTAATAGGATCTGTATATAAACTATTATATGTAATAGGTTATACTTAGTATCTGTCTCTATAGTCATTATTTCCGCAGATTATTTCCTTTTATCGCTTATTATTTGAAGTTCGTTCTCCAAAACAGAAAACTCATGGCTTGGGATACGGCTTGCTTATATACTCCAAAAAAAATAATCACGAAATCATTCGTCAATCGTTATTTTTAGACATTACCTAATCGGATAACTTTTGTAGTCTGTGAACTGTGATGTCTTTTCGTACCTACATATGACTACATAGGTACTCAACATTTCAAAAACATTCTAGACGTTTCTAAATATTTCGAGATTTTTTTTTCTATTTTTATTTAGGTTAAACAAATGTTCCTCTGTGCTGTATGTTGCAATGTTATACTAAAATGTTACATTGCCCACAGGCATGGGAGCCTTCAGAGCACAAAGAGGGAGCTTCCGCCAGTTTCATGCACACACTGCTGCCAAAACAAGTATGTATTTTTGTGATATAGTTTAGTCCACAGTGTGCACACTGCACACTGGACACCGGACAGTAAATTAAATGGTCACAATGTCAATCAGCAGCAATGTTGAAGTGTATATTGGTGCTGCAATGTTACATTGTGCAGTTTCATTTTAGAACAGTTCAGTATTTTTTAATAGATCTAACTTATCAAACAAGCGTACGGCATATCTGATGGTAAGTGGTGGCATTTATAATATCAAAGATATCACTAGCGCGTTATCGACCTTGAACTCCGCTTTCCGAAGGAGCTTTGGAAACTTTACTCACCACACGAACACGACACAAGGCTGCCATCTTTTGCTAAATGGGGTATTTCGCCAGTCGGGCTACTCTAAATAGAAAGAAATTTTCAGAGATTTCTCAGTGCCCTAAGTACTTCTCTTGTGAAACAAGTGTTAATGTGGATCCATTATGACATTCATTAGTATGTAAAAATGTTTTATTATATACACATATGTAGATATTTGCGTGTACCACTACTGTCCCACTGATGAGCACACGATAATAACAATTATTGTGTAAGTTTCAAATGAGAAGATAGTCTTCTATATGTATATATATACATATATATATATATTATAAAACTCAACTAATCTCTATCTGTCTGTCAGTTTATGTTCTTTTCACGCGAAAATCACTTATCCGATTACCTTGTTTTTTTTTTTTTTTTACAAGGTGCCTATTGAAAGTTATTTCAAGATGCAATAAATGTATTGCGGTTTCCGGGGATTACTTTGAATAATAATTTAATTCATTTGGAGTTGTCTTTCATACAATAATTTGTTTATCATGAGTATATTAACATAACGAAGCATTTGCATTACACATTTTTAGCAAAAACGATTCTTATAATAATAAAACTAAAATTGCCATTATATTAATTTGATATATTTCTCTTATGTTTTACTCAGCGTAAGCCATGTAAGTACCCCAAATGCGTCTTTTTTCCCCAATTGATTCACCATTATCGTCACTGCTTATTTCGTATTTATTATGGTATGGTATGGTATTATGGTATTACTTTATGTAACAAAATATATCCTATAACCTGGCCAGATAACATATCTATGAATTAAAGGAAAAACCGTGTAAATCGGATTAGTAGTTTTCGCGTGCAAAGAATATAAACGGACAGACAGACAGAGGGTCGTTGAGTTTAATAATATGTGTAAAACATATAGAAGATGAAGGTGCAGAATCGTAGTAAACAGCCTATATTTCTTCGTGAATGATTTATTAACTTTATCTTTGTTTTGTTAGGAATTTAATAAAAGCGGCTTTATCGATTTTCTTCAATATTGTTACACCAGTCCTTACAATTGTCTATCACTATGTATTATTAGAGAACTAACGATCATAAATGTTGTATTGTATTGTTAATTACCCATTTGATTACTAATTATCCCGATACAAAGAATACATAGAACATCCCTCGTAATTTAGCACAATGATATAGTTTTATAGAGTATATTAAATGTGCATAAAGCTTGAGCTTATTCGTGTGATAATTATATGCTGCGCTGAAAGATAAAACTCGGGGACATTGATGACTCAATTATATATGCACTGTGTTCTTCGTTAAGCAAATTGCAAGGAGTCTCAATTTTTGGATGACATCCAGTAAGAGCTGTGATGGTTCCTAAACGCAACATGCTACGAGTCACTGATAGATTTTATTACCGTGTTTAGAACAACTATCTTAACTTTCTCCTCCCAATCAATTGAAGCAATAATGGCTCAATGGTATCATGTACGACTTTGCGTCGATTGTCGAGTGTTCGAATCCCTGCAGTGAGTGAGCTTTCGGTGAAGGAAAACATCCTGAGGAAACCATAGCATGGTGATAGGGCTTTTTCTAATGCCCGCCTGGCTAGCTACCACCCTCAAGTTGAAAATCTGTCGCCAAGCACCAATAGGTGTGTTCCGGCAGCTCAAGTCCGGCAAGTTCTGGCAAGTATCTTATTAGAGCCTAAGTTGAATAATATATATTTGTTATGATTACTTTACCTAACAGTTGCCCAACAGAGTATTACATGCACACAGTACTCAACTCTTGATTTTTTAACTGATACCATTTATAAATAATTGTTTTATTTACAATTCCAGAACAAATACAAAAGTGATAGAGTTACCAGGGACACTTTCTTCTGCTGTCAAACAAACACAAACTGATGACACAGTACAGGTAGCCAAACCTGCACTCAGAGAAGCAGAGAAAGACTACAAACAGACACAGTTAAGAAGTGGATCCACTTCTCATGAATATATCTTAGACAAGGTTTCCAAGAGAATTGTAGCAAGAAAGAAACTATTTAAAAAATCACGACAAAGTGTTATAAAATATAGACATAGCTCTGAATCAAGTGACAAAAGTGTGAGGTTGAGGCAGTCCCCTATACTGATTCCAACTGTGAAAGTGACAAAGAAAACTGCAAGGCACAAGGAACTCAGGAGAAACTCTACATCCACTGATGAATCACTGGTCATTGTGCCCAAGACTAGTTATAAAACGAGGAATCGTAGCAAGGCAGTGCGTATTAACAGTAAGAACACCACTCAACAGAAAACCGATGGCGCTTCTGGGATTGTTGCTAATTTTATATCTGAAATTATTGGAGGCAATATTAAGCCTCATTCACACCTGGCCACTTTGGACAACAATAAGACAAATTATACAAAACGTACCATCAGAGAGAAAGTTTCCTCCCGGCACTTATCTGGCACAGAGAGTTCCGACTGGAGCGGTGCATCCTCACTAGCGATAAAGCCTTCTGAGCATAAAGAAAAAAAGGACAATGTCTGTAAAGAGCTCACGATAGAGGAATCCGACGTGATCGCTCTGCGAACTTTCCTAGAGAGGAATTCTTCAGAGGAGGTGTTACTGAAATTCGACACAGATGATGCCTACAAGCAAACAATATTCTATAGCATCAACCCTTTGGTGCGTGTCGAGCGCTGCCCGCGCACTACCGAATTACTGCGTTTACGCCTCACGGACTTCGCTTCACAGTTAGGACTGCGCTCTGTTTCCGACAGCTCCTCGCGCGAACCTATTAGGTACAGGACGCGTCGCAGCCTCGCCAACGCCCAAAGCAGTAAGGCGCGGACCAGCGACCATGGGGACACCGACAAGGAAAACCTGACCAACTCCAGAACTGAGAAACGCGCAGCGGTGCCTGGCCCCTCATCGCACCTCAGATCCAGGGGAAGTACTAGGGTTTTAGGGGAGAAGTCTCCGGAAAAGACGAAGGTTTCGTCGAAGGCGCCCGAGCCACTGCGGGTGGACAGTGTGAGCGTGAGCAGTGGCACTGATGATGCATTCGTAAAGAAGAGTTCTCAGCAGAAGAGCTCGTCGCAAAAGACTTTTCAGCAGAAGATTGTCGAGAAGAAGTCGAAGATCCTGCCGACTCTGAAAGTTTCGAGGCGGTAAGTATCGTTAGATATCCTTGTCTGCATGATGTCATATAAACTATACCAATACTAACCTCTAGTTTACCTAATACAAAGCAGTGTTTGTTCTCAAAAATGTGGTAAATTGGGTTTTTGAAAATTTTAGTTTTTTGTGATAAATGGAAAGATCATATATAAGTTTTATAAGAAAACTATTTATTTTTTTCGCCATATTTCAAAATAAAAATTATTTTTTTAATACAGTACCGAAAATGCGCCGATCGTTCTCGAACAAACCCGAGCGCGTGTGACGTCACAATGTTAATGTCTAGTCATTGTAGCACACGGCTGATACAGTGTTTTGACACTAAATCGATGAAATTCCTTTAACATTATGACGTCACAAACCTGGCGATCAATTGTGGCGCGTTCGTAGTCATGTGATGCTTTTTAAAATATTACTATTTTGAATTGTTCATTATTAATAACAAAAAAATGTTTTAAGAGTTTTCCAATTGATTATTATCATAAGTATGATGAAGCTTTAAATACATAAAAAAAATATATATATTTTTTTTCAATTACCCAATTAGCTTCCTGTTCAGTATTTTTTACAATAAATCACTTTGGATCTGCCCTTTTTTATGTTGAAGACCTTATAAAGGAGAGCAAAATTGATTATCTTATATATAAAAATCTTGTGTGGGTCTGTTAATGCTTCTATAAGTTATAACGAATGACTTAACCGATAGAGTTCATATTTACATGTTTGTTTTATCTACACAATGGTTTATAAATATGTGACCAGATAGGTGATATCGGTTTATAGATGTTGTTGTGGTCGAGCGGTTAACTAATGGAAATTAATAAATAATATAATCGTTTGTATTATACTCTGGTTAAGGATTGGGTAAATATTGTATGAAAAGAATGCGTTCACCTCGATTACTCTAAGTACATGTTGATTGCAGCAAGTACTTGTTGGTTAGGGGATACCGCAGTGGGGTGCAGGAGTACACGATGCTGGAGGACCAGGCGATAGTGTCGTGGGTGTCGCAGGGCGGGCGCGCGCACAGGGTCAAAGGGAACGCGCTGTGGCGGGAGCTCTACGACCAGTACTACGTGCTCACGGGACAGAGTGAGTACCAGCCGGTAACATAACAAACGTTGCATCACGACCCATCTGATGGTAAGCAGTTACCATGGCCTATGAACACATGTCCATGTACGATCTAGGTATTCTACCAATCAGATTGCCCCAAGTAAAGAGAAATCGTTATATTAACGCTAAAATAAGTCGGAACTTGCGTATACAATAATTTCCTTAACACTGACAATCCAGTGTTTCATCGGAGGGGTTCTTGAGTCTCGAGGCTACGAGTCTTTACTCATAGACTAGCGTTTGACATTTGCCTGGCGAGTACGACTCCAGTGAGATATAAGTCCACTGGGGAGTGTGACAGAGCTAGTGGCGACTATTTCCCTTTCTCTCTAATCTTGTCTGCCATACTCAATTCTATGAAATTATTATATACTACAATCTAACTAGATTTACTTAATTCTTGTTCAACTCACACGCTAATATTTTAAAACATCTAATAATTAATTAAATATGAAAATGTACATAATGTATGTCTACTGCATCCAACTATTAAATAATTAATTATAATGCCTTGTTCGTGCTGTTACAGGAAGTTGGTCCTTGTCACAATATCTCAATATATGAAAATTAGTAGGTATGATATTTGTAACTCTGGTCCGCTGAACTAACCTGACCGCTCGTTGTGTGTGTGTTCAGGACGGACGTGGCAGTCGCTGCGGAACCGGTACCTGCGCTACGTGCTGCCGGGGCTCGGGAGACTGGCGCTGCCGCCCGGCCGCGCCGCTGAGCTCCGAGCTGCCGCCGCCATGGGTTAGTCTATCTGCATACCCTCACGACTATAATCGACTCACGTATTAAGTTAAATTTGCTTTTTGAAGTAAAACCTTCTTTAACATCGTGGTTTTTGAAACTAGATGAAACGAAAAAGCGACAGTAAAAAGAGACAACCATATACATCCATAGAATATAGCCTAAGAAAGAATGAGATAGAATACATTTACATTATGCACGATTGAAGTCCTGATTTTCATGATTGTGATCGTCGTCGGATTGTCCTAGTGGTGTGAGACGATCAGACTTCATACGCAGTACGCTCGAGTGGTCGATAGTTCGAATCCCGCTGAATTAGAATGTATTTTTTTAAGGTTTCCCTTCTTACTTGTGTGAACTGCTGCACACATATTTTTTATTTATCTTTATAGACTTAGCGTTTGACTCTTACCTGATGTTAAGTGACGATGTGGCCCAAGATGATGACGCTAAACTTAGTGGAAGACTGGCTCTCAAGTGCAGCTACCGGAACAGACTTATTGGTGCTTGGTGACAGATTTTCAACTTGAGGATGGTAGCTACCACTAAACCATCAATATGGTTAAAAACCTATATAAAATATATATTTGATAAGCCGATCGAGTTTGTTCCCGGGTCTTCTCGATGACTGGTAGGTTTGTCCGTTATACTTTTGTGACGTTGAGAAGAGCCTCCATTGAAATTTTTTTGTGTTGATTTTAATCGATTGTTTGTTAGTAGTAATGAGTATCGATTAATCGATATATAATGAACAGTATTATCACTATCTCCACAGGTGAAAGGAAGCACAAAGCAACCTTGTTGCGACGGAACTCGATATTCGACCGCACGGAGGTGGAGGCCGCCTCCACCAGGGCTCCGGAGCGCCGAGCGCGGCCTCCGCCCCACCGGGAACGTTCGAGTTCAGATACAGGTGACAATATTACATAAGGGTGCTTAACACTACCAGAACTGTTGTTATGACCTCCCCTAACACATTCGCTTCCTCTACAGTTTTCATAGAGTTACGTCATAATCCATGTCGCCATATATTTTACTGGTATATGATATGTGTTCTCATAATATAAAACTTGTATATATTAGAGGTCTAGCGCGTCAGTGCGTGTTGATGTGCTTCAGTCAATTCATGCGGTACACATTTCTCGAACTTTTTCACTTTTCCAATTTGTTTCAAGTGAATTAAAATTGTTTTATATCTCGCACATTTTTCTTTTTTGTCTGTCTGTCTGCCTGTCTGTTCCGGGTAATCTCCGAAACGGTTAGATCGATAAAGGGACTTTCACTGGTAGATAGCGGATGTTGTAAGGAGTAACATAAGAACTAGGGTTCCGCGCAAATAAAAATCAAATTCGGAAATACGATGCATTTGAGGCGCGTAAATGGCTTACGCTGAGTTAACCATAAGAGATATTTCAAATTAATTAATGTAGTACATAATTGTAGATAATATGTACTGTATCATAGTATTGCAGAGCAAGTTTATCTTTTAAGGATCACTCGCAATGAGAATTTTGCGAGAGGTGATGCGGTTGTGGTCGAGTGCCAGCTTCATAGGTGACGACCTTAATCCTACTAATCCTTACTAATATTATAAATGCGAAAGTGAGTTTATTTGTTTGTTACTCAATCACGCAGAAACGGATAAATGGATTTAGATGAAATTTGTCACACAGACAGCTTATGACCTGGATTAAGATATAGAACTTTTTATCCTGGTAAAGGTTCAATTCTGAAGTCCACGCAGACGAAGTCGCGGGCACAGCTAGTAATATTATAAATGTGTTAGTTTTTATATTTGGAAGTTTGTTACTCAATATTGCAAAAACGGCTCAACGGATTTGAATGAAATTTGGTACAAGATAATTTATATAACCTGGATTAACACTTTTTATTCTAATAAAGACCCAAAAGTCCACGCAAACGAATTCGCGGACAGAAACTAGTATAATATAAATGAATATAAGTTGATATTGCAAGAAGTAGGTGTCAGTGGAGTAAGTAGAGTTGTTCGTTGCAGAGAGTTCTCCCCCGAGGAAGCGGCTGCGCAGCTCGCTGGCCCAGCCCGAGCCGGAGCCCGAGCCCGAGCCGGAGCCGGGGAAGGGGAAGGCGACGCGCTCACGGAAACTGTTCAATCCGAACAACGTCTTATGAGGCTTATTTTGTTACTGTTACATTTTTATATAAACTATTGTGCCGGTTGATTCTTGACACTGTTGTTTTATTTTGCAACTACCCTCAACGCACGGACGTTATAAGGGAAGGATTTAGGGCTCTTGGTCGATAGGCATTGCCAAGATTTAAGTCAAGTCAGATTTTAGCCAACGCAAAATCAATCTTAAATAATTGTTTGTATATTAAGTTACTAATATGACTCTAAAGCACTTGGTAGTGAGTATGGTGTAGTCGACAAACAACAACGACGGTCGGTGACAGATTCCATTGAGATTCCTGCTGAAATGTATCTTCACGCTTCATTTTAAAGTACACAATAAGATGGAGCGAACACTTTGACTGGAAGATATTTCTGTATCTGCATAGTATGGCAAAGATAGGAATTTATGAACTTGTTCATGTTGTGATGGATCCTACACGTCGTTTTCTAAGATTATTTTATAAAGCATAGATTTAACATATCGAAAGAGAGAGAGCATAGTATACGCTTGAGTTAGAATGAGATAGGGATACCAGACTATTTTCGTATGTGCCATCAGCCTTCGTAAATCGTTATCAACAAATCCCACTTATTTTTGCAAAATCTAATGTTTTACATTGTAATGTTAATGTTTAGTAGACGTGTTTAATTGTGGTTACGTGTACTGTAGGAGTGTAACTCATAAAACAAAGAAAATCAGAATAATACGTACACTATATAGTGTGTTCCGTTTTAGGTCTCGTCTTATTCAACTTATTGCCAATCTATACTATACTAAATCTATAGTATTAAGTCAAAGAGCACTTCAGGAGATACATCATGATACAGACGGTAAAACACGCTCAGCAAGGCAATGTCTCTTCACATATAAAGTGGTGCAATGTTTCTAGTGATATGGTATCATTCATATTGCGAACAATCTGCCACCTTTTATATCCAGGGAATCAAAAGTATTTGGCGGAAGCTTCTGAGAGATGCGAATAATATTTCATTCATGGCTTATCTTGAGTTTGCCATGCTAATATAAAAAATATCCTAGAATTTTTTGTGGTTGGATGTATTCTGGACAGTATATTTGCTTCCTGCTTCATATTATTAAAAAAATGTAAAAATCGTAAGCTAAGCACCCACAAGTTGAAAATTTGTCTCCTAACTCAAACCATTGTGTTCCGGCAGCTGTATTGGAGAGCCGGTAACTGTGTTATCATTCCAGAAAACATCCCTACTGTCCTTTCGTGTCTTCGTGGCTTTCGTCTAGAGTTGAACCAGTTCTTGAGTTGTTCAAGAAGCTGTATTTTTACATGCCTGTACTACTTTTTCACTCTTACCAGCCTGTATGTGTCCCACTTCTGGGCAAAGGCCTATACCCAAGGGCATAATCATCACGCCAAATCACAATTTCTTGGCGATTTCAAACGCCGAGAAATCCACAGTTCTATATTTTTCCCTTATACAGCGGTACTATCAGAACATTTCTCAAGTGTTCTGGTTCCCTCACAATGTTTTCCAAATTCAAATTAGTAAATGTACGTGAATTCAGAAATATTCTTTGGTACATGCCAGAGCACGATCCTGCAGACACTGAATGCACATTCCGCCGGTATACATTACTCGACCACCACGACCATTTATAATAGTAAACTGTTTTAGCAAATAGGATATGCTGAGAAACCATATAATGGTAATTAATGACATTTTACTCTATCTCACAAATAGGAAATTTATGGATGATACCTAGACCTCATAATATGAGACCTATTACTTCAAGGCAATTTATAAGAATAAAGTAAAAGTATGATCGCAGGTTTTAGAAAAGATAGTAATAAGTGAAGATGTGATTATTAGCTCATGCGTGTGTATTGTCTTACTGACTGAGCAATACATCAACCTGTCATGGACCCTCTGGGCAGACTGATGGTTGGCATCCAGATGCGGCTGCTCAGACTGATTTTACAGTCACACCGACTGTTGATCATTGAATATACATCATTACCATAAACTATTTTATATTTACACTAATTATTCAGTGCTAAGGGAACGTTCGTTATGTCGTGTATGTTACAGTGTCAAACTGAACACACATCCTGACGAGTAGTATTTTAACAAGCATACGGCACGTCTAACGGTAAGCAGCTACACAACACTAGATTATTTGGCTGTGATCTTCAGTAGGTTGGAGGTATTCCCAAACAGAAAGAAATCTTCAAAGAAATATCTCGTGCCCCACCCCTGTACTTGACGGCTGTCGACTCAAGACTAAACGACAATAGAAACGCGCTGACGTCCGTCGTGACTCTACAATCAGCATCACAGTCGCACACGCAGAACCCAAAGGCACAGTGTGGTGACAAGGACTCGCGATTATATTTTCCACTGATTAATATTATAGAAAATACACTTATATAATATATGATAGTAGGTTTATTGACACGTTTTCACATTGAGCTGCGGACACTTATTATGTTATTCCCATTATATTTACATACAAAATATTTTCATCATAAAAAATTAAACTAAAAATATTTTTATTTGTTTTGATTCTAATTATTTATTATGACAATGTACAGAAATTATCAACAATTGAATTTAAAGTAATTTTCATCGATTGGTACATACCAATATCAGAAGTGTCATCAAGGTTACAGTTTCTCTTGTGGTCTCCCTGCTGTACCCTTACATCACGGAGCTGCAGAGACTGTGCTTGATGCGAGTATTTTTATAAATCATACCAAATCACTAACGACAAACACCGGACATTATTGAACTCACAACAAAATATCAACAACACATGGACTGAAACACTGATACGACATGTTTTGTTCAAACGTTTGGCACATTATTGACGATACACTACACACCAGGAGAACGTTAACGAGGATATAGCTGCGGGATAACCGGGAAACTGGCTGTGGAACTCAGACCAGCTCGAGCACCTTGATGGTACCCTGGCTGTTGGCGGCGAGCAGCACCCGGTGGTGGGCGCGGTGCGGCTGCCGGCGCCAGCACACCGCCGACACGAACTCCGAGGGCTCCTCGTCGCGGCGCTCGCGCTCCAGGAACCCGCGCAGCGCGTCGAACCGGTGCGCCAGCAGCGGCCGCGACAGCCCCGAGTAGTACAGGTAGAGCGCGTTGTTCTCGGAGCCGCAAGCGAGGTACCGGCCGTCCGTCGCGAGCCCCACGAAGTTCTTCTCGTTGGCGTGGCCCGTGAATGAGCGCAGGCAGCGCGGCGAGTCTACCCGCCACAGCTTCAGCTGCGAGTCCGTCGAGGCGGACACGAGCCGCGTCGAGTCCAGGAACTGCACGTAGGAGACCGCCTTGCGATGGTCGCGGAACACGAGCAGCGGCCGCCGCGGCGACCGTAGGTCATAATAGTGCACGCAGTGGTCCGCGGAGCCGAACGCGAGGTGGCACGAGGAGCGCGGGTTGAAGCGGACACAGCACACGTTGAAGCGCGCCTCGAGCGTCGCCACGGACCGGTCCGCGTTCAGCGCCCACAGCTTGACGCGCGCGTCGTCCGACCCGGACGCGAGCAGGCGGACGTCCGCCCGGTTGAAGTGCACGGACCAGCAGCGCTTGTCGTGCTCCTGCAGCGCGCGCGTGCGCTGTCCGGTGCCGGCGTCCCACACGGACACGGTGCCCTCGTAGTCGGCGGACGCGAGCACGTTCTTGTGGTACGCGTTCCAGGACACGCACGAGATCTTGTGCGCGCACTGCATCTCCGCGCACGGGTAGTGCACGTCCACCGCGTCGCGCACCACCGCCTCGAACTCGAACACCTTGATCCGCTTCGTCACTCCGGCGATCGCGAAGAACTCTTCGTCCTTGTCGAACTCGATGGTGGACACTATGGTGGAGTAGTTGATCGCGTCGCTGCAGTAGGAGAGCGTCGCGAGCGGCCGCAGCGCTCTGCCAACACACATCGACTCCGTTACACATTGACACGGAGCGAGCAGCGAACAGACACGTAAACAGTCTGACCGGTGCGGTACCTGTATGCCGTGAACGCGACGAGGTCCTCGCGGAAAGCGTCCAAGCCGCGCGACTGCGGCAGGGAGGTCGTGCGCACCGGCGACTCCGCCCCCATCGGCTCGCTCGGTTCCGGACCGACCGTCTGTTCCGGTAGGCGCTGGTCCCCGCTCCCGGCGCCGCTCTGCGTCCGCGGCGGCTCCGGCCCGGGGCCCTGGGGCACGTGGTCCGCCTCGGAACCGGTCGCCGCGTGCACCGGAGCCGGAGCCGGAGCAGGCGGGAGGGGGCCCAGCACGGGCGTCAGGCCCTCTAGGGAGTGCGAGGGTGCGGGGGGCGCGGGCGGCGCGGGGGTGTCGGCAGCCGACGCACCGAAGTACAGCTCGTCGGAGCGGTGCGCGAAGTAACACTACACAGCAGCAGGACAATTCAAACTGAGCACATCTCTACACTACGCTGAGCTGTGCTGCTGACTCCACTTGTGGTACCAAGTAAGTTCACTCGCAAATATTATTTTTACAATGAATACAAAAGTGTATGAAGTGCATTATCCATTTCTTTTAAATTTATTTATACATGTTTAATAAGAAGTGACGATAATGGTAAATCGGTTCGAACAAAAGACGCATTTAGGGCGTTTTATTGACTTACACTGAGTAAACCATACGAGATATATGTAATTAATGTTCTACATAATTGTATTTCGTACAAAGACCTACAAAAAAGTTAGCTATAGCATATATCTATCTTCTAAAGATCACCCACAATATGCATTTTTGTTTTTTAAATAAGCGAGTAAGCACGGTTCGCGCGTGAGCTTGACCGACGGCAGTCTCTAGTCCATGCAAGTGGAGCTGCAGACATAGCTAGTGCCCTAATAAAAGTTCCCTTGAATTTTTTGCGGGATCTTGATCTGTCACGTTGGGGTTTTATTTTCATTTGACACAAATGAAGTGGATTATAAATAATAACTAGGAACATGTACTTTTTAAGTCGCCACGAAAACTCCCTGGAGAATTTCAACAAAGTAGCTGCTATCTTGTTGGAGCTACGTTTTTCCTTTTTTTTTTTAAGGCCTTTAACTCTTTGGGTTATGTCGGCCTAGTAGGATAAACGAGTTTTAATTAAAATAACAAACAATAAAGTTGTATACCGAAAAGGCATCAGTACTACCAGGTTTAGATAATATAGCATGAAAGTCACCCTGATCCCACATATTGAGGCCAAGGAGTCCTATCAGACTTTCTCTCTGTTTTGCTCCGGACACATTCCATCAATACGTGATGCATATCTTGAACTTTATTGCAATGTACACAATTAGGCGAGTAAGTAAGTTTCTTCATCAGATAAAAGAATTTATTCAGGGCCATGTGCCCGGAATTCAACCTATGTTTATGGAGCTATGCTTGAACATAATAATATCTCTATGACTACAAGAGTAATTTAAAAAATATATATATCCATGTGACACTGACAGAAATGTGGACGAGCACATGTTAAATAAAAAAAGAAGATGGTACAGTTGTGCAACTTGTTCTAGACAATCACAAGTGAGAGCATTTTTAAAAACTATGCATAATCCAATAATGATCAATGCAAGCACACAGTAGTTGATACCTGCACGAAGTCGTCAAAGTGTGCGGTGAGCCTGCGCCAGCGCGCAGCCAGCGCTTCGCCCCCGCCCGACCCGCCGCCCCCCGCGAAACTCTCCTCCGAGGAACCGCCCGTCTGGCTCCCTGTGACCACACACACTAGTTCAACGAGCTATATAGGAACGATACAAAAAGAAATGCCTGCAAGACTGATTCCCCGGTAACCTTCGACATTGGCGGCGGTGTCGGCGAGGCTGCCGGCTATGTCCGCGATCTCCCGGCGCAGCGCCCGCACGGTCTCGCCTTGCATTCCGCTCTCGCTCTCCGACGCCTCGGCAGTGGCTTCGCCCTCCTCCGGGCCCCGCACGAGCCCCGCCGCCCCGGCGCGCAACTCCTTCAGGACGCCGGCCACGTGCTCCATGTCCTACAGATCCCGAAACACGTTACTCATTTACTGGACAATCGTTCAAGGACGATGTCAAGCCGGTTTTACTGTGAAAAGGTTATAAGGTGTCAATGATAGTGATGTCTGGAAGTGACTCCCTCTATGTGCATTCACTCAATCTATACAAATAAATCGCTGATTAATGATTGATAATACTTCAGTATAGACAATACTTTTATCGGGCGGCCAGGGTTATGCGTCACAACTAACACAGCTCGTTCGCACCACTACACCTATAGTCATAGACTTGAGCCAAGTGTTGAATTTTTTTAATTTTACATTATCTTCCTGATTATTCGTTAAATAACATGCTAATACATGATAGGGAATTAACCAGATCGCGACTTAGTTGCATACGCGCAACAGCCCGAGCCGAGGTTCGGCCACTTTGGCACCCTCGGATGTTGTTGCTTAGCTTTCGTGGCTGAGTGCCCTAAGCGCTCGCCTCCAAGCCCGATGAAGCTGTAAAATGCCGTAAAGGCTCCAGGGCCCCTAAGGCTAACAGTATAGTCAGTTCGAATAAAAAAAAAACATGATATAAAGGGCAAAGTTTATGTACATAAAATTATCTTGATGATGAAGTAACTTTCGTTCGTAAGGATTAATATGCCATGACTAATAATAATGCTCATAAATCACTTTTCAATTAAAAATTAAAAACACAAAATACCTTGTTGTGGCTTATGTCTAATAGATAGACAACCGGTATCGCGGATTTTTTTTTTAGATACTAAGGATAGAAGAACATTGTATTTACGTATCACTAACCATTACGCCAGCGCACGCTGCAACAAGCACGATGAAAGAAGCAAAGAAAAAGGCATTTGGTATAAAACAATACGGTGTCAGCCTCTTCATAAACCTTGGTTTAATGAAAGTTATTTAATGATAATGCATGAAATGTGATGTGCATCACTTACTGTAAGTATTATCTATACAGTTGAAAAAATAATAGATATTCCCGATAGAGTTTCTTCCCGGCTCTTCTCAATGACTGGGATGTTTGTCCGAACCGGTAGTAGTGTTTTGACTTTCACAAGTGCCTTCTTAGGGCCTAAATTTAATAAAGTATATTTTTATTTTGAACACAGAAGAAGAGAGAAACATCTTCCTCTGAAATAATTTATCCGAAATTACTTTGCTCCTTCATAAAACAATTAATAAGAAACATTTTTGTAATAACTATTAATCAGTTTCAGGCGGAATTAGCAAATAAATATCGGTTAAATTATTTTGTTGCATAAATAGATCGATGGTAGTGATTATAAGTGAATGTAACATGTCTCTTGATAAAGTAATAAATATATAAATATAAAAAGGATAAAAGGAATATCATTTATAATATATTTATAATGGATTTATGCCTTTGTGAATCAAATATAGCACTCTGATGTTGAGCGGCAGACGACAGACATCTTACCTTTTGCACTAGACTGGCCTCCCTGGCAAGCTGGTGCAACTGGTGCTGGCGATGGCGATGGAGATGCGCGAGGAACTCGTAGAGTAGCCGGTGATGCGCGGCCGAGCACTCGGCTTCTAGTAGCCGTTTGCGTCGCGTCAGCAGTTCCAGCATAGACTCCACTTCTGGCAAACCTAGATGCCGTGACTCGGCCGCCAGCAGCGATCGCAGCCGGGAGCCCTCTGCCGCGGTGCCGGTTTCGCCACCCGGCCGCGGCGCGCGAACTCTTCGTTTCGCCACCTGCAGTAAACCAAAAAAGGCTTATAACTAGAGTAAAATCATGGCAGGTAGTCACTACAACATATGTACTTACCAGTTCATTGAGCAAGAAGTTCGGAAAGATATGTTCTCTGGATGCGAGCGCGGCACCACACTTGGGACAGCGCCGGTGTAGCTCCACAGACTTGCTGATGCAGGCGAAGCAGAACGAGTGCCCGCAGCGCGTCACATAAGCCTCTTCGATCAGTTCAAAGCACACAGGGCACAACAGGTCACAGTCCTGAAAAGTATAGTTTTCGAGAAATGAGGTTTTTGTGAGAATACTATTCATTCTATAAAAGTTCAGGACATCACCTTGTCTTCCAAGGAGCCTCCGAGGCCACCCAGCGTAGTGACGGAGCCTGCGGCCGCGGAGCTCGCGCCGGCTGCGCTGCTCGCCGCAGATCCTGACATTATGCTGTAACATTTTATCCATTATTCACATTAAATCCTTCTTGTGATATTACTATAAACAGATGTAACATCAACGAATTGTTATTTTTTCCAGATCTGATTTGTGATGAGTTCTTTTTTATTTTATCATTTTCTCTTTAAGACCGTACTCACACTCTCACGGATGTATGTACATATCATCATTATCATTTCAACTGATAGATGTCCACTGCTGGAAAAAGGCCTCTCCCGAAGATCGCCACAACGTTCGGTCCTGTGCTGCCCGCATCCAGCGGCTTTCCGCAACCTTTACTAGGTCGTCGGAACACCTTGTGGCGGGTCTGCCCACGCCGCGTCTTCCGGTACGTGGCCGCCATTCGAGAACTCTTTGGCCCCATTGGCCATCTATACTATGAGCTATGTGGCCCGCCTACTGCCACTTAAGTCTAGCTATTCTTCGGGCTATGTCGGCGACTTTGGTTCTCCTGCGGATCTCCTAATTTCTGATTTGATCACGCAGAGAAACTCCAAGCATAGCCCTCACCATTGCCATTTGAGAAACCTTGAGCTTTCTTATGGGGCCCATAGTTAACAACCCCGTCTCAGCACCATATGTAATCACTGGCAACACACACTGGTCAAAGACTTTTGTCTTGAGACACTGCAGTATCTTGGACGAGAATACATGTACATATGAATGAAGAGAAACAAAACTATTTTCATTATAATAAAAACCAATGCACTTACACACAAATGTGTGTAATAATGAAATCTTATATTTTATATAATTGCACTTCATTTGTGATTCATCAAGTCTTTGAACTACATACCATCTGCGATTCAGCACATTAGAATTATGACATATATAATTGCCTTTTATCTGTATATCCTTTTATTTGTAATATTGCACTAAGGTAACACAACATTCAATCATTATTACAATTTTCTAGGTGGTAGAGTTATACAGCCCAGCTGGGACGTGGCTGTCATGCATGTCACATTTTGGGATCAGGCAGGGCATGGAACGGGCAACTGGCCATGAGTTGTTCAACAGTCAGGGTCTCCACTATTTTCGGATAGTACTGGCTTACTATTAGACACAATTCTGTCACTTTCCATGTTACTAAAAAACATCTAACACCAACAAAACTTTTTCTCTTACATATTTGCGAGAAATTATATGTAAGATCAAAAAAAAAAACTTTATTAAATTTAGACCCCAAGAAGGCACTTATGAAAGTCAAACACTATTACCAGTTCAGAAAACATCCCAGTCACCAAGAAAAGTCAGTAAGAAACTCAATCGGGCTTTTTTTTTTTAATAAACTTTTTTCAACTGTATGAATAATATTTACAGTCAATAATCATATTAATAATTTAGTGGATGCACAGAGAGAGAGTCACTTCCAGACATCACTATCGTTCACATAATGATTCACCCTATAATAAACTTTTGACAGTACAACCTGCTGGACATGGCACTTGAACTCATTGTCCTACAAATCGTAACATGCGTCAAGATCTTTTTATAAAATAGGTTCTATAGTAGTCTTAGGAACCATTACCTAAAAAACTTTTATTAGTTGTACTAAGTCTAAAACAAAGTATGATTAATATATCTATTTCTAGTATTAAAACTGTGCTGATCTTTGACAAAATCAAGACTAGACATAAGACAAGAGATACAGATTTACTCCTTATATCTACAACAATACTTTAATGAAATATCAGGGACTAGATCCCTTATTTACCTAATAGTGGGATGACTACCTACACCAGGAGTGCTCAAACATCTACATCTGCAATCTACCACAAAACATTTAGCTAGCCACTGAATGACTGCCAACCTACTATTCCTATTCCTTTCACAATGGTTACAAGTATAGATAGAGAGTTTCACCAACATCGTAAGTAACAACATAAGATAAACATGTAATGCTTATGAAATTTGGGATCAAATGCTCTGATTTTCAGATGTATATTGGACATTATCTACAATACCTCATTTTAGATATAGTTAACCTCTGCAAAATTTTCAAGGAATTTTATATAATTTGGGAATTCCAAGGACCAAATTGGAAAGCTCTCCCAATCAACTGTACAAGTTTATTATATTATATTTATATATATTAATTATATTGATGTTACGACGAACCCTATACAGTTAATATATGTTACATGGTCTTACTTAAAAATAAACGAATGGTTCACAAGCACCGCGCATTGCGGCAATGTCAAAACATTATTATAAGTGATTATCTATTGGTGTTAAGTATTTCCACACAAAGACATCAGATAAGTGGCAGGAGTGATGTGGAACATAGTAGCTCAAGAGAGACACAAATGGAAAAGGTTGGAGGGCTCTGCCGACTGGCAAACACGTCTACAAAAAACTAGCAAGAAACAAGTACTAGACTACAATCTAACCTTTTATATGTAATTCCTAAATCTTCAATAGAGCTAATTTCAATCAAAAGACAACAAGGAGGTAGGGGATTAATAGACTTAAAAATATTATGGGAAGGGCAGATGCGTAGTTTAAGAGAATTTTTCTTTTCAAAAACAACAACTAATGACATACACTCAGCGATCAGAACTAGATAACAATTAAACTCCACTAAACCTTACTAATTAAAGTTATATTATTAATTATTATTATTATGGTCTCAACTTCAAAATCATATAAAATATTGTTGATAACTTTTTTATTCAATAATATAATTATCGTGCAGAATAAGTTATAGTTGCCGGCGATAGGTCGCAACCCTTCTCAATCGTCTCGCATGGCCGAGAATCAGGACAACCTTAATATATTTTTAGAATAAATCAATACACCAATAAGAATGCGATACGACGCGATGCAATAATATGTTAACAATAAGAATAGTTAAACATCAAAATATTTACTTAGGATAGTTGCGAATGATCGTGTGCGATCACCGAAGCAGCATGCTAGAAATTTCTAGTAAACTCAATGTTGTTCTGCCGTAGATGGTTTGAACTTCGAAGTTGGTATGCACTCACGGATTCACACAGAACCTGCACTGCACATATTTAATAAATGTGTATAAGCACTACTTAGTCTCCACACGTTATTACGCTCTTCAACTGTATTATCATTCATAAAATCAAATTTATTATCAAAACCCATGATTTTACTACGAAAAGACACATTTCAAGGTTTACCAGAAACCCGGCTTTCAGTATATTAAAGTACTCTGCTCTGTGAGCCCGGCCGTGGACTATTTGACAATTGACATTGACATAAGCACATAAGTGAAACCAAGAAGCGACTTATTATTAGAGAAAATCGATTGGAACATCTGTGATCAACATTGTTGTTTCCACATCGATATTAGCTTCTCTACAAGATCAAAGTTGAATATACGTATGAGACATACCTTCAAATAACAATACCCGGTCGTCCAGGTGCGATTATAATCGAATACACGGTACCAAAATACCTCTAAGTATTGTATATTGGTAGATATATGTAGTTTCGCTAGGTAATCTTCATCTATGCCTAATGCATGCCTATACAATGTAATGAAATTGGATTTCATTTTAATTTAATGTTTATACGACATTTTATGTTTGTTGAGATAAGTTATTGAAATGAAATCTTTCCTTCCTACTTTAACATGCTCAACTCCGTCAGCTAAGGTAAACGCGCCAAAAAGTGAAGGTTAGTTGTTAACGTAATCACTTCAAAATCACAACTGACATTATAAAAATCAAAACATTGTCGACGCGCACAAAACACCGTAAATTTTAAAATATATTATAACACTCTATAATATTTTCTATCTTAATAATCATAAAGAAACGCGTTACCATTAACAATTGTACGACAAAATAATTGTTATGCTTTAGCGTCGTTATGCAATTATGTTCCTTAAATTCATACATATCTGAATCAAATTTGTCTCAACGAATGAAATGGTTTCTAATCTAAACCATGCGATGCTACTCATTTCGGACCATCCGTACTCGTGAGAAATACCTGCAAATATCAACACTCGGTTATCAGTTTAGGTATCAAGTTATAAGCAGTATGCTTATGCGGCCGGCCCGTACGGATGACGTAATACTTTTAGGTGCGATTATGCGGTCAGCCCGTACTGATGGCGTAATAGCTTTAAGGGTATTTTGGTCCGCACTCAGTCCACGTACTGGTAAATCTGCACCGGGTATTAATATCTGGACCAGTATATACGCCTCATGCCTAGAAAAATATTTAATCTCAATGTTAACATATTTATGTGTTGAAAACTTGATAATTCGTACGTAAGAGCAAAATATATAGGTCAAAAATCAAAAATACTAGTTGACTTAAAAAAAAGTCACCAACACCAAAAAAGGTCGTCAATTATCAGGGATCGTGCACAAAATATGAATGCAGCATTTACACCGACAGTTACGCTCTCTAGTATAATATGTGTACACTATTGTGAGAAAACATTTGCAACATCTTTTTTTTTTACTGTTGGATCATATTATGGGGATCGTAAAAGTATACTATAATGCCATCAGATGTTAAAAATAACTCAAGTTCGGAATGTCAACTATGTAGTTTTCTTATGAACTTATTAAATATATATTTTTTTCAAATAAATATAAATAGTTTTGTCGATGTCCTCATCAAAAATAAGTTATTTTCGTGGATGTTCAAATATGCTATATATGCAATAAGAATAAATTAATTTATTGCACCAAAACATCGATATAACTGAACATCAATGTGTTTATGTTAATATTTATTTGAAATCGATATTTAATTATCGATATCAACAACGATGTTTTCATAATTCGCGCATTCCTACTTAGATGTTGAATGCTACCTGTGAAAGAAACTAACATAGTGGTTACAGTTCTCGAAAGAATTTATTTTAGAAATATAAAATACATAATATTATCAGAAAAATAAAAATATTGGTATTACATCTACCATAGGAAAGCATTGTGAAAGTTAAACAATTTTCAGAAATCAATTTGAAATTGACTACATGCGCCATCTATGTTTTTTTACGAAACTTACAAGAAGGTAAGTTTGGACTGTTTTAACGACATACACTTGTGACTAGCTGAGTTACCGACGTGACGTACGCCATTTTGCTATTATTTGGAAGGTTACATTATCTGTTCGTCAACAATGTAAAGTGAAATGTTTTCGTGATTTTTAAAGGGAATGTGATGTCTGAGTGTAAGTTTTTGTGTTGTAAAAAATACTAGAGGAATGGAGGAGTCGAACGAGGAGCACGACATCGTCCCAGGTGAGCGCAACAATTGGAAATTTAAAGTTGAACTAATCAGTGTCCGTCGTACAGGGTCTTGTAATACTAGCTTTTCCGATTTCAGAACTGTACTTTCTGATAGCGAAATTTCTCACTGGAGGACCCCTCAAAGAGACTGCAAAGGTAAAATCGGTAGTAAATTACTTGAAATTAATTAATCCGCACTCGAAATAGTTAAAAATGTGATTTTTCTTTACAGACTCTGTTGAAAGAGCTCGAGAGTGTTGAGGTAAGTTTGAGCTTTTCCTAGTGCCGGGTTGAGAACTTAGGTTTGTTTTGGTTGCAAACGCACGTGGATCGTACTGTCAAACTCGCTGAAACTTTCCTGAAAAGTTTTCGTAACATTAATTTGTTGCAGGTTCTTCCGCGTAGGCTCGACTGGCTGGGCGACGAGCACGCCCAATCCTACCGTGAATTAGTGAGTTTTAGTCATGTTTATTATTATTTTTCTGCTTTTATTTATGTTCTTAATCGAGATATTCGTTTGTAAAACTTTAAAAACAACTAAAGTGCCAAAAAAAACTTATAATGTGTTTCATATGAAACTGTGCGTAAAAATACGGTGGGAGTGAAGTAAAAATGTATTTTTCATGCTTATGTTATTATTATAATGTTTATCGATATTTTGCAAAATTTTCGTTATATCATGCAATATACATTGAACGGAATCGTAATAACAGATATATGTCTGTCTCTGTCCTCATCGTTGTACCTCTATGCACCGGTTGCATCACCTGTTTCACTCGTAAGGTTCGGATCGTTAAGATTCGTAATTGGTCGGTTCTGAGTCGATGACGCGCGATTTGTACCGAATGAGTATTTATGGATTTGGCGGTCATTTTTAAGATTTCGAGAGTATTTATTAAATGAAAATACGTAATATTTACATTACTGATGTATTATGTACTTTTTTTAATTTACGTTACTAATATAATTCATATTCCGTTATTGTCACGATGATCTCTGTATAAAACTGCTAAAATTCCTTAGTTTTAATGATGTGCGTACATATAGCTAACCGGGAGGAATAAAGGAATAATTGCAGGTGGCGAAAATAACTGATATTCATTTTCGGAACCAGAATTAACAAGGGTCAATCTTATAATTTCCTATTAAAATATTACAAAGAGAGAAAAATAAGGAATTGATACGCTTCAACAATGGAATTAACAATTATTACATTTACTCGAACATAAACAAATACAATGTTATTACTATTTGTTACACAAAAAAAATATTATTTCGTAAAACATTATTCACTATTTCTACTTTATTCCTTGGAAATATATTTAAACAACATTTATTTGGTGTTAATACTATTTTGTTACATTTTTTTTTTCTGTAACTTGAGATCTAGTATTTATAATCTAACAGCAATGTATTTTTTTGTTATTATTAATTGGAAATAATTTTGAATGTTAGATATTGCATAGTGTCGTCATATTTTAATTTAAATTGTATCATAAGTCTTCAATGAATAACAGCGCAAAAGACAATGAACACGAAAAACCATATAAAAAATGTACGCATATAAAAAGTTAACTTATTTGGCGTAACATTATAAATTTAAATTTTACAAACCTATTCGTAGTCTCTGTCCAATTCGTATGTTTCTGAAATCAATCGCTCCCAGTGAGTCGTTGCACATAGCCAGGAAATGTACCCTATCACCGAAAAGCGATCTCTAGGCGCCTGTCTACACCAATGTTTCTTTAAGAGTCTATAATACCTCAAATTGACATTGAAACTATGATCCTATGTTATATCTATACTAGCGGTGCGCTCGTGGCTCCGCACTTGTTTATGACGTATTAAGTATTTTCATCCTGTAATTTTATTTTTTACTCTGACAATTCCTGTAGCTTATCAATTGAGGAATGACATGTACTTCCTTTGTACAATTTTCATCAAAATCTGTTATATTTTTTTTAATGATTACTAAAAGTGTTATGACATTTGTTATAGCCTATCAGTTATGGAATGGCGTATGCGTCTCTTGTACAAAATTTCATCGGAATCGGTTGATAATTAAAGACAATTTTTTTTAATGAGTTCTATGTGTTATAGACAATATTTATAACCTCTCGATAATGGAATAATGTATATTTCCCGATTATAAGAATCGGTCAAGCTTTTCCACTAGCTGTGCCCCACGGTACTCTCAGTAATTGATTTTATATGATTTACGTAAAAACCTCCTCTTAGCCAGCGTCTAGATCGCGAAAGGAGTAACTATGCTAAATTTCTGGTCAATCAGACCTGCAGTATCGGAGATCTCGTGATAAGTGAGTGAGTGGTATTTCACTTAGTATGTACATACATATTAGATGAATAAATATGTAGGTATGTCTGTACATTTCCTGTATTTTCTTCTATATTTCCTGATAGACTTCCTATATAAAGGACACTGATTTCTGAAGAGCTGTTTATTCCTAAAGCATGGAGTCCTTTCAAACATAACGTAAAGACATTTGAGCAGGCCGGCATCACAGCGAAGACTGTCGATGGATTGTAAACCTCACGGCAATCGCTTACACGCAGTGTGCCTTGTAGTGGGAATATAACAAGACGCGACAAGAATACTGCGTTCAGAAGGCGCGCGACGCAAACGGTGCATGTGCGCGCAGCGTTTTACCACGTTGAAGGAACGCTAGTATGGTAGCACGCCTAAATGATTGTACATATGACTTTATACACATCGTTAAACTGTACTATATTACAAAACTATCAGGCATGTACTAGTATATAAGACGTTGTATATAAGACATTGTATATGGGAGTTTGATCACCACCTATGCCTCACAACTTTGATATTAAAAATCTCTACATAAATTTGTCATGAGGCTACGTCTACTCCTGTGTCCTCTCCAATTGATTGTTACGCATTTCAATGTCTATGATATGACAAATACTGACGTTTCAGCTTTCGCACATAAGAAAGAGTGTGGTCGACAACGAAACTGTTGAAAAACAAAACAAATCGAATGATTAAGTCATTTTTTTTTCTAAATAATCCATTTCCTCCTCCAGCCGAAAGTTCAATGACGAGCGTCGTGATGCTCACGACAGAGCAGCTTCCACTTTTCGCGATCTTTAACGTAATAAAGTGCCTCTGCGATCTCTTTGTGTCTAGTTGTTTGGACACTTTGTCGGTCGGACCCCCTTATTCGATTGCGTCCCCTTGGTCTATGCATATATATAACAAGTAGTTCTGTCCCGTCGTTTTAACCGTGTATAATTTAAAAGGAATCGCTGATTGATTATTTATAATACTTCAGTATAGATAATATTGTTATCGGGCGGCCAGGGTTATTCGTCACAACTCATACGGCTCGTTGCACCGAGCCGAATGTTGTATTATTTTAGTTTTTCATTATCTCCGCAACTATGCGTCCAAATAACATGCTATAAAGGGCAAAGTTTATATCTTCATAAAGCTGTGTTGATGAAAGAACCTTATGCCAATGCCTAATAATAATGCTCATAAATCACTTTTCAATTTTCAATAATTTTTTGGCACAAAATACTTTATTGCGGCTTATGTTGACGAGATAGCTGTATGGTATTGAGGACTTTTTTTAAATACTACGGAGCAATCATTTTGTAGAACATTGTATTTACATATCACTAACCATTATACGTTTGCGCCCACGCAGAAAGCTGTTCGGGTGCGCTGTATTCAGACTTACGTAACAAAAATCAATATTAAAGGCTAGCTGAGAGATGTAGCCTAATGTTAGATATCCTATACTATTCCTCATGAATCTTCCCATCATATACAAAAAGATTTTTTCGAATCCGACTTGCAGTTTAAACAAACAAACAACCAAACCTAAATATTTCCGCTTTATTATATTAGTATTGATATGTGTATAAACTATGGCAGTCGACTTATTAACTAAGGTCTTCACGATCTGATAGGTCGAACGAGAATGTTATTATTCCACGTCTGAAGCGAGAATGCATTCATGCTAGTCGTTTCAAGCTTATGAAGTGTGCGGTCACAGTGCACACCTGTTGCTATCGCGCGCAGCCAATAAGGTGCGGGTCAATAGTACGGATACTAGTCATTAGTACATATTTTATAAGCACATCGATGATTCTTCGACACATTAATATGCCAGCTGCTCGTAAGGATTTGTAAAAGAACAAGTAAAATAAAGAAATAATACATCGTGTCACTACATAGTATAAAACAAAGTCGCTGTCGCTCTGTCCGTCCCTATGTATGCTTAAATCTTTAAAACTACGCAACGGATTTTGAAGCGGTTTTTTTTAATAGATAGAGTGATTCAAGAGGAAGGTTTATATGTATAATACATGCATAATATTGTAGAGAAATACTGATAAATTTAGAGGTTTATAATGTGATGTCGTTAATAAACACATTTTTTGCGCTTACATTGCAAACGCTAGCTGAACCACACGAGAAAAATCAAAATAATGTAGTACAGTATTATACACCTTAAAAAGTCCGCGATGGTATATGTCTATGTCTTAAGGATAACCCACAATATCCGTTTTTTATCCTTTACATTTTACGGGAAAAATCGCTTATTTACGAAGTGATTTTAAGCAATACAGCATTAATCCTTATCCAATTAAGTACCTTAAATACACTGTCCATTTAACATAGATCTATATGGCCCTTTACAGCATGTAATTTAAATGAATATTTCCGAAGATATTACAGATTTAAAATGTAGGGAAGTGCGGCGGTACCGGCCCTATATACCATGGTCAATTATATGTCGCTCTTTCAAGAGTAACTAACCTCTAAACAAAACATGTTTGTATTATCTAATGACAAAAAAGCTGTAAATATTGTTTATAAGGACATTCTGTGGTAGGTAGGTATATTTAGTATCAGCATTGCACCCGTGCGAAGCCGGGGCGGGTCGCTAGTAAAATATAACTAGATGAGTGTGGGTGTACGAGGGAGTTAGAATGATTTAGAGCGGGGAAGCAACGAAAAAATAGGGATTCGAACCGCGGTAGTATGGACTCGACAGATTGGACCAGCTGTTTCTACTGATTTGCTAACTGCCAGAACTATGACAATGTAATAAAACTATGAATTATGTAATTTCCAGGAGTCTCGTTACTCGGAGATATCATGGAATCGATTGGTGAGAGTGTGCGGTCGCGCCTTGCAGCTGGCTCGCATCCCCCCGTCCCTTTCTGTCGCGGGAGAAGGGCCCCAGAGTGCGTCCTCTACACTCCCGGTGCCCGAGATCGGGCTGCGAGCGCGCCTCTCGCTACTGAGCGAATGGCTGGTTCGGCCCGCGCCCAAGTATTGCTCGTTGAAACAAGACCAGTCACTCGGTGAGATATATCTACTAGCTCAGCTGAATAGTTTTTTTTTTAACCGTAGCACGGTTAATTTACTACCCTGTATCTGATAATAATCACAGTGCAGTCCAATAACTAACTTATAGGTTTAGCGTTGTGGCCACAATCTTACCTGATCTTAAGTGACGACGTGGTTCAGGATGGTAACACGCTAAGCCTAGTTAGTGGAAGACTGGCTCTCAAGTGAAGCTGCCGGAACACACTTATTGGTGCTTGGCGACAGATTTTCAACTTGAGAGTCATTCGAACTCACATTCATCGACGCGATGTCCGTACACACTATCACTGAGCCATAATTGCTTCAAAAATCACTCAAATATTACTACGTTATGTTTGAAGGACAATTCCACAGTTTCACAGTATGGCTAATATATGACATAGACAAGTTCTTTGTCTATGTGTAGTGTTAGGGGGCGTTCAAGTATTATGTTAAACTTTTAATGGTCTTAGACCTTCACCTTCATCCTCACCCTGTAAATAAAAATAAGAAATTTGATAACACCCCCAAATATGATAAGAGGTAAGAAGTTTGCCATAATCTCTGTACAGAAAATAGATTTATATTATTTTTTTAAAGCCATGCTATATAGTATGCAGTATGCGTCGGGAATTCGTCGAATTGAACATCTGGACGTTTAAGACTTACTTATAGTGTAGCGTTAATTCGATTTTCTGAACATGAACAGAGATTTTGTATACAATATAAAACCGTGAGATTTTTATAGGCTGCGTTCGATGTCTGAAGTAGTTAAACGCACCCTCACCGTAAGTGGTGCGCGTGATGATACTGATTTGTGCGTGTGCTCGTGCAGCGCGGAGGCTGCTGCACCGGGAGCTGGGGCTGAGCCCGGCCGCGCTGCCCGGCGGCGCCGGCGGCCCCGCCGTGTTCCCGCGGCGCGCGCTCTGCTGCCTGCAGCTGCAGCGGCGCACCCTCGGCCACCTCTCTGCGGTCTACTGCCTGGTCTTCGACCCCACCGGCAGATACGTCATCACGGTTAGTATCTCTATGTTCTACAGTCCTGAGTCAGTATTTTTGATTTGATTAATTTTATAAGCATATTTAAAAACGCTTAAGGAGCAATATATATGCTATAATTGTGTGTCTTTATAGGTGACTCTCGGATTGCGTGTTATAAAAAGGGAGTGTTTTGAAGCTAAAAGTCTATCAAAGTTAAAATGTTTATTGAAAATTACAAATTTTCATGATATTACTTATTCTTATATTTATGCTTATATATTGATATTCCTGCCCACGACCAAACACAGATGCATGTTACAAGTGGAACAATATACCCTTGCTTTTGTAATCTGGTAACTCTTGCTTCCTGGTAACCGGCATCTGTGATGACCAGATTCGTCGTCTACCATTGGCACATGACCTGCCAGGGCTGTCCTTAGCTGCAAAGGTGGCTGTGCCAAATATTCTCTTTAGCGGCTAGTTGATTCTACTGCTGACGGTTCTGCAGAATCAGTTACTTTTTCATACATGTCTCTTTGTTCTCTAGCTGGACTCAAGTAAATCAAAGAATTAGCAATTTCTACTTTGAAGTCTAAGTAATCCAGAATATCATTTTTAGGAGTTTTACTGAGCCATCATTTCTTCATTATAGCTGCAACAGCGCCTCGAAATTTGTTTATTCGCCGTAACGAAACTAAACGATGCATAACATTATTAATAACTAATTAATCAAATTAAACAAAGAGGCTTCAAACTACTATTTTAGAAACTAATATTATTACGAATTTACGGAAAGAAGCCTTACGCCGTACGGCGAACTGTGAGTGATGTCTTCATAAAAATTGATCTATCTGTATGACTGCGCGGTTTTATTTTTATGACTATTGCACATGCGATTATTTTACCAACATAGAATTACGGATGCTGTGGTTTAAAAAAGTATACATACAGTAAATCAAAAGTAATGCTTTAACGTGTTTTATATTTAATTACACTTTTCATCACTTTTCATAGTTCAGCTATATTTATTTCACTGTGTTTGTAAGCGCCGGCGCACGTAACGTATTTTTACTATGACGTCTGACAGTTGAGTGTTGCCCGACGCGCCAACTCAAAAATACTCCGTCGCGTCCCATTAATGAGTGGCGCGATCAAAAACAATCTACACATTGAGCTCCACATTCATTTATTCGATGTAAATTCGAAAAATTCAAAATCAAATTTTGAATTAATGATATTAAACTTCTTTTTTATTTAAATTCCGCCTGAATAATCATAACATTCTTTCAAAACCAAACATCAGGCGTGTTTCGATTTTTTTCATGAGAAGTATATACTGTCAATATATATTTTGAAAAAAAGTTTGTTTTTTCAACAGAATACGAGTAGTTTTTTAATAAAGACAACAATATTATGTGTATTTTGTTTATCTTTTGGTATCAGTCCCAGTTGCAATAACCTGCATAAACCATTGTGACCTTAGGATATATATATATATATATAAGTATATATATTATCTCGGTACCGTGTATATCCGTGCACACCCGCCGCCTCGTGTCCCGCAAACCATCAGAAGGGTCGCGCGTACAGCGGTCGGCCTGTAACAACTAATTTTGCGAACGCTTTAAAAGCACATAAGGGTAGAATCTCAACTCGAGTTGGAAAGTGTCTGAAGAGCCTGTTTCAGTGGGCCTTAAAATGGATAATGCAAATTGATATAGTTATTTCGTTATGGTCGTGGTCGTCGGTATCAGGGCGCAGATGACCTGCTGGTGAAAGTGTGGAGCGCATGTGACGGCAGGCTGGTCGCCACGCTGCGCGGCTGCGGCGCTGAGATCACAGACATCTGCGTGTCCGCGGACGGAGCCCTGCTCGCGTGCGGCTCCGTCGAGCGGCTCGTGCGCGTCTGGTGCCTCGCGACCGGAGCGCCGCGGGCGGTGCTGCACGCGCACGCCGGCACCATCACCTCGGTACAGTGGTCGCCCGCCTGCCGGGGCTCCGTGCGCTGGCTCGCCTCCACCTCGACGGACGGCTCGGTCGCTTTCTGGACTTGTTCCGGTGACGGGCAGTTCCTCTCGCAGCCCGTGCAGTATGTGGAACGTTTGCGCCCGGGCGCTTGCCACATGATCTGCGCCGCGTGGTCCCCCGGCGGCGCGCTCCTCGCCTGTGGCTCGGCGGACCAGCACGTGCGACTGTACGCGATGCCGGGCACCGGCGGGGGCGGCGGCGGCGGGGGCGGGGGCGGGGGACCGACGCGCGTGCTCGAGATCGCCGTGCACGCGGACGCAGTCGACAGCCTCGCGTGGGCGCACCGCGGCCTGCGCTTCGTGTCGGGCAGCAAGGACGGCAGCGCCGCGCTGTGGACGCTGCACGCGACGCAGTGGCGGCACACCATGCTGCTGCCGCCGGAGCTCCGACGCGACCACCACAAGCGGCTCAAGGTGACCATGGTCGCGTGGGACTGCAGCGACGCACTCGTCTTCACCGCCGTCTCGGACTGCACGGTGCGCGTGTGGTGCTCGCGCTCGTGCCGGCCGCTGCGCGTGCTCTCCGGCCACAAGGACGAGGCGTACGTGCTCGAGGCGCACCCCTTCCTGCCGGGGGTGGTGCTCTCCGCGGGACACGACGGCCAGCTGTTCGTGTGGGACGCGCCCGCAGGGGAAGCGCTCGCGCACTTTCATAACCGGATCGAGGGGCAGGGGGACGGCGCGATCTTCGACGCCAAGTGGGGCGGGGGGGCGAGCATCGCGGCGACCGACTCGCACGGGCACCTGCTGCTGCTGGGGCTCGGGCGCGGCCACCGGCTGCTCGCCGAGCTGCCCACGGAGCTGTTCTTCCACACGGACTACCGGCCGCTGGGTGAGTGCGTCTCCGTGCTGGGCTCGTGTAGGCTCTTACCAGCTGGTAAGTAACACGGGACATGTGTGCGCAGTGCGGGACGCGCTCGGCGGCGCGCTGGACGAGCAGACGGAGACTCCGCCGCACCTGATGGCGCCGCCGTTCCTGGTGGACGTGGAGGGAGCGCCGCACGCGCCGCAGTTCCAGCGGCTGGTGCCGGGCCGGGAGAACCTGGCGCTGTCGCAGCTGATCCCAGCGGCGGCCGCGGCGCGGAGCCGCATTGATTCGCTGATAGAGGCGCTGGCGGCGGGCGTCGGCCCCGAGGACGTGGGGCTGGAGGGCGGCGGGGGCGCGGCGGGGGGCGGCGGCGGGGCGCGGGGCGTGTGGCGCGGGGAGGGCGTGCGGCACACGCTCGGCTCGTGGCAGCGCGGGGACCCGCTGCTGGTGCCGCACAGCTCGCGCCCGCTCGTGCAGCCGCTCGCGCCCGCGCACCAGCAGCGGCTCGAGCAAGCCGGGTAACGTATCCCAAACACATTTAAACAACCACTTCAAACTACCAGCTTTATTTAATTAAGATTAGCCATGAAAATATCTTAATTGGCAATACAATTGCGATATTTTTGTTTATATATAAAATCTACTTTTCGTCTGGTAAGCAGGTGGGCGAAGGACGATCTAACTTCGAATCCTGCATTATTTAAAACAAATTTTGCCTTTGAAAGTGAGAACTTTTTAGCACCGTTATGATGTGAAACTCGATGAAACGAAAAAGCGACAGTAAAATGAGACAACCATATATATCTATAGGATTTAACCTGCGAGAAATTGAGATAGCGTACATTTACATTATGCACGGTTACTGCAAGTCCTGATTTTCATGATTGTGATCGTCGTCGGATTGTCCTAGTGGTGTGAGACGATCAGACTTCATACGCAGTACGGGTGAATGGTCGATAGTTTGAATCCGGATGATTTAGGACATCTTGAACATATATTTCAATTTTTTGTTGCAGTTTTCTCTTCTAACACTTCAATTTTTTTTTGTTCAACTAGATTGAGGATAGTAAGCGGCTGCCATAGTCTACAGATTTTTGTAATACCATAGGTATCACTAGCGCGTTACCGACCTTGAACCCCATTCCCCAAGGAGTTCTGGAAACCCTACTCACCACAGGAACACAACACTAAGTCATTTGGCTGCGATCTTCTGTAGGGTGAAGGCATTCCACCAGTCGGGCTGTCCCAAGTAGAGAGAACTCTCCAAAGAAATATCTCTGAGCCTTACCTCTTTCTCGAAAACGTTATTCATTTAACATACCGAATGGCGCCCACAGCACAGACACTGCATGCTGTGACGGCCCCACTGTAACGATCGTTTATAAATAATATCACACACGCTGGGCTTCGAAGCCACAGTTCTACGGTAACCCCCATCTCGGCATGAACAAAGAACGTTTCCTACGTCATATCTTTGCCGTGCTGTGAGCCTGTGATGCTGTCTGCTGACCAGTGTGTTCCCTCCGTCCTGGAGCATGGACTTCTTCAAACATAATATGAAGAGACATTTGAGCAAGCTGGCATCACAGCACCGACAGCCAGGGGATTGTAAGACCTCTCGGTGGTCGTCCATGGTGTTAGATTGTAATAAACATATGTGTAGGGCGGAGCTGAACGCGTTGGAGCAGAGCTGGTACCGGCGCGAGATGAGACGCCGCCCCCTCATGATCAGCACCGCGCCCGACGGGGGCGGAGGCCCGCGGCGCCGGCCGGCCGCCCGGGCCGCTCCGCGCGCCAGGGCCAGGCTGCAGCCGCAGGTGCGTCGCACTCACACCTTACACTTACATAAACACCATTATTAACTCTTAACAGCTCTGTATAGACAACAAGTTAGATGAGAGGTGTGCGTAAACGCACCGCCTACGCCATTAGGGTAAACGAATTTTTGGTATTCCAGTTGACAACACACAATAACATTATAATGTAAGAGCTACCGAAAGTACTGCATTACTGCTCGGTCAGTTGTCCAAAGGTTTCGATAGGTTTTTTTTATAGAATAGGCAGCCGTTGACCGGTGTTGTTCCTTGCCCCGCTGACACCCCTGTCGTCCTGACAAGCACTAACCACACGGAACTCATACATTGGTCGGCTCAAATAAAGTCGTTCGCTAATGTATCATGTCGTTTATAAAGTAATTTATTTAGTTATTTAAAATATAGCCGCAATGGAAGAAAAACATGCAGCTAAGAAAGAAATGCATACTTAGGGTTCCCATACAATCGTTATAATAATAGAATATTATTTAAAAAAAAAACTCACCCGTAAAGCGGCCGGTAGGTTTAGACTGTTGCAGATACTGTAAGAAATAAGATAATAATTATAGACATATATAGATAAATTATATACCATACTATGCGTTTCAAGGTTATCGGATAACTACTGTATTAGGACGTTAACTTTACCGTTAGGCCGTACGATGATTGTTAGTTTCGATTATCCATTAGGGCTTTTTTTTAGTCTTAATTTTATTTAGAGACTTTTATCCCCAAGGATATGTCAGTCTCATCATAACTTATACCTACTACTTATACCAACACAAGCTATAAACTAAAGTAAACATACACATAAGATTATATCAGTTTCTCTGGAAGAAAACTTAATTTAAAAGAACTACACAATATTCTTGAAGCATCCGATGTCGGTTCTGCCAGAATGCTTTGATATACACCCACATCCCAAACATTAATTTTATACTTATTATTTAAAGATATCCTATGATTATAATTTCTGGAACACTCCATCAAAAAATGATGGACATCGTCAATCTTACCACACTGGTTGCACCATTAGGGCTTGTATAGACGGCGTCGCCGACGCAATACCAGTGTACATTTTTAGTTATACACTGCTAGCCGCGAACATTATAAATGTATGCCTAATGAACAATTTTATTTTTTACATAAAAAAAAAATTTGGTAGATAGTATTAGCACACTATATGTACAAAAATTGGCAAAATCTATATAAGAATTCAAGGACACGCTTGTGGTTCCATCCTATTTTGATGCAAAGAGAACATCATGGTGAATTCCATATACTTTATGAAGATCTACGAAGAGATGAGTGTAATTTTTGTGATTATCTTTGGATGAATATCAAGACATTCGAAAAATTATCTACACGTAGTATAAAGTTGCTATCTGCGTCTGTCTGTTTGTCCGCTTACTTGTTCTAAACCACGTAACGAATTTTTATTCTGTTTCACTGTTATGTAGTTATTTTTTACGGAAGTTTTGTATATACAATATATTCCAATTAAGGTTTTCTATAGTAGAGGAAATCTAATATTTTTTAATCAAGTCGTCGATATTCGGGTGTGTATATATGGCTTACGTTAGCTAAACCTTAAAAAATACATCAAAATAATGAACCAAAGCATTGTAGTTCTTTAAAAAGCCTAGAGAAAAGCCCCCAATGCCATAAGTCTATCTCATAAAGTTGCCTCACAGTAACCATTTTAAAATATGTATTAGGTTATTTGCATTCTCTTTGCATGAAAATACGATGCGTGTATTATTTTATTTGTTACTTTATTTTGTTGCGAATTTTTATACCTATAGTATGCTAACACTAACTAATTTTTTGAAGTGAAACTTCTTATGCGACTTCCAACGCGTTAAACGCACATTATTGGTCTCTCCTCTTTGTGTGAGCCAGAGCGAGAGAGCAATATATTATCGGTTTCCCCTCTTTGTGTGAGCCAAAGCGAGAGAACAATATATTATCTGTTTCTCCTCTTTGTGTGAGCCAGAGCGAGAGAGCAATATATTATCGGTTTCCCCTCTTTGTGTGAGCCAAAGCGAGAGAACAATATATTATCGGTTTCTCCTCTTTGTGTGAGCCAGAACGAGAGAGCAATATATTATCGGTCTCTCCTCTTTGTGTGAGCCAGAACGAGAGAGCAAATGTCGGTGTGTATGTATATTGCAAACCGTTTAAATAATTTATAAAATACCTTTTAAAATAAAGTTTCACTTCTATCGTGTGTGAATCGCACACACACCTTTTTTTCATTTAACCTCTTATCTATTATACCTATATGTATAATGTTCGTGGCTAGCAGTGTATTAGTAAAAATGTACAGTGATATGGTATACCAAGCGGCGGCGTCGTCTAGACAAGCCCTTATTGTCCAGTGAGTGAGCAGGACAGTGAGATGTGGTGGTGCGTACAGGTGCAGCGCGTGGTGGAGGAGCCGCCCGAGGCGGACGTGGACGTGGAGAGCGCGTCCGAGCGCTCGGACACGTCGGACTCGTCTGTCCGGCTGTCCGGGTCCGGCCGCTCGTCCCGCTCGTCCCGCTCCTCCCGCTCGTCCCGCACGTCGCGCTCCTCCAGCTACGACCCGACCGACTGCTCCAGGTAACAGTGACGTCACGATACAGCCTTCAACTACTCATATTTACTCGAATCAGATCCGGGACCCTTAGCATGTTACGTCACAAATGTACAGTACCTCTATCATCTATATTATTTCTTTAATGTGTTTTTTTCTGGCAACGTCATATCTCCGTTGACTCTTCATGAAAATAAACGATTCAAATATCGTTTTAAAGGTCATGTTTCGCGCTATTGACGAAATATACACAAATGGTGTGAAACCGTTAAAAAAATACTCAAAACCTTTTCCATTAGAGATGTCATCTGTTGCATACCATGCATACTGCATTGATTGGTAAAGGTATTTGTTATTCCATACACCCAGTCCGCATAGACATATAATGTGTAGTACGTAATGTAATCAGTGTTTGTTTGGCCGCAGCTCTCACTCGGGCACTAAAAGCGATAAGTGAGTATACTATATATAAACTTATACACCTAAGTAAGGAAGGGACTTATAAGATGGCCTCGACCAGATTAAAGCTATTAGCTATAAAGACGTCTTTTTTGAAAAGTTACACAGATTGGGATGTTAGGGCAAAACTAGACTAAATATGTAGATAAATTGTCTGTATAAAAGCTTTTATTTCTACACGATAAATTCCACGACACATGAAACTGGCTACCACATACAATTTTTCGAATCCGACTGGTAGTTGTAGAGTTTAGCGCGTTTAAACAAACAAACAATCAAACTAAAAACTTTTTATTATACATATTAGTATAGTAGGAATATGCGAATAATTTGAATTTACGAATTACACAAATGAACGGGAACCGATTTCGATAATTTTCAATTATTTATGCCTATTTTTAATAACCAAAAAATTATTTTTGCCTAATTAAGACATTCATTGTTATGTTGTATGTATACAATTTGATTGATAGTTACTTGAAATAAAATGCGTTAAAACTACTAGGCCGACGCGACGCAACCCTAACGGGTAAACGGGTAAACAAACAAAAATATTTGTAAGTTAATCGGATAATTTGTAATTTTTTGAAGTACGAGAGCAGGTTGAATAAACTGAAGACGGGTGAAACCGTGGGGCATAGTGGTGGATATGGGTATGTGTGTTGCAGCTCCGAGTCGTCGCAGTACTCGGACTGGGAGGCCGGGGCCGCGCTGGCGCCGCCGGCTCGCGCGCGCCGGAGACCGCTCCCCGCCAGGAGGTAACTATATCGAACTCCACTCCATCTCTCCAGTACATTGTCAATACCAACACATTACATGATCATACAAGCAGATAACAGATAGCAGATAATAGATAACAGAAAATACAGATAACTACAAGCTAGAACGCCACAGAAATCCTTCTGTGAGGATTTACCCCAACAGCCCCCATTATTTACAATTATTAAATTTACTTAATTTACCGAAAGCTTCCCTTCTCCTTCTCTTACGCTACGAAAGCTTCCCTTCCCTTTTATTTTGTCTTACTCTAATTATGCTAATGTGCTATAAATACATAGTGTTAATAAAATACATTTTATCTTTTAAAATTCCGGGTGTGTCGCAACGACAGGTCAGAATCTAAAATTTTATAAATATCAAAACTAATTTAAAATGTAGTAATGTTTTTATATAATTAATCGAAAGCTAATTCTTGTACAAATTATTAGTTACTAAACTTTTAAAACATATAAAATTGAGGTTAATTAATAATAATGATACATTTCAAGCTCACTTGAAGAGAGTTTTCGTGAATCTTCCGTGCATACTTTGAACTCATCTTTACAATAAATTCCTACACCCGTGGGTAAATACAATGCTGTTTGTCTGCAGTAATATAATGTATTCTTACAAAATAATGTACAAGTAGATCAGATACAGTATTCAGGTATTCTTAGTAACAGTTGTGGTTCTGGGACAAACGGACATTACTCTGTGCTTGTCCAAAACAGGGCTGTCCACCGTCGAAATGTCTCGCATACATATCTATTAGCTATGCTCGTGGCTTCGCTCGCGTGGACTATAGAATTTAGTCGGTATTGTGGTGACCGTTGGTTAAAAATGCTTATTATTTTATTCGGGTGGATCCCTAATTCTTATTCTAAAATTAAAAGAAGCCTAAGTTACTCCTCATAAAATCAGCTACCTGTGAGTGAAAGCTCCGTCAAAATATATCCAACCGTTTCCGAGATTAACTCGAACAAATAACAGACAAACATTTTATAAAATTAGTTTTTTATTATAAGTGCTGTATGTACTTTCATATATATTTAATAAGAAGTTGTTATTTTGATATTACAAACTGATTCAGGAAAAGAGAAAATTGTATTATATATATAGATTAAGGGTCGAAATTTCGAAAGCAAACGTTACAAATGCTTGAAATATAAAATCGGACCGATAAGGTTTCAATGTGTGCGTGTTCCATGACGCATTTTCTTATCTACAAATTTATACTAGATGCTTGTAGCAGTTTTTAGACTTTTTCGGATATTTATTTTATCGGAAGAATACTTTATAATAAATAGTGTTTGTGTCGAATCGAGTCCTGACGGTTGAATTGCAAGACCGACATCGGTCGACAGGTACAGCCCGAGCACGAGCGCGAAGCGTTCCGAGCGGGCCGGGCCGAGCTCCGCGGGCGGGGGCCCCGAGCCCGCGGGGGACGCGCCCGCCGGGGACCTGCCGGACCTGTACCGGCCCGGGGAGTGGCTGACGGCGGTGGCGCCGCGCAAGGCTCCCTACCACCCACAGATGGGCGACGTCTGCCTCTACTTCCGACTGGTCTGTATACCCTTACATACACATCTATCATTCAAACATCTTGATGAAACCATAGCATGTAGGTAGGTCATTTTCTACTGCCCGCCTGACTAGCTACCACCCTCAAGTTGAAAAATTGTCACCGAACACCTATATTAACAGTAGTGCACAGAGATCTCTATGCTCTCTCTACTTGGGGCAGCCCGACTGGTGGAACATTTTCACCCCACAGAAGATCGCAACCAAATAACCTTGTGCTGAATTCCTTGGGATACGGGGCTTCAAGGTCAGCAACGTGCTAATAATACCTCTGGTGTTATAAGCGCCCATAGGCTACAGTAGCCAGTTACCGTCAGGCGGGCCGTAAGCTTGTTTGTCTCCTAAGTTGTATATAATAAAATTTCTGGCAATAACTCGCTTTCTGTACATCCATTAAATGCAATTATTAACCTTAAAGAATAAATAAAACCGACCAAGTTTCTTGCTGGTTCTTCTCCATGAATGATATCATGATCAAAATGGTGGCAGTGTTCATGTTTGTATTTTAAATAAGATTAATATTATAAAACTCGACGTCTCTCTGTCCGTCTGTCCGTTTATGTTCATTTCACGCAAAAATTGCTAATTCGATTTACATGGCTTTTCCTTTAATTCATAATTATGTTATCTGAACAGATTATAGGATATATTTTGACACATTAAGTAACGTACGAAATAAGTAGCGACGATAATAATGAATCAATTCGGGGAAAAAAATTGCACTTGGGGCGATTAAATAGCTTACGCTTAGTAAACCATACGAAATATATGAACTGAATGTACTACATAATTGTAGACCTTATAAAGACCTACAAAAAAGTTAACGACTGCATATGTTTAACTTGTAAGAATCATTCACAATAAGCATTATTGGTGCAGCACAATCCGCAACCGACAGCAGTCTGTAGTGAACGCAGGCGGAGCCGCGAGCACAGCTAGTTTTAAATATTTTGCTATGACAAGTATTTATTCGACAGCAAGAGAGCGCGCTATGTGATAGCGTTGTCATAAATAACAAGTAATATTGAATAATGTGTGTAGGGCCACCAGAGGTACTTCGAGGCGGTCGCTGAGAAGGACCTCTACAAGGTGAACGCGCGGGACAAGCCCTGGGAGAGGACGCACGTTCAGGTCACTAATTCATTATTATTATTTATCCGCTAATAAACAAATTCACATTCACAGCCGGTCAACATACATATAACGTTATTAATCCGGGTGAAGACAACTTGTAAACGTACATTTGGGAGCAGCAAGCGCTTAAGAATCTGCCGCCCCTGTCACAGGAACTCTTACCTTTAGTCACGTTCGTCCAGCTGTTGGAACGTCCAGGGTGGTCAGGTCTGATAACGACTGCTTGTTCTCCCGATGCAGACCACACAATCGCCACTGACTAATTGTTCCTTACATTTTAATAGTTTATCTGTAATTATACTCAAACAAAGCAGTTTGAATCGCACGCAAGACTCGGACGGGAACGTACGAGCGCTTCACAACGCTCTGCTGTTGGTTCGAATCCCGTCACAAGAAGCGACAGTTTCACACCGGTATCCGATACAGATTAGTGCCAATATTAGAATTATCAATACCAGTTACGGTTTAAAAAAAAATTAAACACCAGTGATTCTTACGCAGGTTTACAGTAGAATGAATAAATAGTCTTACAATCGTCTTATAAATAATCTCTTATGCTGTAAACACCAGGTGGTTATCGTTTAAATATGTAACGTCAGCGTCTTCTACTCATGTACCCATTAATACGTCGTAATAAGAGAGAGTACAGCCCTGTATGACTATGTTGAAAATAATATCAATGAATTAATATTTATTATTAGTCCTGGTGGTCGAGTGTTTATATCGGCGGAATATAAATTCAATGTCCGCAGGTTCGAAAACCGGCAAATACCAACGAGTTTTTCGGAATTTTCGTTGATTTCGACGAATTTCGACTGATAGTGAAGGAAGAGGGAGGGAAAATCGCTAATACATCGTAGGCTGGCGTGGTGATTAAACCTATACCTTGGGAAAAGGCCTCTTTGCCCAGCAGTGGGACACTTACAGGCTGATATTTTATTATTTTACGATTAATGTTTATTCATTATTACTCCTTTGAAAATAATATAGAAGTTATTTTTATTCAAATTAAATATATACCACAAAAACCCGGCATTATGGTCACGTGACAGCGTGTGACATCATCGTTCAATAAATAAAACTCGGTTAAAGGTATTGTGTGTTGAGTTGAGAGTGAGTTTTCACAAGATAGCCTAAATAATAACACTCAACTGTGTATATTTATTGAACGGTGACGTCACGTTCTTGATATGCGCTAATAACCACGTGACTCATTGCTAAAACATTTTAATTTTTATAAGTGGTCAGTTGCCTTGTGTCAGATTTGTATTGTTTTAGGCTTTTTAAAAATATACCAAATGCCTTTCTATAAAAATGAAATGGTCATAATACTATATGCAGCCAGAGGCTAACATACCATTGATATGCATAAGCAATAGCGTGGGTGAAAGTACAGAATCTTGTGGGACCCCAGCATCAACTGACATGAGCTATAGTCGTATTTTTAATTAGACGAAGTCAACTGTCGTTTACTGTGTTGTCAGTTTTTGATGAAATAAAAATACTGTTATGACAAAGTGAATGATTGAAAAAACTCCTGAATGAATGAAATAGCCTCGATTGTCTAGTGAATAGTTAGTGTGCCGAACTGCCGATATCAGGTACGGGGTTCGAATTTTAGTCGTACTTTGTACGTACCAACGAGTTTTCGACGATTATGTACCTATAGTATCCACCTATACTGAATAGCGAGTGTTTTAAACATTAAGAAAAACATTGCGAGGAAACTTGTAAGACTGTCCGATTTTCAATACATCATGTAGTTGAAACTACTTAGTACATGTAATGATACTAATTAGTACGGGTTCACACAACGACGGTGGCCGGCGGACTGAAGGTCGCGGTGCTCGGTCACTCGGTCAGGGACGCGAGGAAAGGGCGCAGATAGATCTGCGCCAGAGTCGATACGCTAGGGTGCGCGTTACAGTCTCCCCCTCTAATCCGAACTATGCGACCCCGTGTTCGGGTTAGGAACAATTTTGCGCGGCCTACCTCGTCTCCGTTTCTCACGTACTGGTGCTTGGATGTGGCCAACGAAGGGTGTAAGTTGTGAAGGGTGGTATTTGCCTAGCAGCTCCCCATTGGTCATCCGCTCCAGCAGGTAGGTGGTCGGGCTGACGGCCTCTCGAACGCGATACGGACCATCGCGTCTGGGGATAAATTTGGGTGTCTGTCCCCGACTGGTATCGTTGGCACCTTGGGTTTTCAATAGAACTAGGTCACCTCCCTTATACTCCGGCGATGGGCGACGGCCTTCGTCAGCATTCCTTTTTTGTGTACTTTGAGCTTTCTCATGCACGTCTCGAGCTTCCACAAGAGCGGTTGAAAGCCTTCTAAGGTACGGAGTGAAAGATGGTATGAAATTGTCACCTTCCTAGATGCGGCGCATGTCCACGGCAGTATCAGCTGGCGCGCGGAGCTCTCTACCGAAGGTAAGGTAAGCGGGTGAGAATCCGGTGCTTGCAGTTATCGCCGAGTTCATCGCAAACCTAATCGCGGGCAGATGCAAATCCCAAGTATCGTGATCGCGCCCAACAAGTATTGCAAGTTGGGGTTTAAGGTCGCGGTTTTTTCTTTCCACAGGATTAGCTTCTGGGTGATACAACGGGGTCAGCGTCTGGTCAATGCCCATACAGTGGCATGCTTGTTGAATCACGGCGCTGATAAACTGCACTCCGTTGTCACTGATAATGCGGCGGGGAACGCCGAACCTGAGGAATACTTCGCTAATTAGAGTTTTAGCACATTCTGCACTAGTCGCGTTCTTGAGTGCGAATATTTCTATCCAGTCTTCCACGATGAAAACCCATTTATTCCCGGAAGCAGTTTCGGGAAGTGGGCCCAACAAGTCCACTGCTATGACCTCGAATCTCCTCGCTGATGCGGGGGTTTGAATCAGGCCTGCCGGTTTTCTGTTGTCACATTTATATTTCTGACAAGCCGGACATTCCTTGATGTAATTGGATATGAAAAGTCTCATTCCGGGCCAGTAGAAACGAGCACTTATGCGCGCTAGCGTGCGATCAACGCCGAAGTGTCCAGCTGTCGGCGCATCGTGAAACTCTTGTAATACTTTACAACGTTCGTGTCGAGGGACGACGAGGCAAGCTTCGCCTTCGTCGTCTCGTCCTTCCGGTCCGTACCTAAATAGTACGCCGTCGGACAACACGTAACCGCGGTTAGCCCACGGTCTCCCCCTAAAGGGATCGTCGGACTCCATGTCCTCAATTATCTTCTTAACATCTTCATCTTCCAACTGGTTCGCTCTGATGTCTCTGGGAGATCGCGCCGGTAGGTCTACCGTGGTCAAACAAAACATGCAGTCGTTAGGTCGCGACAACGTGTCTGCTATCACGTTCCCTTTACCTGGCGTGTGGTTACACTCCTCAATCACATCGGCGTCGAGCAGCTTCTCTGCTTTTGTAGCAAGGGCATCTTTCTTACTCGGAGACATTTTATAAAGCGGAGATGCAATGGGCTCCTGATTATCGTTTATTTTGATACGGTGAGTCGCAAACCCGGTCGGTGGACCCTCAGATGCGAACTGATCTGACCTGCTCGAAATGAACGCATTGAGTGCGTCTTTTTGCTTCAATGTGAGCCTGGGTCCCTCGTGGTCCCTCAGAAAAATGTTTGCAGAAGCTAGTTCCATGATTTCAGAATCAACAGAAGGTAGGCAATACTCACGCACGAATTCGTGTTGTTTGTTGGGGTAGTCGGAGAAGTACCAGGTACCCTGCGGTATGTTTAAAGTCACTCCTGCGTCGATTATAAAGTCGCGGCCCAGCAGAGTCTTCGTGTTGGCGCCGGGAAGTATGAGGAACTGTGTACGTATCTGCCGTCCCTGTAACGTGACATTTACAATTGTTGAAAAAACTTTAGTGACTTGAACTGAACCGTCTGCCAAACCAAAAGAACGCTCGGTTTCAGTAAATTCGTTTCCTTTGCTAAGTAGAATGTTATAAAGCGCGGGGCTTGCTAAGCTGTGTGTCGCCCCGGTATCCAGTATAGCCACTCCTGTTTTATCCAGGATGGAAATTTCCACTACTGGTAGGTCGTCAGTATTAGTGATGACCACACAATTAAAATCAGCGTTTTTCGCTGATGCCGCGGGAGTATCTTTTTTGGTTCGGCATGTCTCACATTTCGAACGCACAACTCCCGGTTGACCACATCCATAGCACCGTATACTAGAAGAGGTAACGCTATTATTATACGTAGGTGAAGTATTTGTATCTACACGACTACTATGTCTCTCTTTAACGCGGTGAAAATCGTTAGTACGGCGGTGATCGTAAATAGCCGTATCTACCGTCTCGTTACGTTTTACGCGCTTACGGCACTCTTCTGTCGTATGTCCAAAAATTTTACAAAACCTACATCGCGGTCTTATACGTTTACATTTCGAAATATTATCTATATGAGTCGCATTGTTCGGATTAGGAAAAGGTAGTGTAACATTTTGACTTACCGATATAGGTTGCTTACTGTACTCTGCGCGCGATTCCTCCACGTCCCTGGCCGTTCTTACAAACATTTCGAGATCCGTAATGGTATCGCGCGGCACGTATTTCCGAATTTTCCTATCACACAATCCATACACGATGTCAATCTTCATCGCCTCCGGTACTTCATACGGCAGCTTGCAGATAAGTGCACGGAGACGGCTCACGAACACGTCGGCGCGCTCGCCTCCTTGCTCGCTCGCGAAGATCTCACGAAGTATCCTGTAAGCAGGCCGAGGTACTCCAAACCTGCCCCGTAGTCTTCGTAGGGCCTCTGTCCACGTCGCCACTGTCGATCGGACCCCTTTCCACCAAACGGCGGCTTCGCCGGTTAATAATATCGGCAAGCCGCGTAATGCATGCTCGTCACTGACGTTAGCACACTCTTTATAGATTTCAATTGTATCTATAAACGCTTCAAGTATCTCGTCGTTGTAGGTAGCCGGCGCGCCATCAAAACGCGCGGTGCACTTCGCGAAGTTTCCCGATCGCGCTACGTCATCAATCGCAGGTCGCGAAGTGTTCGCGATGTCGGTTGCCGACAGTCGCGTATTTGCTAAAAGCTGTTCGATCATTTGCCTGTTGGACTCCGCCTGGTTCCGTGAAACAGCTGTGATGATTGATGTGAGCTGCGAGTTGGTCATCATCACGGGATTTCCTCCGGTGTTTGCTTCGTCTTCATCTGTGATCTCTAACTCACTCAGCTCGGCATCATCCTGTCTCCGTCGCGTTGGTCTAGGCATGTTCTGAACAATATTATGGCAATATATAACACGGCAACGGTAAAATAGTTGCACGTTGTATTTTCGTGTTCTCGAGCCGCTAGTTGGGACGCCACTTGTAATGATACTAATTAGTACGGGTTCACACAACGACGGTGGCCGGCGGACTGAGGTCGCGGTGCTCGGTCACTCGGTCAGGGACGCGGGGAAAGGGCGCAGATAGATCTGCGCCAGAGTCGATACGCTAGGGTGCGCGTTACATAGATGAATAAAATATATCAATTATAGGTAGGTAATGAAAATAAAAAATAGCGCTTATTACATAATTTGTTTTTATTCATCATCAGATAAAAAATCATTACTATCGCTTTCGGTGACATTAATTATAAATCTGTCTGAAACATTATCGATCATGTGGTCGAGACCATATATTTTGTCTTCTTATATGAGACACGCAGCTACTCCATTTTTCAGGTGTAATATGTTGAAGTCCTTCTTCAAAAAATTTTTTTACTTCTGTTATTTTGAAGGTTTTGTTATTTCTTGCAACATATCCTTTAGCCTGCGCCCATACCAACTCAATGGGATTGAGCTCACAGTGCTATGGTGGCAGACGTAAAACTATTATCCCATGTCCCCCCTCGTCCACAACATACTTATCGCAATGTTCCTTTTTGTGCTGCCGTACAATATTTATAAGAGTAGCTTTAACCATTGTTGCTTCGAATGAAATATTTTTGCTCGTTAGCCACTCTTGTATTTTAGGTTTAGTCCAAGACATTGTAGGGAGCGATTGTAGTTTCAGTTAGGGGCATTATCCATCACTACTACGGAATTTGGTTTTAGTTTTGGCAAGACCCCCCCATAAACCACTTCTCAAAGGAATCGGCATTCATCTCTTGATGATAATCTTCTTTTTTTTTTAGCTTCAAATATTAATAAGCTGTCTTCTACGAATCCTTCTTCCCCGCCTATATGGCCGATAATTAATCGTTTGCCCTTTCCTGAAGGCTGTTTTAAGCCAGTGGTCAAGCCATCTAGGAAGGCCTGGCGGGACGATAACACTGTCTGGTCAATCCATGTCTTCTTCGGTGCATGACCTTCATGATAGTGAAAAATATCAATTAATTATTGAAAGTACAATTTAATGTAAAGAAAACAGAAAATACGTAGGCATCGCTGGCGCCATAAAATAATGTCCTGCCTGTCAGTTAAAATGCTTTGTCTTGACTTTGTGACATATTTGAAATTTAAATGTTTCATTACATTTCTTAATGTACTCCAAGAAAAATTGGGTAAGTCTGGGTATTCATTGACAACCATAAGAATCTGTAAAGTAATAAAAAAAGTTTTTGAGTAAGGAAGTTACGCAATCTAATACTTTGGGTTTACAAAGAACATTATGGTAGACACAGAATATAATGCAATAGAAGGAATAAAGTTTAAGTTACCTTTATAATGGTGGGTGGCTCATTTGCATAAAAAAATTATGTACTTTCATCAAAGTAAAATCGTCTAACGTCTTTCTCAGGAGACTTAAATTGTTCATTTTCTTTGTATTCTTTTAATACATTGTAAACTGAGGTCACACCAATTCCCCTTACTCTTCACCTCATTCAATTCCCCAATACCCTCAATAGGTAATAGTGAAGCATCTTTCTCCTTAAATACGTGTTTGTAGCCTTTTTTATCATTAGTTTTTCGGTAACGCTTAAAGCAATCCGTAGTCTCTTCTTTCTTGACGACAAGCTTTAGCTTGACGTGCTTGGTTTAGGATCCATATCGTTTGTACGAAACAATATAGCAACAAATAAACACAACGATTACCACAAACACAATAAACAGCGTGAGCGCAGAAAAAACATTCGTGCTATCAGTCCAGAGGTTAGAAGCCGAATTACAAACAAATTGGCGACCGACGCGCGCGGCCTTGATCGGTGTTCGCACTAGTCGCCGCGCCGCGCTTTGTAATAAGCCGTCAAAAAACTGATTGTAGTTACATACCACTACTAACTTATATCAGAGCACTTTTATACAATTTTATTATAAAATAGAAATAATATCTAATATATAAAATTCTCGTGTCACGGTGTGCGTGATTGAACTCCTCCGAAACGGCTCGACCGATTTTCGTGAATCTTAGCGTGCATATCGGCTAGGGTGGAGAATCGGACAACATCTTTTTTCATCCCCCTAAATGTTAAGGGTGAAAAAAATGAAAAAGGTTTTTTAGTAGTATACGCAAGCGGAGCCGCGGGCACAGCTAGTTCTTTTATAGTTTGAAATGATTAACACTATTCACACTCATTGTTCATTCATCTGATTGAACGAGAACTGAACGCACAACTATTACTTTAAATATGCCAACATTATTTTACCAAGTGACATTAGCTACTGTCAGTTGGCTTCGTGGAATTAAAAATACGATTGTAGATAGCAGGTTTTTCGTGTACTTCTGCCGTCCAAGCGAGCGGAGCTGCGTAACTATGTATGCTAGTAAACGTACCGTCAAGTCGTCGAATTAGTTAATCATAACTCACAGTACGTTGTGATAACTGTGATGCAGGAATGCGAGCTGGTGAAGGTGGTCGGCATCAGGTACGAGATCAAGCCGCCGCGAATCGCGTGCGTGCGATTGTCGCGTGACGCGGGGGCGGGGGGCGGCTCGGCGGACGCGGGGGCGGGCGCGCAGGCGCGTCGCGGCCGCTCGTTCACGGTGCGCTACCACGACATGCCGGACGTGATCGACTTCCTGGTCCTGCACCAGCAGTACGAGACGGCCGTCGCACGCCGCTGGGGACCCGGGGACAGGTGAGCACGACTATACAATACTGTACCCGTACACTCTCATAGGTAAAGAGAATCATCTGTGTCGAAAAGCGTCAATTACGGTGGTCAAAAATTCGCGGGGTTTCATCTCGTAAATTGCTCAAACTGTCCGTTTTTATAATACCAATATGAATATTGAATCTCACAGGAAAATACCGTACGGCATAAATCTGTGGAAGTAAGCGAGGTAGAGAATCGGATTCGTCGTCAAGTAAGTGTGTCTGCAGGTTCCGATGCATGATCGATGACTCGTGGTGGACCGGCGTGGTTGTAGAGCGGTGCTCAAGCTCCGCGGGGGGCGGGGCGGCGAGCAGCGCGGCCGACGGGGGGGCGGAGTGGGCGGCCCGCGCGGCCGAGCACTTCCTGTCGCTGCGCGTGCGCTGGGACAACGGCGAGGTGGAGCGGCTGTCGCCGTGGGACCTGGAGCCGCTCGACCCGGACCGGCTGCCGGCGACGGCGGGCGGCGCGGTGCCGGTGCTGCCGCACGAGCTCGAGCGCGTGCTGTACCGGGCGGCGCGGGGCGAGTGGGGCGGCGGCGGGGCGGGGGCGCGCGCGAACGCCTGCCGCGCCATAGCGCACCACATCTCGCAGGTGATGTCGCTCGCGGTCGCGGAACCGTTCGTGGCGCCGGTCGACCTGCAGGCGTACCCGCAGTACGCGCGCGTCGTGCCCTACCCCATCGACCTCGCCACTATCAAGGGACGCTTCGATAACTTGGTAAGCTATTCACACGCACACACACTCGTAGCACAACAGTTCACCGCTACGTACCTTCATAGTAGCACTCGTAGAGGCTGCTACGGCTATGCGCTACGACCCCGACATGTGCTACGTTTCGTAGCTCGCGTAGCACTCGTAGCTCTCCTTCCCACAACAGAATCACATGCACTGGGCTTCAGAATCACAGTTTTACGGTAACCTTCATCTCGGTACGAACTAAATAGTTATATATGACTTATCTTTGTCGTACCGTGAAACTATGGTATGGTCTCTCGGGCAATGTGTTCCCTCCTTCTTAAGAGATCGGGTCCTTCAAGCGTAACGTGAAGAAATATTTAAGTAGGCCGGCATGACAGCGGCGACCGCCGATGGATTTTGATCTCTCGGTGGTCGCCGTTGTGTTTGGATTGTGCTGTGCTTACCATCAGGGACAGTACAGTCAATGGGCCGAGCTATTATAAAAAAATGTATAAGAGACAGACATATGGTGTAGCGGATTTCTTTTATATGTACTAAAAAGCAATATTTTTGTAGCGCACGCGGATAAAGCAGTTAGGGTGCGCTATTAACTCCGACTTACTTAACAAAAATTAATATTTAAGGCTAGCCGAGAGATGTAGCCTAATGCTAGATAGTCTCGTGAATCTGGCAATCATACAAAAATAATTTTTCGAGTCCGACTGGTAGTTTCAGAGATTAACGTGTATTAACGAACAAACAAACAAAAAATCTCGTCCACTTTATAAAATTATTAGTATAGATTATAAAACTCAACGTCTCTCTGTCTGTCTATCCGTTTATGTTCTTTTCATGCGAACATCACTTATGCAATTTACATGACTTTTCCTTTAAATCATAGCTATGTTACGTGGCCAGGTTATAAAATATATTTTATAAAATAAAATGACATACGAAATAAGCAGTGTCGATAATAGTGAATCAATTGGGGAAAAGACGCATTCGGGACGTTTAAATTGCATGAGATATATCACATTAATATTCTACATAATTGTGGATCTTAAAAAGGCCTACAAAAAGTTTGCGATAGCATATATATATATATCTTCCGACGGAATTCTGTAATTCACACGAGCGAAGCCGCGGGCATAGCTATTTACTTATAGACAAATGTCAAACTTTAAACACGGATAACAAGTATTTCTCTCTTTGTCTAATCTATATTATTAGAAAGTAAGGCCATTTATCTCGTCGATTTCATTCGCAATAACTCAGTTTATTTTTGAATTGTGTGAAGTCAAAACGAGTGTAATGCGAGCAGTAGCCGTATAGAGGACAAGCAAGTTGTATGCGTGATGATGACTGGACTCTATGGAAAATTGGTTATTTAGTAATGTTATGTAGATAAGGTGACACAAGATTTTTAAATGTACCTCCGAAGAGCAAATAGCAATTATATATTTGTGAACCGATGCGATAATGGGGAACAATATATGTAGGATAGGTAAGTTACTCACGCGTGGTCCATAGGAACGAACGACAGTAAGTAGTAGGAAAGTAGATGGCGGGTTGGTACATAGTACATGGATTCATAAAGACAAGTGTATTGCGGTCGGTCGGTTGTAGTTCTACCGGCGCGCGGCCGCCGCTCAGTTCGACGTGCGGTACCTCGCCACCAACGCGGAGCTGTTCAACGAGCCGCGCTCGCCCATCGTGCGCCAGGCGCGCCTGCTCACCGACCTGCTGCTCTACGTCATCAGGTAAGGTCATCAGGCACCGCCCATTATCTACCGCTCCAGATATACTGTCTATGTTTCATTTTGTCCAAAGTGTTTTTTCCTGGTAACACCATATCTCAGTTAATTCTTCATCAAAATTAATGACTCAAACGTAATATTAAAGCTTATATTCCCCGCTATTGACATGCGTTTGTATTATGACAGTCATTGGCGCGAGGTGGACGTCGTTTCCAAGTACCACGAGCTCGCCGCCGCGTACCACTCCTCGGACGAGGAACCTCTCGCCGCCTCTAGGACCAAGGTACTCCCCTGCACACGCGTTACCACACTCGCAGATTGCGAAATGCATAAACAACAACATCAACGTTTAATCGATACAGGCGACTCGATTATTCTACGATACCAAAAACCCGAGCACCCCAGAGTGATAAATACAATAGACAACAACATTTGGGCTCCATCCGACTTGATACTACAATACTGTTAAAAGCAATCGAGAACTATCGATAAGTTTAAACAGTTGAATAATCGATTTTATTTTAGTGTTTGAGAGAATGATGGCACAGTTATAACGTGTCCAGATTCTGCGTCGATGGACGTGCGTTCAAATTTAATCAGCCTGAGTAGTCCGTGAAGGGTACATCGTGATGAAGCCATAGCACAGTGGTAGAGTATTTTACCCTAGCTGCCACCCTCAAGTTGAAAATATGTCACCAAGCACCTATAGGTGTCTTCCGGCAGCTGCACTTAAGACTCAATCCCTCTAGACTTTGCGTGTTACCATTTTGGTCTAAATCGTCACATAAAATAGTTGAGTTCATGGCCATAATGTTGTACCTAAAAAAAAATGCAAGACCGTCAATGAATTTGAAGAATCGGATAACCGATTTTGCTATAACATGAGACATTCAATAGGGTACCGTTTTTTGAAATGTGGGGTTTGTTCGTTTAGTAATAATAAGCCAGTTTAATTTTTATTTCAATTTTATGTAAAATTGTAAGAATAAAGTGTTCTAAAATTGCATTTTAACTTTACATTTTAAATATCCACGCGAAAACGCTAACCGCCATACCGCTATGGATTGTGACGTCATTATATAGTAAACAAGCTTGCTTTTAGACCAACATTTTCTATAGATATTTAGCGACACCTAGTGGACATAATTGAAATAACTATTATTAATTCATCGTAAGAAGACTTGTACAACACATGTCAAATGTTTATTTTAGAGATGTAGCACAATTTCAATTGTAAGTTGATTTCACGATCATCGATTCTTTTTTGAACTAAATATAATTGAAAATACGGTTATGCTTTAAATCAATAGAGGGATATGTAAGCTGTGGAAATTAAATAACAAAAATAAATTATAATAATAATTGAGATCGCAATCTGGTGCACTTGAATTATTGAATGGCTGACTCCAAATAACAAGATTAATAATTATTTCAGTCAATATTCATTGTTGCTTATTACTGCAGTTAAAATGTAGGAATTACGTAAATATATTTGTTTATTCGAAATTAGACAAGAAACTAATAAATTAAAAGTACAACGGCAATCGATCAATACGATTAATTTTCGATTCCTGGTTTTATCGTTTTATTTTACTCTAGTTTTAAGTCACATAGAAAATAACGATGCACGTGGTAACAAAAAAAAAACCAAAATTTTCAAAAATCATTGTATAGAGGAAGTTATTTAGGATTTTATCGTGCAGAATGTTTTTAGAATGGTTATCAGTGTAATTTTGTTTTTAATGATAATTGGTAGCCGAAAGGTAGGTTATGTCATAATTTGCACGATGTAACAATTTATGTTTTGTAAATATATCATGCAAGTCTTCTTACGATAGGAACATGTATTTTAAGTTACCACAAAAACTCCCTGGACATTATTAACAAGTGCATCTTGTTAGAGTTATGTCTGAAGAGTGCGTGTATGCGCGTGTGTGTGTGCAGAGTGGCGGGCGGGCGGGGCGCGCGGCGCGGGGGGGCACGCGCGCGGGCGCGGGGGGCGCGGGAGCGGCGGGGGACGCGACCCCGCGCCGCCGGCAGTGGCGGGAGCAGTGCGAGGGCGTGCTGCGCGAGCTCGTCTCCTCGGCGGACGCGCAGCCCTTCATGCAGCCAGTCTCGCTGGACCAGGCGCCCGGTAACGCGAGCCCCTCACATCTCACTATACTAACACTACGTACCCCCTCCAACCCACCTTGCCTCCGCGAGTTTTTTTTTTTCTTTTGCTGGTAAAGGAGGTGGGGTAATATAAATCTTACGTTAGATGAAAGTTGATAAAGTTATGTAAATATTTTCTAAACCACAAACTCAATTACCAAATTTCTGTTCTTATTTGTTACGAATATTTAGATATAGGCAATGATCGTTTGTATGTTTGTGGTGGTAGACTACCACCTGGTGGTGGAACGCGGCATGGACCTCGGCACGGTGGGCGCCCGGCTCGCGGACGGCGGCTACACCTCCCCGGAGCAGTTCGCAGCGGACGTGCGGCTCGTTTTCTCCAACAGCCGGCTCTACAACACCAACAAGCGAAGTCGGGTCAGTGCATTTACATAGTCATACAACCATATAGCATTTACAGTTTTAGGAAATATTAACAAAAAAAAAACATTCCATCTCAAACTGGATTGACATGAGACCCTCAAGTAATGTAGTTCACCTTACCGTTGAACATACTGAAAATTTCCATGTGAACAAAATAAACAATAATCCGTTTACATAGTTGGGATTGCTCACAATTTAACACTTATACTTTATTCATTATAAGAAGGCTTGCATGACATATCCACAGAACGTAAATTGTTACGTCGTGCATTATGACATAACATAAATACGTGCATTTCAACTATCAATTATAATAAAAAAAATGGTTGACACTGATAAATGTTTTAAATACATTTTTCACGATAAAATTCCAAATTACTATACAATGATTTATAAGAATTTACATTTTCTTTTTTGTTACTACGTGGATCGTTACGTTCTATATTTCTTAAAACTAGAGTACACCAAAATAATAGAATCAAGGAATAGAAAAGTAATCGAATGCCGTTGTACATTTAATTTATTAGTTTTTTTTTAATTCCGAATAAAAATGTATATTTACGTGATTCCTACATGTTTACTGCAACAAACAATATTGACTGGAATACTTAATCTTGTTGTTTGGAGTCAGCCATTCAATGATTCAAGTGTTTCAGATTGTGATATCAATTGTATTTTTGTCATTTCATTTACACAACTTGCACACTCTTCATCTCATTTAAAGCATAATCGCATTATCGATTATATTTAGCTCTAAAAAAGAATCGATAATCGTAACATCAACTTCCAATTTAAATTATGCTACATCTCTAAAATAAACATTTGACATGTGTCGTGCAAGTCTTCGTACGATGAATCAATAATAGCTTCTATGACAGACATTTTTGTACTAAAATTTTTGTATACTGTGGGTTTCAAATGAGAAGATAATCGCGTTCGCGTAACTTTAGCTACTACTTGAAATTCTTGTACAGCCAGCAAAACAAAACTTAGATATAAAAAAGGAAATGTTTTCTTTTTCAAACAAGCTAGCTGTCCCAACAAACGTTGTTCTTTCAGTCCACAAATGATCCCAAATTTTCTTTATTCTTAAAAAAAATTCCAATACCATAACGAATAAAAAAAAATTACCAATATCCACGGTTTTAATCATGCATTATGGTTTGGAGTTTATAAAAAATCTAAAAAGAAGCAAACAATTACAGATTTTCCTAATTTTATTTCCTTAAAAATTTTATTTGTAGTTACTATTACTAATATTGAAAAGACAAAATATCCAAATCGGTCTAGCCGTTCTCAAGTGCAGTGTTTACCAACAAACAACAATTCTTGTAAATACATCTAAGTTAGCGTTAAAATGGTATAATGCTCCTTACCGGCACAATTTATTTCTCTTTTTTTTTCAATTAATTTTATAACGTTGTTGTTTTTCCGATTGTACATTCTTTTTAAACTGAAGTTGCATGCGATATTCTAAGCAAGATGGCAGTTTGACAGATGTCTTCTTATCTGAAACGCATACATGGTATATGATACATTATTAAGTATAAATAAATAAACAACATTTGTATGTAGTTCACTTGATAATCACTTTTTTTATGTCCGTACAAAGAATGAATGAGTTGACAAGTCGAAAATGCATACTTGTCAGATCGGCCAATTTAAATACTTTTTTTAAATTATCTGAAGTATTACTCATTTATTCACCATATGAGTTATTAGGCAACACTGATGCCAGATTTGATGCAAGTCGACTTGTCAACCTATTCACACCACGGACGGATATATGCAGTAAGTCCGAGAGGTGCAATACATTCCCAGTAGCAGCGGGCAAAGTCATGGAGGAAAGTATTGACACCGTTCATGTTTTCAACTCTTATTAAATTGCTATGCTGTTAATGCATATACACAGAACTATTATTTAGAGAAGTATCTACATTGTGTATACATTACAATAAATCATTCGAGGTAACAAGTTTTCCGCGTGGACAGTGACGTCACGGGCGTCAGTTATGGGTTGGAGTGCAGGCGCAATCTGTACATTTAATTGCATTAAAAAAAAACACTCGTTCAGTTATACATCGAAGCGATATTTTTAAAAGCGAAATTATCCAGTTCGTTTAAGAAGAATCATCATCGTATTTCCTGCTGCTCTATTACGTATGATCGTAGAAGTCGCCTCGCGCTCCCTCTTTATGACAAGACCATGGGTAACCTCTCGCTTGGAGGAGCAAGAAGCTTGTGTGAGATTCCTACACGCCAAAATAACACGGTCCATAGTTGCATCAGTGATTTTTTAACAAAGTTGTCTTTCATTGGTGATTTTACCATCATGAGGCTATCTTCCTCTTGCGACAGTGATTTTTAACGAAGTTGTCTTTCATCGGTGATTTTATCATCATGAGGCTATCTTCCTCTTGCGACAGTGATTTTTTAACAAAGTTGTCTTTCATTGGTGATTTTATCATCATGAGGCTATCTTCCTCTTGCGACAGTGATTTTTAACGAAGTTGTCTTTCATCGGTGATTTTATCATCATGAGGCTATCTTCCTCTTGCGACAGTGATTTTTTAACAAAGTTGTCTTTCATTGGTGATTTTATCATCATGAGGCTATCTTCCTCTTGCGACAGTGATTTTTAACGAAGTTGTCTTTCATCGGTGATTTTACCATCATAGAGAGGCTATCTTCCTCTTGCTACAGTAATTTTTTAACGAAGTTGTCTTTCATCAGTGATTTTACCATCATAGAGGCTATCTTCCTCTTGCGACAGTGATTTTTAACGAAGTTGTCTTTCATCGGTGATTTTATCATCATGAGGCTACCTTCCTCTTGCGACAGTGATTTTTTAACAAAGTTGTCTTTCATTGGTGATTTTATCATCATGAGGCTATCTTCCTCTTGCGACAGTGATTTTTAACGAAGTTGTCTTTCATCGGTGATTTTACCATCATAGAGAGGCTATCTTCCTCTTGCTACAGTAATTTTTTAAGGAAGTTGTCTTTCATCAGTGATTTTACCATCATAGAGGCTATCTTCCTCTTGCGACAGTGATTTTTAACGAAGTTGTATTTCATCGGTGATTTTATCATCATGAGGCTACCTTCCTCTTGCGACAGTGATTTTTTAACAAAGTTGTCTTTCATTGGTGATTTTATCATCATGAGGCTATCTTCCTCTTGCGACAGTGATTTTTAACGAAGTTGTCTTTCATCGGTGATTTTATCATCATGAGGCTATCTTCCTCTTGCGACAGTGATTTTTTAACAAAGTTGTCTTTCATTGGTGATTTTATCATCATGAAGCTATTTTCCTCTTGCGACAGTGATTTTTAACGAAGTTGTCTTTCATCGGTGATTTTACCATCATAGAGAGGCTATCTTCCTCTTGCTACAGTAATTTTTTAACGAAGTTGTCTTTCATCAGTGATTTTACCATCATAGAGGCTATCTTCCTCTTGCGACAGTGATTTTTAACGAAGTTGTCTTTCATCGGTGATTTTATCATCATGAGGCTACCTTCCTCTTGCGACAGTGATTTTTTAACAAAGTTGTCTTTCATTGGTGATTTTATCATCATGAGGCTATCTTCCTCTTGCGACAGTGATTTTTAACGAAGTTGTCTTTCATCGGTGATTTTACCATCATAGAGAGGCTATCTTCCTCTTGCTACAGTAATTTTTTAACGAAGTTGTCTTTCATCAGTGATTTTACCATCATAGAGGCTATCTTCCTCTTGCGACAGTGATTTTTAACGAAGTTGTATTTCATCGGTGATTTTATCATCATGAGGCTACCTTCCTCTTGCGACAGTGATTTTTTAACAAAGTTGTCTTTCATTGGTGATTTTATCATCATGAGGCTATCTTCCTCTTGCGACAGTGATTTTTAACGAAGTTGTCTTTCATCGGTGATTTTATCATCATGAGGCTATCTTCCTCTTGCGACAGTGATTTTTTAACAAAGTTGTCTTTCATTGGTGATTTTATCATCATGAGGCTATCTTCCTCTTGCGACAGTGATTTTTAACGAAGTTGTCTTTCATCGGTGATTTTACCATCATAGAGAGGCTATCTTCCTCTTGCTACAGTAATTTTTTAACGAAGTTGTCTTTCATCAGTGATTTTATCATCATGAGGCTATCTTCCTCTTGCGACAGTGATTTTTAACGAAGTTGTCTTTCATCGGTGATTTTACCATCATAGAGGCTATCTTCCTTTTGCGTCAGTTATTTTTTAACGAAGTTGTCTTTCATCGGTGATTTTATCATCATGAGGCTATCTTCCTCTTGCGACAGTGATTTTTTAACAAAGTTGTCTTTCATTGGTGATTTTATCATCATGAGGCTATCTTCCTCTTACGACAGTGATTTTTAACGAAGTTGTCTTTCATCGGTGATTTTATCATCATGAGGCTATCTTCCTCTTGCGACAGTGATTTTTAACGAAGTTGTCTTTCATCGGTGATTTTATCATCATGAGGCTACCTTCCTCTTGCGACAGTGATTTTTTAACAAAGTTGTCTTTCATTGGTGATTTTATCATCATGAGGCTATCTTCCTCTTGCGACAGTGATTTTAACGAAGTTGTCTTTCATCGGTGATTTTATCATCATGAGGCTATCTTCCTCTTGCGACAGTGATTTTTTAACAAAGTTGTCTTTCATTGGTGATTTTACCATCATGAGGCTATCTTCCTCTTGCGACAGTGATTTTTAACGAAGTTGTCTTTCATCGGTGATTTTATCATCATGAGGCTATCTTCCTCTTGCGACAGTGATTTTTTAACAAAGTTGTCTTTCATTGGTGATTTTATCATCATGAGGCTATCTTCCTCTTGCGACAGTGATTTTTAACGAAGTTGTCTTTCATCGGTGATTTTATCATCATGAGGCTATCTTCCTCTTGCGACAGTGATTTTTTAACAAAGTTGTCTTTCATTGGTGATTTTATCATCATGAGGCTATCTTCCTCTTGCGACAGTGATTTTTAACGAAGTTGTCTTTCATCGGTGATTTTATCATCATGAGGCTATCTTCCTCTTGCGACAGTGATTTTTTAACAAAGTTGTCTTTCATTGGTGATTTTATCATCATGAGGCTATCTTCCTCTTGCGACAGTGATTTTTAACGAAGTTGTCTTTCATCGGTGATTTTACCATCATAGAGGCTATCTTCCTTTTGCGTCAGTTATTTTTTAACGAAGTTGTCTTTCATCGGTGATTTTATCATCATGAGGCTATATTCCTCTTGCGACAGTGATTTTTAACGAAGTTGTCTTTCATCGGTGATTTTACCATCTTAAACTAACACTTTACAAATAAATTACCGAGTTTATTTAATTAATGCAGTTCATAAAAGTTTAATAATGCGTTGAAATATAAATCGTCTTTTTAAAATCTTCATTTACTATATATATAAGAGTTCACGTATACATGTAGTGTCCGTTCACACAATAACTTTGAAGACATTATTTAAGTGGTGGAATCCGTATTGCCTCTCCGACATACTGGCAGTGTGTACATAACGGTCAGCCGGCAGCCGGGACCCGGGACCCGGGCGTCGACGGTTCTACTACCGTCTACATTCGATGTTTATCGATACAGTGGTTAACTCGTACTAGTGAAGTTCCTATGCGACTTCTCCTCGATGGGGGTACGTCTGTGTCGACTATAAGGTTTATAATAAGAAAGGTTGTATGACAGTTGTCTAATATCTAATTTAGGCGATGTAGCAAAATTAGGAGTTGCTTTTACCATTAAATATTTTATTAATGCTAAATATTATCGATAATAAGATTATGCAGACAACAAGATGGCTGCATATTCATTCGTCTAGTTGAGATACTTCGTTCCGTGTCGCTGAAGAAAAAAATATAGGAATTACGAAAACATTTTATTTCGTAATTTAAAAAAATACTATTAAAGTAAATGCACACAACGGCGATCGATCATTTCGGCTTATTTTATATTTTTTATTATTTTAGTCTACTCTAGTTTTAAGAATGTAACGCTGTACGTAGGAAGAAAAAAAAACATTTTTAGGATTTTATAGTGCAAATGTTTTTATAAATGATTATCAATCAGTATCATTATTATTTCTTTATAACGATAATTGATAGTTGAAATGCATGTATTTAAACAATGTCGAAATTTGCACGACGTAACAGTTTACGTTCTATGGATACGTCATGACGTCATGCGACCTTTCTTATGATGAACATAGTATAGTTGCTCTGACGCTCGGATTCCGGCTGCCGGACTCGCCGGTGAGTTTGCGCGTGCGACTGTGTGAGCGTGTATGTCTGTTTGTTTGTTTGTCCGCACCGCGCGCGTCACAGGACTCTGCCGAGGTAAGGACACGCATGCTACATGTTCGCATGTCTGTTCACGTACGCTTGTTGCCCCCGCTTCACCCCACTACCCACCCCCCTCCCCTTCCCTCGCAATTCGCTCTACATCTAGTTGTCTATAATATTCATTTAGCGACAACAATCTCATACGCAGAACAACTAAGATAAAGTGAGTTCCAGGTATACCAGAGTTTATTACTTAACACTTTGAATAATAATATTTTGACATTTTCAGAAAATTACATCCAGAAGTATCAGTAAATTAACAGTTTACACTATTTAAATATTATTTCTGAAAGTTTCTTTTTCCTAGCAACTGCGTATCTCCGTTGACGAAACATACAAAAATATAGTTTAAAATTAATGTTTTCGTTAAAAATTTCTTAAAAAAGCTTTCTTATTAGTTAAGCCATCTGGTGATGCTAATGAAAATATATTCAAGGCGCCATCTAGTAACAAATCTATTCAACTAAAATGACAGCTGTGAGGTTATTTAATTTCTAAAATGTGCGAAAAATTCGCAAAATTTAGCTAGACTATAATAATTATAGGTGTATGTAGGCATGTTACACACACACACGCAAACATATGCACGTAAGTACGCACACGTGCACGCACGAGCAGACGTAGTGCGCACGCATGGCGCTTCCCTTGGTCTGATACATTGTTCAAACTAGATGTTGTTTGTATAGTGCATGGTGTAGCAGTGCGACGAGAGAGCAGCTCGTTCACTACGCACGAAACGTTTAGAGGAAACTCGCAGATTATATTAGTATGTACAGAAGGTGCAGTTTTCTAATTGTAAGTGCGAGATCTATTGCTGTGTAAAGGTGCACGACGACACTGACACTTGATACAAAAGTCGACATTGGTTTTAATTGTGTTTACAAGACAAGCATTTTTTGAAGTGAAACTTCTTATGCGACCTCCAAGCGTTAAACGTTTAACGCACATTATCGGTCTCTCCTCTTTGTGTGAGCCAAAGCGAGAGAGCAATATATTATCGATCTCTCCTCTTTGTGTGAGCCAGAGCGAGAGAGCAATATATTATCGGTCTCTCCTCTTTGTGTGAGCCAGAGCGAGAGAGTAAATGTCGGTGTGTATGTATATTGCACATTGTTTAAATAAAATAGAAAATGTCTTTTAAAATGAAGTTTCACTTCTATCGTGTGTGAATCGCACACACACCTTTTTTTGTGTTACAATCTGTATAGCTTGTTTCCGGGCTCGTGTGTCATAAATACAAAATCAAAAAGTACTTTATCCAATTTAGGCCTTAAGACGGCAGTTACCAACGTCAAATACTATTACTAGTTCGGGAAACATCCCAGTCATCGAGAAAGGCTGACAAGAAAATCGATCAGGCTTATCTTTTTTTTAATTATTCATTCCCATTGTATAAATAATATTTACAGTTAATTATCATAATAACAAATTTAGTGGATGCACAGAGAGGGTGTCACTTCCAGACATCACTATAATTAACACATTCACCCTGTAATAAACCTTTTGACAGTAAAACCTGCGAAGTCATAACGCGTACGATCTGTGTCCACGGCAGCGACAGTGACACTTTATAAGCATCTGAATGTCGCTGCTGTGTACGCACGGTAACACTTGGTCTATAGACTGTGTGTCCCGTGTCAAGTGTCGCCATGTATTTTAACCTTAGACTGCATACAGAGCATAGAGCACGCGAGTCATTACAAGTTGGATAATTACGTTAATGATAGTGATTTCTGGAAGTGACTCTCTTACTTTACATACACTAATAATGATAATAACTGTTAATAACATATAGGACAAAAAGCGGTTATAAAAAATATATTGATAAGCCTGGTCGAGTTTCTTGCCGGTTCTTCTCGATGACTGCGATGTTTGCCCGAACCGGTAGTAGTGTTCGACGTTCATAAGTGCCTTCTTAGGGCCTAAATTGAATATAATAATGTTGATTTTGAGTTGTTTTTTAAACGTTTAAGGCGACAATTTTTAGATAATTGTAGAAAGAGGATTTATTATTATAGGTTGTTTAGTCGATGCGGTGCGTAACACGTGTCAGGTGTGTGTGTGTGTGTGACGAACGCCCGTCAGAGACTGTACATTCATTTATGCTGTTCTAATACAGGCTCGTTTATTTTTATAATTCAATAATGTTTATTCGATTTACCCTTCCCCTAATTATAATGACCGGCTAGCTAATTGCCCACACACACTAATCAGTTAATAGCGTGGCACTTCGCGACACACTGTGTTATTTGAACAAGCTGCTCTCTATTGGCTATGTGTTTGATTTGATTTCTGTATCAAATTCCTCCCTTCAGGTTGTTTTTAATCATTCTCCACACGGAGAATACTGGACTATTAAGTGTGTATGGATCTAAAGCCAATAATGCAATATGTGTCCGCTATAGTAATTTAGACTATAAAGTTTACTCGTGGTTTGCGTTGAGCGCTGTACATTCTGTATACCCGTAGATATACTCGATGACGGTCCGGCTGGCGGCGCTGTTCGAAGCGCTGTGGTCGCGCGTGCCGCCGCGCGCACGCACCCGCGCCCGCGCGCACGCGCGCCGGACCCGCACTGCGCCGCGCACGCGCACGCGCACTGACTCACGGCCACGCGGACGCACGCGCACGCACGCTCGCAACGGACCAAAACGCACACGCACAGGTATGCATCTAACACGCTCACTGAACAGGTTGTATTTTGAGTGAAACTTAGCTAATTTGGTGCTGTTTGCCGATGCTCCTAAACGACATCTAAATAAGAGCTATATTGCAAGAACAGTCGAGTGGCGCTTAACTCGTGTCTAGACAGCGCACCGCTCCCTATCCTCAATGTTATATTTTTTTTACTAGACATGGGTCGAATGTTTGCTTCTTATTATCAGCTTATCCAATGTTTTGTCTACAAGTGGAAAATTGATAATCCATATTCTATTCAAATTTATTTAGCTTTAGGGCAGACCCCCCACAAGGTGGTCCGGCGACCTGGTAAAGGTTGCGGGGGAGGCCTATATCCAACAGTGGACACCTTTTGGCTGAATGGGATGGATGGATGTGTTAAATCTATTGATATTTTTAGTGAAGCCCCAATACCGAATTGGAGTATGTAGGATGTAGCCTAGAATATTATAATAAATTATAAAAATGACAAACGGGCGATCAAGAAAGGATAAATAAATAACCGTCCACTGTTTTATTGATTGATCAGTCACCCGGTTACGAAGCAGGCGCACGATGCAACGTATCCAGTTTTGTAATGTATCGTACATTACTCGTACAGAGTATAATATGGTTTTATTTAATCCCAGGACTTGTTCTATTAATTAACACCAACAATTACAGACTATTACACCATGTTCATTTTGCCTTTTGTCAGCACTAAGTAGATATCGAATTTTGGTCCATCCCTATCCCCACTTTTAAGTACATGTCAACAAAGTTGTATAACTATTGAAGCGTCAGAGGTGGTGAGGAACGGACACACGTACTCGCGGGAGCCGCTGCACTCGGACACCTCCGACTCAGAGACGCTGGCGGCGGCGTCGCGACGCGCACACGCCGCCAGCGCCGGCTCCGCCACCGGCACCGGCACCGGCACCGGGAGCGTCCCCGGCGGCGCCGACTCCTGGGACAGCGACGCGCCGCTCGACGCGCACAGGAAAGGTGACGAACGCTCTATCTGCCTGTCACCGTAGAGGAAATATCCAAAAGAGTTACCGATATTACTGGTCCGATGAGATTGTAGGATTGATGATGGTATAACCCACAGGTAAAGGTGTCGGCAAGAAGAGTAAATGCAGCAGCAACAGCTTGGAGCCCGCGGCCAGCACGAGCAGAGGTAAGCATTGCCTGTGTTACTAACCTTGCCTTCTAGAAACATCTATATCGATATTTACATGTTGACCGAGTTGCAATCACTGCATCAAACCGCTTCTTAGGTACGTCTAAAAAGCGGCGAACGCAAGCTTTAAAACAATGGAAAAAAAATGAAAAGAGTTATGATGTTACCATAAAAACAGATCCTATTTTCTTGGTTTTATGGCCTTTAATTCTTTGAGTTATGACGGTCTGTAAGAATTAAGAACTAGTATATGGAGATTATACTGTAAGCCTTTATCATATTTTATTCATGTCTCTTAATTGGCATTCTCATACGTGCGTGTCTGTCGGCAGAGCCGTACGCGCCGGGGCGGGTGCGGGGCGCGCGGGGTGCGGGGCGCGCGGGGGGCGCCGGCGCCGGCTCCGAGTCGAGCGCGTACACGAACATCGAGGTGGTAGAGGAGGAGCTGCTCGAAGATGACGTCGAGCTCACGTACGAGACCGGCGACCACAGGGTGAGCGACTGACACACTTACATACTAACAATACTGATGCACGTGTACATCGTCTCTCGTACTTCCTCACTCCCAACGTTACATACTAACATCCGTCATAGACAGCTGACGTAATAAGATATACAGATCGGTACAAACGCGTTTGCCGATCCTTTAAAACTTATTCACTATCCTCTTGAAGTCTTCTGGGAAAATCTCAGCTAAAAAACTTCTAACATAAGTGCATACTATTCTCTTTCGAGTTTGCGGTCTATATATTGTATTAAAATTATTATCATCGATGGCTAATTTCATCATGTCGTACTTCCGTAATAAGATGCGCGCGCAGCTCTCAATTTTGCCGTATACTAAACGTGTCAGAAGAAGTATCAGCACATTTTCCATTGCCGTGACACTGGTACGATGTTAACGAGGTGTTGTGTGTCGCAGCCGCAGCGGGGCAGGGGCAGGGGCAGGAAGCGCGCGCGCACCAGCTGCAGCAGCTCCGCGGGCACCGGGAGCGTGCGGAGACGCGTCAGGAGGAACAAGGATAAACATCCTGTGAAAAGGTACGTTCATTAAACACATCAAACGATAGCGAGATTACTATAGCCCGGCCGCTATAAGCGCGACCTTCCCTAATGTTGGCAGGATGCGGGGCGGCTGGTGTGCACGGATATACACGGTATTAGATTAAGCCCTATATCTTCAGATAATTCTACGTGTGTTATAGCGAGTGTGCATAAATAAAATACTTAATATACATAAATTATATTGTTGTCTTGTTTAAATGTAAGAAAAATACTACTAAGTACATCAATTTTGGCAATGCGTTTTCTCTTTTTCAATGGCAATTTTATGACATCTGTAATATCATCCGAACGACTTTGAGACAAAACTTTTTGATTATCCAATTGGATTTTGATTATTTTTGACGACACGCTAGTAGTCACTAAAATAGTCTTATTTACATTAAAATCTTCATCAACATAATAAATAACAATATAATTAAACATTTTTTGGAACAACGTTTCTTATCGCGTGATGGGAGGTATACGAGAAAAGTATCCTACCGACACTAAAAGGGACAAACGCATATATGAGAGAATGAGATAGGATATACGCGGTTAATGCAAGTCCTGATTTTCATGAATGTGAGTGTTGTTGATTTGGCCTAGCGGTGTGATGACCAGACTTGTATGCATAGTACGAATGATTCGTTCGAGTTCCGCTGATTGAGGATCTTTTATATTATAAAGTTACTATTTTTCTTATTCAGTGTTTAACTTTTATGTGATGTTAATTGTGTCTTTAAAAACTGTGTGCCCGTATGTTCTCTGCAATAAATGTATTTTCTTTCTTTTCTTTTATTTACATAATAAACCAAGATAAAAAATTAAATAAATATTTACTATAACATAATAAAGCTGTAGATTTTTTTATTGTTTTCTCTGGACCCGTGTAACCTAATCTTCACATTTCCTATACTTCTCTACAGGGTGCCAGATTGTTTGACGAACATAGTCACTGCTCTGCTCCTTAGGGTCGTGGCGTGAAGTTATATATATACTATACTATTTTTCATGAATCTGGTTATCATATACAAAAAGGATTTTTCTAATCAAACCGTTAGTTCCAGAGATTAGCGCGTAAACAAACATTCAAAAAGTTCTCTTTGTATTATCTTTGTCGTACCGTGAAACTGTGGAACCATTTTCCGGCCAATGTGTTTCCGCCTTCTTACGACATCGAGTCCTTCGAGCGTAACGTGAAGAGATATTTATGCAGGCCGGCATGACAGTGGCGACCGCCGATGGATTTCGATCTCTTGGTGGTCGCCGTTGTATTTGGATTGTGCTGTGCTTACCATCAGAGACAGTACAGTCAATGTACTGAGCTAATATATTAAAAAAAAAGAAAACAAGAAAAAGCAAAGAAGGCTGTGTCTTCCTTTTTCATGCAAGCTCAGCATACTCAGATGTCTGTGACACTTAAATTAAAAAGATGTTCGTTGTAATTTCCATGTCCTGTTATGGCTCCAGGGATCATTAGAGCTTGGCATCTACTCAAGCGTAAAATGGATTTAGAGATTTTGGGATTGGCAGAGGGTTGTGATTCCGTCGCCTGTCTGAAATCGAACAGACTGTTGGCGAAGGGAGGTTGAAGGTTGCCAACCACAAAATATGATTAAGGAGATTTATTGTCGATGGGTTGCAGGATCCGCGAGCGGTTCAGTCTAGGTAGCAGCTCGTCATCCGGCTCGTGGTCGGGGTCGGAGCGGTCGGGCGGGTCCGGGCGCCGCTACGAGTCGGACAGGTCGTACCGGCCGCGGCGCTACTCCACCGACGACGATGCCCCGCTACATCTCTATCGGTATCTATCGACTACTTTTTCGTATTGATTAAAAGGCGAGCTCCTTCGTACAGTATAAGGGGTCGTGCAGTATACACATGGTTGGGAAGCATATAGTCTACCTATCGATAGTTATCGCTGTCGTTTTTCTTGTGCAATTGAGCATAGTGTAATCCAATAACATCGGTAAAATGCGATTGAGAGCATATATAGACCAATCAACTATCATTACCCACACTTAGCAGTACATAACATATTATAATAAATATGTACTATACCTTTTTGATCATACGAAGGTTTGTATGACATAACTGAACGTGAATTGTTACGTCGTGAAAATTATGGCATAACCTAAAAATATGTATATCAATTATCAATTATTGTTATAAATAAACGTTATATGTATAAATGTTATAAAAAACATTTTGCACGATAACATTCTAAATAGCTCCTCTATATAATTATTTTTGTGAATTGACGTTTTTTTTTATTGCTACTACGTGCAGCGTTACTTTATATGTTACTTAAAACTAGAGTAGACCAAAATAATAAACACAAGGAATCGAACATTAATCGTTCGATCCAAAATTAATCAAAAAAAAAAGTTGATTGATCCATACGCGTAAGATTTGCGTCTGATAAATGTTCGGTCACCGGACGCTGACGTCATTACGAGTTATGACGTCGCCGAGTCGAGTCGAGTGTATATACTGAGAGAAACGTTATTGTATGGGTGTATGTGTGTGTACAGACAGCGACAGGAGCAGGACGGCGCGCAGGCGAGCACGTCGGGCGCGCGCGTCACGCAGCACGCGCACGCGCACGGACGGGTCAGTACGCACACACTGCTTCTTGCTATCGATATCATTTTTATTTTATTTGATGGCGACGTGTTTTCGCACACAGTTCTGCCAACGTCATTTGAATAGAATATTTTTCTAATTATTCTTGTAATCTTCAAACGGAAACTGTTCAGGGAGTTTTTGTGGTAAATTAAAATACATGTCCCTATTTATGGTTTATAATTCACTTCCCTTGCGCATTATAACCGAAATACATCACGTAAAATGTCAAAAAATTATATAATATTGGGCCAAATAACATAAACTAACAATAAAAAAAAGGTTGTGTGGTTTTATGAAAACACGATGCAAGTGAAACCTATTTCGGGCCAGCCAAAAATACAAATTATTAAAGACATGTGATATACATTATTTAATAATACACATTAACATATACAATGTTCCGAATTTACGATTACAATCCTTGACTTCACGGCATAACATTGAATTTTATTTGCGACAGTGTAATGTAATGTGACATGCGATAGATGAACGAAAAACTTTGGGGCGGTGAAGAAAAGTTTCACAATTTTATCGACTATCTTTCCGGTTCTTTTGGACGACTGTGATGTTTGTTGATATAATATAAGTTGTTATTGCAGAACGGCGGGGGCGGCGCCGGGTCCGGGTCGGGCGTGTCGCTGCGCGCGCGCCGCTCGCCGCGCCGGTACAACGAGGACAGCGAGGAGGACTCCGCGGCCGCCATCACCAAGCGGCTGCAGCACCACGGCACGCACCACCTCGCGCACAGGAGGCGGGCGCACGCCGCGCAGGTCTGTGACACCCCCTCGCCCCGTACTATACGCTATCGTGATAGAACGAGATAGCCATATGTGCCATCGGCCAACGTGAATCATTATGTGTGTGTGTGTGTGTGTGCAGAGCGCGGAGCTGGTGGCGCATGCGGCGGCGCACGCTGCGTCTGCGCACACCAACGACCATAACTATTTCAACGGCAACGGAGCCCCGGTCCAGCAGGATCCGCTCGCAGGTACCGTACGCGTATAACCGTATACCTTGTTCTCCTACTCTTTCTGCCCTTTTTTGCATGGTGGCAAGATATTTTCTAATGTCCACCTGGCTAGAGCTACCACCCTCAAGTTCGCAATATGTCGCCAAGTACCTACAGTTAACCCACTATTTTCTTAGGATCATGAAGATTATATCTAAATAGTACGAAATAAAGCTCAAAAAATGTGTTTCTAGTTATAGTTTCCACTCCTTCCTATGAGAAATTGGGTACAGAGAAATTTCTTTGGAATACGTCCACCATACAATAAATCGTTAGCCAAAAAACCTGGTTTTTGTAAGCCTGCATTGAGTAGGGTTTCCAGAGCTCCTCGGAGTAGATGGATTCAAAGTCGGAAACGCGCTAGTGATATGCTATGATATTACAGGCGTTCATAGGCTACGGTAGCCGCTTGCCATCAGGCAGGTCATATGCTTGTCTGACATCTTAGTAGTGTTAAAATACGAGTCTTGAAGAGTCATCTGTCATCGAAGGTCGCCGTTGTTTTTTAATTATATACCGTACTTACAATCAGCTGGTATTGAGTCGTATTACCAAGTTTAGTATCAGTTTTTCCTTGGCTGCCCCTTCCCCTAGCCATAATTGTAATGACGTCCAAAACGATAAACTGATGTATAGGTGTCCAGGGCACGTCCAGCTCCCCGGCGGTCTCGATATCGTCTCGCGGCAGGGTCCGCAAGCTGACCGCGAAGGCGAGGGGGCTGCTTACCGATTGAACCGGCCGGAGCGGCCGCGACGTGGACGGTGACGTCATCACACCGCTCGAGTGCGCGCCCGACTGCAAACCACGCAGTGTATTGTGAGACAGGGAGGGCACGCTCTTTCTCTCTCACACACGTACGCATTGTAATGATAGATTTGTAAATTTATGTTTTTTTTTATACAAACTGATTAATTCATAATTGTGTATAATTATTATTGTGATCGAATCAAATGGATTTATGTACTTATGCACAAATTTACTTGTATGTGTGTGTGTGTGTGTGTGCGTAAACAGGGAAATGATCTCATTTAAATAACTATACGTTGTTCATCAAAAGAAGTTCTACATGAAGTGTCCCTAGAACGTAAATTGTTACGTCGTACAAATTGTAATCACAAATTACAAAAACATTCATTTCGACTATCAGTTATCATTATTTAAAAAAATATGTTATGTATGTATATGTTAGGTTATAAAAACATTTTGCACAACAAAATGCCAAATAACTATATAATAATTTTTCTGAAATTTAGTTTTTTTTTTCTACACGCAGCGTTACTTTTCAAGTTACGCCAAGTTAATAAAATCAATGAATCGAAAATTTTAAGTATTAATCGAACGCTATTGTATATATAATTTAATTTCGAATAACAAACAATATATATTTACGTAATTCCTACATTTTTACTGCAGCAACTAGCAACAAAAAATATTGACTGGAAGAATTAATCTTATTCTTTGGAGTTAGGCATTCAATTGTTCCCGATTGCGATCTCAATTGTTAATAAGAATAATATCAACCTTAAGTGTTCCACAGCTGGGCAAAGACCTATCCCTAAAGGTAGGTATGGGATTTATCCCTACGCCAGCTCACGATATATTCCAGATTTCAAATTTAAAGCATAATTGAATAATCGATTATACCTTAGATGTAAAAGAGAATCGATAATCGTAAAATCAACTTCCTATTTAAGTTATGCTACATCTCTAAAATTAATATTTGACACGTGTCATGCAAGCCTTCTTATGATGGTCCGAGTATAGAGAGTTATAATGTTATTAATTGTTCTTCTGTACCGCTGCCAGTGGGACTTTCTTTTTTATTCTGTACTCGCTTGGGATAATGATTTTCTTGCAACAGCCGTGAATACCGGCAAGTCAACTAGATATAATTATTTTTATATTAACACGGGAAAGTGAGTCACTATGCCTCATCATATGCACAGTAAATTGCGTATTTGGAAAATAAAAGAATATCGATTTTTTTTTCTATATTTTAAAGCTTCATCATAATTATGATAAATAGTCAATTGGAAAAACACAATAATTTTTGTTTTTAAAGTATCACTTTCATCGTGGTTTCATAAAACCACACATTTTTATATTTAAAGAGTCACTTTCATCGTGGTTTCATAAAACCACACATTTTATTTTTTTATTTTTAAAGTATCACTTTCATTGTGGTTTCATAAAACCACACATTTTATTTTTTTATTTTAAAACTTTCATCGTAGTTTCATAAAACCACACATATATTTTTTTTATTTTTTAAGTATCACTTTCATCGTGGTTTCATAAAACCACACATTTTATTTTTTTATTTTTAAAGTATCACTTTCATTGTGGTTTCATAAAACCACACATTTTATTTTTTTATTTTAAAACTTTCATCGTAGTTTCATAAAACCACACATAGTATATTTTTTTTATTTTTTAAGTATCACTTTTATCGTGGTTTCATAAAACCACACATTTTTTTTTTTAATAGTTACTAACCATTAGCTCAACCTGCGTGTTAAATTAATGTCGCTATTGTAGCGGCACGTTGTATAAGGATACATTAGAAGTAAAAGAACGAAAGCAGGCGAAAAAAGTCCAAAGAGTCACTTCCTCGCTGAGTTTTTCTGTACAGACGGTGTGAGACCTACATATTGTATCATGTATATATATTAAGGTAAGTTACTGAGTGAGATAGCTGTATGTGTGGAGTGTGTCCTGTGAGCGGGACGGCATTATTAGTTATATGAGTAATTGTATGTATTTTACTTTAGACATTTGAAAATTATGGATACGGATTTCTGTATTTGCTGTAAATATTTGTTTATAATTTGAAATTTGAATTTTAGTTAATAAATACTTGTTTGATGTGATTCTATACACGAATTTACTTGTAAGTAGTAAGTTCTAGTTTTGAAAGTTGACACGGACGTGCGGCTCACGCTCTTATGATTGTTGACCAAAACGTTAATTATATTTAACAAGTTATTTGTAAGTGATTTAAGTAGTATATTCTACAAGAGAGATGAACCCACACGCTGCTTGGACGGACGATACGTGCGTGTGACGTACGACATCCTCGAATCAATAAAGAAATAATATAGAAAGCTGTTTTTATAATGAGCATTACATACGTTGTAACAGTTACCTTTTTTTAATTATAAGGTTCTATGACCGACTCGTGGATATTTTTTTTTAAACGATGATGTTTTTTTTTTCTTTAAAATCGACATCATGATTCTTCTGTATCTCTTATAGTTTCAGATTTCCTCACACTGAACATTCTCAATGTTACAGCCTGTATATTTTAAACTGGCTCGAATGTGGTTTTATACCAACTAGCATAGCATTAACTTGTACGACCCGCGTACGTTATCTTCTATTCTAATTTTGATAAGTTAATTTTAAAAGAAATGTTGGTGTAAAAATAAGAGATTATCGACGCTCAAATACTGACAATTGTTGTTTTTTTTTCTTAGTAAATTATCTTATGTCAGTATAGATCTTGACACTGGCACAAGTGTCTGCTAGGCCAGTTATAGTTAATTTTAAAAAGAGTCAATCAGTACTGCGTTTTGTAGCGGTGCAAGGGTGCGGGCGGAGTGGGGGAGGAATGGCATACACTAGTGTTCATTAATCATTGATTAGTTAAACCTATCGATAGTATTAAAAAAAAAGATTAATGCACATTTTATGCGCGAATTACCTTTTTTTCAAGCTCGTCAAGAACATAATTAGCAAACGAATGCGCAAACCGCGAAATACGCGGTTGACATTTTTTTTTTTCGATGTCACCGTACGTTCGGCAGACATTCGTATTAGCAAACAATGGATAGCCAATCAATTAATCAATAGTTTTTCTTTACAAATATCGGATATACAAACAATCGATGTTTAAACTGAAGATAAATTATATAAGAGTTGTAACAGACTAGTTGATGCCATTTTGTATTTTTATAAATAGTAATTTTATTTTTGTATAAAATCTCGAGGGCATAGGAATTATGTTTTTTTTTAATATACTTACAGTTAATCATTGCCCACGGACCACCAGCACCTTGTATACTTAGGAGCTCGATTAGAATTATTTATAAAACATAATGTCATGTGATCTAATGCCGGAGAAAAGTGTTCACATTTAGTTTTAATAATAATTTGTACATAATTAAGTATGTATATATTAGGAACGTTTAATGATAAATATATAAATGTATGCATCTGTGAATGTTTTACGTGAATGTGTGCGTTTCCGCACAGATAATGATAATAATGTAATAAATTCATTATTTTTGAACTATAACTGCTTTTATTATTTACAAATTATTACGAAATATATACTTTCAGTTTTTGTGGTGATGAAATCCACGGAGTGTAACCAGTTCGAATGCCGTTTTCAACATAAAATTTGGGACTGCACCCGAAGAAGTGTCTGGCCTACGTAACATGACGCTTTTCTGTAGAGGGTATGCAGTTATAAAAAAAAAAAAACAGCTCTCTTTTAATCCAGTTACACGTAGTACCTTTCACAGAGGCACATGGCATAAGCAATTCCACGTGAACTAAGTCGCGAGCATTGACTAGTTTTAAATAAATATCTCAAAGTAAAGGCTTCTACAACTGCCATACCGGCGGCACAGTCGGCGGGGTTTTGCTTTGCGGATATAACGCAGAAATCGGCAGTAAGCCGCGGACTATCAATTCAGTTGAATGTATCGCACAACACTATCACAAGGATGCCGGAAGTGAATTGACGCTTGCATCCAAAATAATCCGCCGGCAGTTTATTATAACGTTGATATATTTTATAAAACTTACGGAGAACATTAGCTGTAGCTGTTCACAAGGTCATTTTTAATGCGTGTTTTAACTAGTGTTCTCTTGTGTAATCTTTTATTTCTCTCTTAATTTTTTGTTACGGTTTGGTCAGTCTAGACAATATCACCCCAGTTAATGACACAAAAAGAAAATTGTTGATAATACAATACATGTACACAAACAAACTCGAAACTAAGTGTCTCCAAATCTTGATCTAAAATTAGAAAACTAAATTTGTTTTCATTAATGTTTTAGCGGACTGTTCGAAATCATTTAATATACAAAAGGGAATTTTTCAAATCTAGTTTTAATATTTATCTGACCATACAAACAATACCATTATGGAGTGCGTGTACAAATATCGCGGCGATCGACGTTAGTTCGAATACCCGCAAAGAACCGGAGCTTTTGGTGAAGGAAAACATCGTGATGAAACTATAACAAGTTGCTAGGGCTTTTTCTAATGCATGTCTGGCTAGCTGCTATCCTCAAGTTGAAAATATGTCACCAAGCACCGTATAGGTGTGTTCCCGCAGCTGGACTTGAAAGCCAGTCCCCCTCACTAGGTTTAGCGTGTTAACATCTTGGACCACATCGTCATTTAATATCAGGTGACATTGTGACCTAACGCTAAATCTATAACGTAACTTTTAATATTCTATTAAATAAGTAATAATTAGTATTATAAAAAGAAAATATGTATTTTATAGATCCGATATAGAAGGTCTCTAATTCGATAGGTACTGTTCCATAGTATCGTATCAGTAGTATTAATACAGTACACACTGTTCGTAGCAAGTTACCGACGCGACACTTTGACGCTGGCAGATATATAAATCACGCCTTGTCTATGACAAGAAAAAACGAAGTTCAAAACACGTCATAGTTATCAAATAGTTATTTGTCATTGCTAAATTGTCAAAGTTCATTTTTGTAAATATCAGTAAATGTATAGAGAAATATCGGTAACTTTCTGGAAAAAGGTGTAATTACGGTAGTATATGTTTTACTGTTTAACATAACTGGATTTTGTGATTGTCTGTTTATAATAATTTAGTCAGCATAATTATTATCAAATGCAATCAAACTCGTAGGCGGCTGGATTTTTATCTATTCCGGCAAGTCACAAAATAATATATTATTATTGTTTTGTAGATAAATAGAATTGAATAATATGGATTCGATTATAATAGAAGAGGAGCAGACGCAGTCGTCCGGCTACAGCATGTTCAACCCGATTACTTTCGGTAACTATACATATTTTTATTTTTATTGTTTTACCATTTACCAGGATACTTGGCCTACATTTTCTGCGTCATCACGGTTGACCTTATTGTTATAATCTTGATGTAATCACACAACTTCCGCGGCTGACTTGTTTAGTATAAATGATTTTATCTAAAATTAAATTAATGAAACTTTTATTAACACAAACATTTTTAGTACAAAGTAAGCCTGCCCATTGAAAAAACTATTCATTTAGGATAGCCAATGGCCAATACACCAATAGATCCGTTTAAACAATAAAAATACACCACCAAGTGCAAATTAACCCAATATATATTTATTAATTAATGCTAACATAATAAATATTTTTATTTATAAGTAACCTAAATTCTTATTTATGTACATTGTGAAAAATACTGAACAAAAATTGTGATATCCATGAAAGAATATCTAATTTAATTAATTTAAAAAGGTGTAGACATTATTTTTATTAACAATATGAAACAATTACTAGTTATAAGTTAAAAATATAAATGAAACTTATTACCTTATGAAATGTATAGATAACCTTATTGCTGTGGGACAACATTTTTGAAAAAACCCTTGTATTCTTAAAAATGTGAAAAATTACAAAAATGAAAAAATTGGATGTTGCTGTCCTTTTTTCTATATCATTCATAGCCCATAGGTCACAAGTAACATTCTCTTTGTTATGACAATCTCACTGCTGTAATTAATGCAATATTGCTCAATGTATGTTTTAAATTCTGTTTTAGCCAACAAACTAATTTGTTATGTATTTCTATTAGTAAATATTATTTATTGTGAGTATAAGTGTGGAATTACTTATGGACACATATTAGTATATCTAGCTTGTTTACTCTCTAGTAGAATTATGTTAATGTGAGTAGTACCTACAATGGAATTTTGATAACTTGAACCTTATAAAGTCGTAAGCCTTAGTAAGATGATTAAAATTGCTATTCCCTTCTGCTGAACTCCTGCTATTATTTAGACCTTGTAACTCAAATAAAATGTTATTTCCCTGTGACATATTAATAGCACATAACTCAAATGTAAAAAAGCAGACTCCATAAGTCAAAGTTAATAAAATGTAATGATGTCTTACTTGGGTTCTCCAAACTCATGATAAAAAAATCTAAAAGGAAAGTCTGATGCTTTTTTTCATGTAAAGGGCTTTGTTGCAAATGCGTAAGAAGATAATAGATTTTTTGTAGTTGTAAAGTTAACTTCACTATGACTCTATAACTCGAGACATATACTTAGAAATTGTGTCTTTCCAAGTTGCATTTTAGCAATTAAAACTTTTTAGTTAAGTCTAAAATTCATTAACTCCGAAAGTTTTAACATTTCCCTTGAATTTCATGTTATCGAGATCCCACTATATCAACAAAACTACATAATAACATCCATAAATTACACAACCTGCACACTACAGGTTGTTTGTGAAGTTTAATATCTAAAATCCTTAAATCAGAAATAAGAAAAACAATTATGTCAAATGGACATTAGTAATTTGACAGAGAATTTTAATAAATTTTCTGTTTGTAAAGCTTGGACATTTTTGGGCACAAATTTATTAAGGAAATATATTAAGCAGTTATGAGTTTATATTTTAATTCTGAAACTGTTGTCTCTGAAGTGTGTGTTTGTCTCACTCTGTCACTATAGGAGTGGTTGTTCAATAAATTCAATATGTTACAAAATAGACTGTTGATTTGTTGCTCCTTCTAAATGTATTGAAGGACTATAAGTGGTCAAATTATTCACAAATTTACATTGAAATATAAAAATTACAGTATGAATACACTGACTATTTAACAATGTGCAAAGCAATAATCTTACAACATGTGTTTCCCAGTGACAGAGTTCCTGGCTTCGTATGGTTGGTACCTGGTAGGGGGAGGTGCTTTAGCTCTCTACATCCTACACAAGCTGCGCCCAAGAATCGAAGCCTACAAGCAAGCCCAGGAGGATGCTGAATATCACAAAGGTTTGTGTTTATATGCCATTCCTATCAAACTCTATACTTTATTTAGATAAGCTGGCTTGGGGGTACAGATTTTTCTTACTTAGACTGGCAATGGGAGCGAGCGGAATAGTATAAATGTTATGTAAGGTAAAATAATTTTATCTTAACAATATTTATAAATTCAATCAATATTATACTTAATTATGGTACACTGAATTTCTGTTCATATTTCATACTTTACACTACTTTTTTTTTATAGAGTTTTCTTCAATGTACTCATGTTCAAATCAATGAATTCCCGTCATACTAGGATGGCTCGAGACATATAAATATATCTCCATTGATTTTATAAACATTTAAAAAAATCATACCTCTTATCATTTGGGGATAAGAATGTATTTTTTTTTTATTGTAGCCTATAGCTATTTATAATGAAGCCTACAAAGGAAAGTAGTGATAACTGGGGCCAGTCAACAATACTTTGTTATTTTTAAGGACCTGGGTTGGAAGGTTTATTTTCCAATTTTTCATAGAGGAACACAGCAATGTGTGTGTGTTTTCTTTATCATTATAGGTTTGGCGGAGTGGCCAAAATCTCACCTTATGTCAAGTGACGATGTGGCATAAGATAATAACACGCTAAACCTAATGGAAGACTGGCTCTCAAGTGTAGCTGCCGGAACACTTCTATTGGTGATTGGCGATATATTTTCAACTTGAGGGTGGTAGCTAGCCAGCCGAGCTTTAGAAAAAGACCTACTACCATGCTATGGTTTCACCATAATGTTTTCCTCATCGAACTCACGTCAATCGACGCGAAGTTGTATACGCTACCACTGAGCCATCATTACTTCAATTCAATAATGGTGATGCGTCTTCCACCATTCTTATGTTCTGGATAATACAGTGGATTATATTTAATTGCTAAATATATCGACATTTCGGATTACAAAGGGCGTAAAGGACAAATCATGACTTTTCAGGAGAAACAAAAATCTAGTTTTAAAATTTCAGTCGACTGACATCTATGTTTTACAGAAATTAGATAAAAAATTAGAAAATATGTTTTAGAATCGGATACATTACGACTGTGTGTTTTGAAATGCTTTTCTCGGACTCCCGCTTTATTTTCTCTATATTAGCAGCGTATGCTTTATGTCCTATTAATTTAAAAATTCATATTTGATAACAAAAGACCAAGCATGATACCATTATAAAGCCATTTACGCCAAAATGGCCCTTGTAATCCAAAGTATCGACATAGTTGATTTATGTAATAAAAAAAATGTATAAACAATATGTAGATCCAGACAAGGCCTTGTCCCGCATGGAGGCGATACAACGCGCGCGAGAGAGACAGCAGCAGCTGCTAGAACAGGCCTCACTGCGCGCACGAGAGGAACAGAGAGAGGTCCGTGATCTTGTATTTATGTAAATAGCAGAATGAAGTCTAGAGATATGAGCGGCCGATGCCAGTCACCTATGTCTCATAGATCTATGCCTGTACGTTTACGATTTTTATTGTCTATCACCATCACTGTCACCGGTGGCCGCTGGTGGCTGCTGTCATGCCGGCAGCTGGGATTTACTGTTTCCGAAATGCAACAAACTAAAATAGAGTCAATGCTGGGCTTAACACCATGTGTATTATGGCTAGAGGATATATATGTGAATTAGGAATTTAAAGAATAGTTCTCGAGTTATGACATAAAAATAAACAGACACAGATAGACATACAGACGTTGCATTTGATAATGTAAAGTGCAAAGGTGAAAGAATTGTTGTAATATTCCAGATTACTGTGATAGATTGTATCGATTATACCATATGATGAAATTTTCCAGCGTGAAGAGCGGAAGCGCGCCGAGAACCTGGAGCGACTGCAGAAGTACGGCACCGCGGCCGGCCTGCGGACGCTCGGGGCGGCTGCCGACGACGGTAACTCACGCCGCTTATCTCCTCTTACTTTCCTCTAACTAAGCTCAGTAGACGATGCTCCCAGAACTGAAATCGCTTTCATAAACCTGATCAAATAATTTGCAACACAAGTAAATGCCTGACCACAATTACACGAAGAGAAAAAAAAAGTTTTTTACATTATACAAGTTTTTAAATATCTAGAGTAACTTTTTAAAATTTCTTAATCGAGTTAGTTTTCCTAAGCATTCTTGAAACATGTTAAATTAACATATTTCCATGTTAGATCAAAAAAGTATTCGTTTTTTTGGACCACTCCAATGTTTGCATTTAGTAAATATGATTTTTTAAAATTAAAATTCAATACAATACATACAAAATATAATACACACAAAATACAATACATACTAAATACAATATATACAAAATACAATATATACAAAATAGAATACATACAAATAAAACAAATGAAGCTTATACTATACGGGCCAAGGGGGGCCGGCTGAACTAACAGTACGGCCGTACTGGCGCTGCCGAAACGCTACTATATCCTTCAATGGCTGCTACAAACTCATTCGGATTTTTTTATTCCAGTAAAGTGATCCTCTCACATAGCATCGCTGTTTGTTGTGTTAGTGATGCAATAGGTTCCAAGATCAGCATCTCAATAAGAGCGCGTGTGGTGGTTATCCATTCCCTGCGAACTTGTTATTATTCATATGTACAATATTTAGCTGAATATTGAGTTGGTTGTTACAGATTACTTGCCGCTGAGCGGAGGCGCGTCCACCTCCTCGTACCGCCCGCCTAAGAAGTCGAAGTGCAAGGGCGGCGGCTGCGGTCGCTAGGCCACCGCTACACACACACTCTCTCTCTCCCTCCCTCCCTCCTGGGTGCCATTCCTTATTATTTTCTTGTCTGTGTAACTTTATTTTAACCTTTATTCAACTCACCAACCACGGAACGTTTTGAACTGGCACAGAGCGTGTCTCCAATGTTGGCAACACGTTCGCATTTTAAAATACGTTTAATACAATTTAATGTAGTTTAAATTTAATTCTGGTTTAATTTAGTTCCGTTTTAATTTGATTCGATTTTAATTTAAATTACGTACGTAACCACGTACCACGTACGTACTGATAATATGCGCCTGGTTTAATTTTACAGTGATTATATGTGAACCGTTCGTTTTATCGTATATAGTTCAGTTCTGAAACTGCAATTTTATGGATTTTGTTGTGTTGTGTTCGTTCCGGATGACTTTTTTGGAGATTTCTACTTTTAGGCAGTTCTGAAACTGCAATTTTATAGATTTTGTTGTGTTCTGTTCGTTACGGATGACTTTTTTGGTTGATTTCTACTTAGGCAGTTCGACTGGTGGAATACCTGCACCCTGCAGAAGATCGCAGCCTAATAACCTTGTATTGTGCTCCAGCAATGAGTAGGGTTTCCAGAGCTTCTTTGGGGAAAGGAGGCTTAAAATCGGCATCGCGCTTACCATGAGGCGAGCCGTACACTTGTGTGCCATGTTAATTGTATAAAAAAAGAGAGTGTATGATTTCGCTTATTATTGAATGAACAGTGCAGACAGACCAGCTCGGGGGCAACTGACTGATGGTGTAGTGGTTTCGACGGTACGGATCGGTTGTGACGGACAGTACAGAGGGTATTAAATAAATACAAATCGCAAGAGTTACCTTGAGAGCCGAGCGGAATGCGCGCTCCACCCCCCCCCCCCACACACCCTCTGTTACCCCTCTCGCCTTAGTTACGTCACACGTCAGTACTGTTAGCAAACTCGTGATCGATCTACGCGCGTTCGATTTCGTTTCGTTTTGTATGTTTTGTACGCCATTGCGTTCATTTGGTGGTTTTATATAAACACTAGGTGTGCCCGCGGCTCCGCTCGCGTGGACTACTAAAAAACTTGTGTTTGTGCGGGTAACCCTAATTATTTTTCTAAACTTAAAGTAGCCTATGTTACTCCTTATAATATCAGCTAACTATAGTGAAAGTCCTGTCAAAATCGGTCCAACCGTTTCCGAGATTGGCCGGAACAAGTAACTAACAAAAAATTTAAAAATTGGCTGTGTTTAATAAATTTCGTATATACTTTCATATGCATTTAGTAAAAGGCTGTTATTTTGACATTACAAACATACACTTCAATTTTATTGTATGTATATAGATAGGTAGAAAATCTAGTGCTAAATATATAATAAAATATATGTATATCTATATACAATTTTCTATTTTATTTAGCAACTAAAATTAACCTTCGATTAAAATATATATAATAATCGTGAGTAAAGTGCGCTTACGTCATCCAAGCGAAGTCTCGAGTTAACCGTTGCGCGTACATTTTTATAACTATCTCAATTTTCTTTCACAATTCATTCGTAATTTTGTTGCGGAAACTCGATTACACCCGTTGTTTGTTTTTTTTTTTGTTTTATTTATTCGTGATGTCAAATGTACAGTTTATTTTTCCTACAAGCACTTATGTCTTGGTGAAGTGTTACCAGGTATAATTTAGTGAATACGCACGACAGAAGTGAATTCCAAGTAAATAATATTTACTTGTATAAGTAATAATACAAAAATTAATTAGATAATTATGTGTAAAAACACGCGAGCCAACGTAACGTCTAAAACTAAAAAATAATTTTTAATTATACTAATTTACGAGTGACACTGTAGCCTGCGCCTGCGCACGCGAATGAGTGTAAGCGCGTGCGTACGTTAGCTGTCACGTCTATATGTCTGTACTCTACAGACACTAACGTCTTTGTTAAATATTTGATACCTAATTAAAGTAATTAATGAATAAAATTTAATCAGTAACGAATGAGTTTGATTTATTTCTCAGTAATTGTCTTTGACAGAGAGGGGAATGTAGTGAGTGCTTTTAAACTCGTGTGTCATGTGAGCCATCTCTGCGTGCACTGCGTAGTATGGACGTGGCATCCAATGACAGCAGTCTTGTTGATTGACGTATATACTGTAATACGCTGCGAAATGGGCAGCGTGTCGTCACTCAGAAACAGTGTTTACTGTAGTTGACTTATTAACAGAGGTCTTCACGATGCGACAGCTCGAACAAGAATGACTTCAAGCCTTTTTTTTCGAACTGATTATACTGTTAGCCATAGGGGCCCTGGAACCTTTACGGCTTTTACAGCTTTACCGGGCTTGGGGACTTCAAGCTGACAGTTGCCTGCTTATATAGTGCGCGTGGTGAGAGTACACCTGTTGCTATCGCGCCCAGCCAAATAGTGCGGGTCAATAGTACGAATACTATGTCATCAGTACGGATTCATCATCATCATCAACCTATAGTAGTCCACTGCTGGACATAGGCCTACCCTAATGAGCGCCATAGCGCCCTGTCTTCAGCTGTCCGCATCCAGCATCTGCCTGCAGTCTTTCGCAGATCGTCATCCCATCTGGCTGGAGGGCGTCCTACACTACGTTTGCCGAGTCGCGGTCTCCACTCAAGAACCCGTTTACCCCAGCGGTTGTCGGTTCTTCGCGAGATATGGCCGGCCCACTGCCACTTCAGCTTGCTAATTCTTTGAGCTATGTCGATAACTTTGGTTCTCTGTCGGATGCATTCGTTATGAATCCTATCCTTCAGAGAAACTCCGAGCATAGCTCTTTCCATAGCACATAGCACTTTCCATAGCATCCAAGCAGTACGGATTATACAATAACAACGACACGTTTCTCCGACATATATTAAATAGTATTTATTTAATATGACATGTCGGTGGAGTAACAATACGTCATAGTCATAATACAGAGTCTTCAAAGCTGAAATGTGATTCGCTTTACCACACGTGTGTTCTCGCATGGTAATCTATTTCTAGCGCCGTCTATAGAGCGAATTGAATACAGCGATCGCTCCATAGAACACGACATCTCTCCATTCAGCAGCATCGAACCCATAGGCGTAGCCAGATACATTCAGGAGGGACAGCTCCCCCTCTCCCCCGTACCAAGGTCGAGCGCGTGGTAACCATGCGGATGTGGGACGTTCTTCCAGTCAACTATTTCGCTCCTTCCTATGATAAGAGACATTTCAACATACCGGAATGACGAGGATAACCAAGTTACCGAGTTTAGTATAAAAAAACGTCAGTTCTTCTTAGCCAAAATCTCTAGGTACGCCCATGCACTCCCAGCTTTCTCGCTAGCCGGTAATACTACAGGAACACTACATCGGAACTCATTAAATGACTTATTGCACTATCAAGATATACAAGCAGTTTAAAGATCTCACAAATAAATAAAATATAAAGTAAGAAATTTTATTATTTTTATACTAATATGACAAAATTATTCAATCTTCCTTTCGGGAGCACTTCGACAGTGCCCTTACCGACTCCTTGCTGGGGGGAGCAGGTGACACTAGTATACGTTAAGTATTTTCACCAGCACCGTGTTACCTCGAAGCTGACATCTACTCGTAAACAGACAGTTTCTGCTTACCCTGTTCAAATACTCAATAACAGATAAAAATAGTCTCGGAAACTACCGATTCTTGGATTAGCGTTCTCACCCGATGTTAAGTAACGTTGTGGCCTAAGTTCAACTGCCGGAATACACCTATAGGTGCTTGCCGATAGATTTTTACCTTGCGAGTGGTAGCTAATCAGGCGAGCATTGACAAATGTCCTACCACCAAGCTATGGTTTCATCACGATTTTTTCCTTCATCTAAAGCTCAGGCTCATTGAAGGGACTCGAACTCATGTCGATGACGCGGTGTCTGTACACGCTACCACTAAGCCATTAATTACTGCTTCAAACGCTAGCTAGCTACGTTTTTCCTGAGTGAAAGGCAATTTTTTTTGTTGAGTTTTACATTGGACAAGTCGCTGGTAGGTGTTAGTAGAAGATAATATCAAATACGAATACTTCGTGATTATTCAAGTTCGCTTCAACAGCGACAATAGACGGTCAAAATTCAGTCGGAAAGTCGCAAGGGGGCCGGTGACGCAACATGAGCGCGGGGGCCGGGGAGGGGGCGGGTAGCGGTCACCGTCGCGGACTATCGGCCACTTCGATACCGTCTCGCTTTCTAATCACGAAGCAAACAATTCAATCCGCCGCGCCACCGACCGGAACACCCGGCCGTGGCTGTACACTGTGGTTCCGTACACCACCCACTATGACACTAATTAGTGGTGATTGGTTCCCAAACCCCTAAGTGTAACAGTATAGTGAGTTCGAAAAAAAATATTTAAAAAAAATGGTGATTGGCGAACAACACATTTTTCTATACACCGATGGTGGCAAACAAGCGTACAGCCCGTTTGATGGTAGGCGGCTTCCGCGTCTTACGGTCGCTTGTAACATACCGTGACGACCTTGAACTCCCCTGCTCCAAGAAGTTCCTTAAATCCTACCGCAGTAACCCAACACAATGTTATTTGACTGTAAGCTAGAGGTAATATAGCAATCGGACTGTCCCAAGTAGAAATAAATCTTCAAATACGTGTACGACTTTGCGTCGATTGACGTGAGTTCGAATTCCTGCAATGAGCCTGAGCTTTCGGTGAAAGAAAACCTGAGGAAACCATAGAATGGTGGTAGGGCGTTTTCTAATGCCCGGCTGGCTAGCTATCACCCTCAAGTTGAAAACTGTTGCCAAGCACCAATAGATGTGTTCCGGCAGCTGCACTTGAGAGCTAGTCTTCCACTAGGTTTAGCGTGTTATCATCTTGGACTACATCGTCACTTAACATCAGGTGAGATTGTGGCCACTACGTCAAACCTATAACAATAAAAAAAATAGATGTCTCCCTGACTTCTTATTTGAAATGGAATTTGTAGGTCCAACGTGGACAACACGTGGAACAACGTGGAAACTAAAAACTTCCGCTTTATTATATTAGTATAGACTAGCTGTGCCCGCGTTTCCGCTCCGTTTTTTATTTTTTGTGCGGAATCCTAATTATTATTATTTTTTAATATTAGTAGCTTAAGTTATTACATCAGCTATCTGTCAATGAAAATCCCGTCAAAATCGGTCCAACCGTTTCGGAGATTACTCGGAGCAAACAGACAGACAGCGAGCAATTAAAAAAAATAGGTTTTTTGTTATAGGTGCCGTGTATACTTTCATATGGATTTAGTAAAAATGGGTTATTTTGACATTAGAAATAGACACTTCAATTTTATTATATGTACAAGTATACGAGTATAAATTTATTGAGGAAGGTGACCTATGTAATATCATGTATAAGAGTTGTACTCTTAGGAGCGAAGAAGTAACTCTTGCGTGATCCTTTACAGAGAGGAACACTAACAATTTCACCGCGACATGACGCCTGCGACTGTGACTTACACACATAGAGACAGGCACACAGCCATCGACACTGCGAAATAAACAAAAAATAATAATAAAGTATAACATACAAAATAATACAAAAACCACAAAGAAATAAATAATTGGAAAGCGCGAAGTTTTCCAACAGTTATTATGTAACACAATTAACTGAAGCGAGACCCAATCGAACTGTGACGCATCAATATAATTACTTTTTTTTATATTATATCGCTACAGTTCGGCCAGCGTGAAAACGCACTCTCACCAAACGTTAAGTAAAAATATACTCTCACGATACGTTAAGTAAATAAAATACATAATTTTATTTACTTATGTTTGTATTGTGTGATGGATAAATAAATATATTCTTTATTTATTTCTTTCTTTAAAATGGTAACAATGTAAACTAGGAAGTGAGGCTCGGTCTCGAGATAATTTTTCACTTTATTTAAGGAGGCTTTTACGACTGGTGTATGCCAGCCCCATCGGAGCATACTCAGGTTCCACAAAAAATAAAAATTGGGACTTAGGGAGAATTGAGTCATAGGGACTGCCAAAAGAAGTGAAAACTTATAACTTAGAATTATTCTCAAACGCCAATATAAATACGAATATTTAAAATAAATAAATAATAATAATGGTTTTTGTTGAGTTTTTGGTCAAAAATTTGTTCACAATGATATAGCCTTGTGAGAAGGCGCATTATCGTGGTACAAAATCCAAGAATTTTCTTTCTACAAATCTGGCCTTTTTCGTTGAATTTGTTAAACTTTAATTATCGTTTGACTTCCGAGTGCACAACACCGCGATTATCTAAGAAAACAGTCAACATGACTTTGATTTTTGATCGACTTTGGCTTGGTTTTTCACTTTTGCGATGTTAACTTCAGTTGATGTTAATGGCCTATCAGGTCGAGACAAATCTTCCAGGATATTTCGACCGCTTTTGAACGTTTTGTCCCACTCATAAGCACGTGTTATTGATAAAGTCGATTCACCGTAAGCTTTCTGTAACATTTTCAGTCTCTCCGAACACGAAATTCCATTGACTATGCATAGTTTAAGACAAATTCTTTGTCCGATGTTTTTGTCCATTATGAAATTCGCAATACACACTAGATATCTAATCTAAATAAATAGATCTAACTAAAAACAGTACTTTATTTAATATAAATAACAGATGCAACTCAAACTTCGCGCTAAAATGAAAAACAGTAGTGCCAATCTAACAAAAAAATAATTGAATTTGGAACCATAGACAAATCATCCGTTCCCGATACATTTTTGACTGAATGTATACTATAACCTGGCCAGGGAATACACGTATGATTTAAAAAAGAAAATCATGTTAATCGGTTCAGTAGTTCTTCAATTATAAGTACACTAACGGATAGACAGATGGAGAGACATTGCCTTTTATAATATTTGAGGATAATAGGGAATACGAGGTAGAGAGGCGAGACTAGGCTCAACTGCGGACCCTCATCCGCACCTATTTCTGTCACAGAGCAGCATTCCTCGTGTTGCTGTTCCCGCCTAAAGGATGTGGTTGTTAACACTGGTATACAAGACTTAACAACTAATTTCTCATAAGTATCCTCAATATCTTAACTTTGCCCTCCCAATACATTCTTGACAATTTAATGTATATTCGTAAAAACTTTAACAATATTGATTTTGTCAAAGACCAGCACAGGTTTAATACTAGAAATAGATATAAATTAGTCGTACCGTGTTTTACACTTAGTAAGATTAATAAAAAAAAATTGTAGGTATGTAATAATGTTAAGTTCTATAATAAGATTCTAACGCATATTACTGATTTGCTGGACAATGAGTTCAAGGACCATGTCAAGCAAGTTGTACTGTCAAAAGGTTATTAGGATATGGAAAATTATGTGAATAATAGTGATGTCTGGAAGTGACTCCCACTCTGTGCATCCACTAAATTATTGATATCGAATAATCAAGTTTCTTACCGGTTCTTCTCTATGACTGGAATGTTTGTCTAAACCCATGATAGTGTTTAAACCTTCATAAGTGCCTTCAGGTCTAAATTGAATAAAGTTTTTTTTTTTATTTGAGTACCAACCTAATAATGATTGGCCTCATGACTCCGGTTTTTAACCGGACGGTTTTTAACGGTTTTTCAAAATCGTTTCGAACGAAAACTAAAACTCTTATCACCATTAATAAATTATCCATTATCATGGCTTCAAATGTGGGCAAAACAAAATAGTAGACATTGACTTAATTTTTTTTAATAGTATCACGGTAAAATCACTGCACTGTGCCTATTGGTACCATAGACCATAGACAAAACAGTGGGGGCCACTGAGAAATCAGCAATAGAAACATTTATCACCATATCCATGGTAGTCGTTACCTAGTCGAGTACAAATCGCCACCACGTCGCTTAATTACTGAATATACGCTGACCAATCTTAATCGAAACGAGAGCAAACTTCCACCTTCGTGTAGAATTTATTCCTGATAATATAAATATTGATAATATTATACACGGGCTATTTTACAAAGATAATTGCTGCTGTTTATTTGTCGTGAGAGTCGACAAAGCCATATACCAATACAAACAAAGCCTAAACTAATGAACTAAGTCAAAGCCAACAAGTAAGCGTAGAGACCAACCAGATCATCTAGCCTGGTACAATATATTTAAAAAATTACATATCTATTTAAATAATCACAAAATTTTGTGGAAGCACTTTGTGAAGAATATTTCTGATTACCTATACAATTATAAGAAACAAGTTGCAATATTTTCAATATTTAATTATTATTGTTTTCGTTTGTGTTGATTAATACTTAAAAAATATGGATATTTTGATTATATAATGAAATATAAGATACAATTGAATTTAATATATAAAAGATTCAAAATGACCACAATCTCCGGTTATTCAAAAACAACCGGAGAAATAACACCGGGTATTGCTTTTCCCCCGGTGCAAATCAAGTCAATTATCGATTTACTTATCTATTAGCATTGCAGCAATGCAGTATTTACTGTTGGCTTCCGGCTCTACTTTCGGTATCGCGCGCTTCAAAAACTGTTAGTTTCAAAAACAAATCACTATACTAAATTTCAAAAACACAACGTTATCTAGTTCCAAATCGTGGTAGCGCCATCTAGTGACGACACTCTTCTTACAACTTGAATAATAACTTTTTATTTAATGAAGATATAGTGATAATTTTGCTTTTGATAAGGACGAAGTATCTGTGGAGTAAAACAATAAAAGGTCGAGATCTATCCAGTAGTTTTTGCGTAATACGCGAACAAAGGCAAATCGCAATCATTTTATTTAAATAGAAGATAATTTAAGGTAATAAGTATTATTATATTATCAATTAAAGTCAAACACAATAAGTTTAATTTAAAAGTAGTTGTGAGATTAAATGTATTATGTATACAAAAAAAAACATTGAATTCTCAAAAAGAAATTTCCATTGTAGAAAACAGTAAAGAAGAAAGGTTATGTGAAGGTATCTATCAACAGAATCTGTTGATTAAGCGTGTAACCTCATGTGGTGGTGTCCCCCTTCGAAATGAGGAAGCTGATTTCACTAAGTAGATATAGTTCATTTTGCAAACGATCGAGGTATAGCGCTTAATATTGACTATTTGCTTGCGTTACAAGGCGCTTACGCCCCCCTACTAGTCCTTGATTATACTGCTCCTATGCGATACTCGTGGCAATGTTTGTTAGACGAGTCTAAATATTACGCCATTGTAGGCTCTTCTAAAGTCTTTAAATAATTTCCAAATCAGAAAACGAATAAGTTTTATTATATTTAATTGTGAAATTTTTAAATGACTAATTTGGATAAACATTGACCTAATTAGGACCCTTGTGGAACACCGAAATCGATCCGTTTGAACCTTACTACCGATCCGAATCTCCCAGGACTAAAAAGGATAATAAAAACAACTATAAGAACTAACTATGCACAATGTTTTCTTGTACAATTCCGGTGATGTGACATTCTGAAACTGTATCAAAAGCTTTAGAAAAATCTCTGTTCACACATTTATTTGATCACAATTCTAATATCTGTAAATTATACAATTAATTTAATTATACAAGTAGTAAATATTAGGAAATATAAGTTATGGCATCTCCCTTAACGAATACAAATATTCTATAAAGCAATATTAGAAAAATCTTTGTGATGAAAGAAGCATTGTCTGCGACCTGAGTTTGTGCGTTTGCGTTCGTATGTGCACGGCTGTTAAATTTTTATTTTAATACAGTTAACTATTATAAGTAAAAGAAGTTCATTTATGGATCAGTAAGTTTCAGCACTCCATATGTACATGTAAAACATGTTATCTTTAAATTTACTCGCCCTGATTTCTTGACTAACAAATTACATGATGTAAAAAATATTGTAATGAATTTGCCTTGATCTAAATCAAATGTTAAGCGACGGTGAGCCCCAAGACACGCTACCTAGAAATAACATATTGGTAGGTGCTGGTGGTAGCATCCTGTCTCAGTGAGATGGAGATAGCGACTTTGGTGATTTTGAGAAATAGTGACTGTTGTTGTCTTGCTCGTTTCGCTTACTTCTCACTTTAATCACTTGAGGTTTTTTAAATTCTTATCTATTTAGATTGTTTTATCATAAATTCGCATAATCATAATAGTAGCCAGCATTGATTCACTTCATTGAAGTTACTAATAACGCATAGAGGGCAAATAAAATACATACATCTGTATTTCTGTATATAAGTCGAGACTGCGAAGCCCTACGGAATAGGGGCTTGAGACTAATCTATTGCCATCCCTCTCGTTACCCTGAGTTAGAGCAGCAGGGAGCACTCGCGAAGCCTGGCGTGACGTCACGGGGCGAGGGGCACCGCGGCACGGGGGGAGAGCACGGCGCGGCGCAGAGTTGAGCTAAACCAGTGCACGGCCGACCGCCGGACCCGATAGAAAGGTTCACAATGTGCGCGCGGTGAAAACGAAAAATAATCGCGATGTTGTTCGAAAGCCCCAACGCTAAATTATTCCCAGCCTTCAACATACCACCCCCCGTGAGGCTCAGGTGAGGACCCCTGTGCCATTCGTGTTTGTGTTGTGAGTGCGATCGAGCCCGGTACCCGGTGTGAGGCGGCGCGGGCTCGAAAACGCTCGGCTGCGACTTGTACGGTGTACCATTCAAGAGACGTCGCGTCGATACATCATGTTTTTTCAATCGTACTTGATCTCTGTGATTGCATTCGTCAAGCACAGTGAATAGGCAACCGTAGCGCAGCACCTACCGATTCCACTGACGCTTGTTAACATTACGGGAACATTGTTTTCCAAACGCTTTTTGTGAGCAAAACAATCGATTTTGCAGTCCAACCGTTAAGGTTATGCTGTGCTATCCGTGAGTTGTTCCGACACTTTTTGCTCACTATAGAATTGAATTCGCTTAAGAATTGAATGTATCATGTTTTTCTCATTTAACTATAAGGGAAATAACTACATTTTACAATCAGTAACGGAAAATTTTAAGTCTGGTTAACATTTCAGAACAATATGACAAAGACGGACAATAACCTAAAAAATACTACATGTTCTGAGCAAAAAAAAACTGTAATTACTGTTATGGTACAGAAACAAAATGCAATTATACCTACTAAATCCGATTAGGCAATGACAATAACTAAACCAGGTGACATTCAACAATTTAATGACTTGTTTCTTTTTTTTCTTATTAATTATGGCTCGGCACTATTCGTGCATTAGGCCAGTGTCAAGTATTTTAAATTTTGTCAACAAAGCGAGGGAAATATTCTGTAATCTTTAAACATGCTCTAACAAGATGGCGGCACCCTTGTTAAAACTTTCCCGGAAGCCTTTGTAGCAACTCAAAATGCATGTTCCTAGTTATTTATTGTAATCCACTTCACTTGTGTACAACAACCACACTACATCACGTAAAATGCCGCTAAAATTACATAATATAGGGCCAAATGACATAAGTTTATGAATTAAAACAAAAACCACCACATGACACTTTAAGTTACCGCCAAAAACTCCAATGACTTGTTAAAGAGTCTACTAACAAAAAAAATCAATATTAGGAGTTATCTTAAACTTCAATGAATACAAAATAGAGTTTGGAATATCTTGATTAAAAACAGGAGTTATTGATATTATCCATGACAGAAATATTTTAAATGCTATAGTTATTGGTGAAATTGACATTCATACTAATAAGCCCTATTGAAAGACAATTACACTGAACAGAGCGAAGTCCATTGAAAGCTTTGTATAAAGATTTTAAAGTGTCAACAATTTATAAACGGTTATATGATGTGTTTGATGAAATGTATAATATTGAAAAACCTTAAAATATAGCGCGTTTAAGTATTAAATAAGCTGCCTTATTTAAATAGGGCATTCAATCTTTTGACCAAGTATAAGAAATTGGATATATTCTAAGTTAAAGACACGAACTAGGTCCTTTGAGATTCTAGTTGGATAACTTATTGGGATATATCGCACTAATTGATAATGGTGTTCTATGTGTGATTATTTATCCTATTAATGTATTGATGAATTCTACCCAGTGGTACATTTGTTTTGTCTACCCGTACTGGAGATTACGTTGAATCTTTATATATGCATTCAATCGATCAAGCTATGTCTAGGATATTTGTCCGAACCGGTAGTAGTGTATTGATATTCATAAGTGCTTTATTTAGCTCTAAATAGAACTCTGCTTTATTTATTGATTTCTGAATGATTTTTTTTTAAATTAATTAACAATGCGTTAAATTGAAAGCTTATCTTATTACAATGCAAAATTCATCATAATGTCATGTATTTATGAAATATATTATTTTGGCAATAAAACTGCAAAGATGCAAAACGTTCTGAACGATTTCCAGTAAACACCTTTAGGAATTGAACCGAATTTACATCTTTAAATGAGGATAATTAAGTCTGTAGTATTAACTCCATCAGAAACGAGAGCTGATAATTGGTAGTGAAATGTGCCGTAGAACTGATAATGAAGTGGAATATTGATGATTTTACAGCTGATTGTAAAACTAGTATTGGTCTTAGTAGAGCTGTGGCAATTAACACTATTTGGAAGATTACCTCATTAGTTGTAACGCGTATTTGCAGTCCAATTTAGTTACATTGTTCACTTGGTTATACTTACATTCATTTTTAGTCTTACGGTGTAAATCAAGTAGATTTGGTTTGTGCTTAGCTTCTAAGGAATTACGCCTGGAAATCTGTAATACTTGTAGAAGCTCAGGCTATTTTAATGAAAGCTCCATTTAGTATGTTTGATAATTTAAGTAATATTTTCTAATCGACCAGCATTTCTTTAACAAGGATTAAACACATATTGGTCATACCAAGTTTTAAACTCAGTAAGACCAATAAATTGTTTTTAGTTAAATAACGTTAGGTTTTTTATATGGTGGATCATTATTACGTGAATTATAGTGATGTCTGGAAATGGCTCCCTCTCAGTATAATGTACATCCACTGAAGTAATATAGTTATTAACTGTAAACACTATTTAAACAGTTAAAAAGAGATAATCTCGATCTATGTTTCTTGCCGGAGGGTCTTATCGATGAGTGTGATGTTTTTGGAACCGGTAGCAATGTTTTAACGTTAATTAGTGCCTTTTTAGGACCTAAATAGAATATATATTTTTTTACTTATTTTCGTTTACTCATCTGTACACATTCTATATGCATACAGACTTTATGATGTCTTCAATTTTCTTATTACATCGTTAGTACGTCTGTAGATAAGGCGTCTACCCACATGGGAAATAAACATAACTGCGCTATGCAAACCTCGCAGTTTTGTGAGTCTCACAAGATACATAAATAGAGTTTAACGGGTCTTTAATTGAACATACCTTAATAGGAAACGTTTACTCAGAGACGCCATTGTAATTATACGAAATTGAGTTTCAAATAAAGTTTCAGCTTGGGACAAAATGCAATGATGATTGTACTCATCCGCCTGTAGAGTTCCGTAGGTTTGATTACCAGTCAAAGTATCAGGTAAGGCTGTAGTTGATTAGAGATTTGTTATCGTTTGAACTTTTAGAATAGTCTTGCAAAACTAATCAGATTGTTGCGTAATGTCTTGTAAACGTGGTGAGTTCACCGCTGCGTGGTTAAAGTATTGTAATGTCTGAACGAAAACAAAGCAGCTAAGCATGTAACAAAGAAAAATATAATTATGAAGTAATTACTATTTGTGAGGCGGCAAATAAAGTTTTATTTTTTATTTGGTGTACGACTATAAAACGTGGTGTACGAAAATATCTTTTATGAACTGAAAAAGTTTAATAAATTAGAATACTTATAGTGTAGTTCACCGGACTCTTGCAGTCGGTCACGAGGAAACTGAAGAAGGAATAATAAAAACTTAGAAACAATTTCCTCTCAGACACAGAATTAATCCTTTTGATTTTTAATTGCGGAAAATAGATTTCTTTGATTCTCTCTTTCAAACACACACACTTGTATTTCTTTCTCTATTTCACATTACATTAAAAAAAATTGCTGATACATTTGTATGTATTTATCATTATATGTAAGTATATTTTCTATTTATTTTGTTGTACTTTTTTTCATTATTTTAGATAAAATAACTTCTATAGGATACGACACAGTCTTCACTACAAATGTAGTTTTTGCAGGAATAAAATTCAATAAATACCAAAAGAGTTATTATTATCAAGCAACTCGAAAGGAAATAAAAATATCTTCTAATAAACAACACTATCCGATTACCATAAAAGGAAATACAATGATTAATAATATTATCAACTCACCAGTATCTACTAATACTAATTTCCGTTTCCGTACTCTTCAGAACATCTCGCTCGCAATGCGCGACGGCCTCAATATCCCAGGTGTAGATATTCGACCTCGACTCCAGGGATTACATAGAGAGTGTTATCTCTACCACATCTCGGAGACTAGGAATCCTGAACCGGGTGCGACGGTTGATCACTCTCGGTCAGCTGTATCTTCTTTACAAGGCACAAGTTCGGCCGTGTATGGAATACTGTTCGCACCTCTGGGATGGATCCGCGAAGTAGCTCCTCGATGCTCTGGACAGGTTGCAAAAACGGACTGTTCGCATTGTTATTAAATACATCAAGCCGCTTCATCTGCGCAGGAACATCGCCTCGCTGAGCGTGTTCTACGGTCTGTATCATGGAGAGTGGTTTGAAGAGCTGTTCAGTTTAATTCCCTTCTCCTTTTTCCACAACAGAATCACAGGTAAAACATTCGGAGACACATTGATATGGTAACTTCCATCTCGGCACGAACTAAAAAGTTCTCTATGTCTTATCTTTGTTGTACCGTGAAACTGTGGAACCATCTCTCGGTTAATGTGTTCCCTCCTTCTTACGACATCGGGTCCTTCAAGCGTAACGTGAAGTGTTATTTATTTAGGTCGGCATGACAGCGGCGACCGCCGATGGATTTCGATCTCTCAGCGGTCGCCATTTGGTTTGGTTTGTACTGCGCTTACCATCAAAGAGAGTACCCTCAATTTGCCGAGATTGATTAAAAGATTGTTTGAAACTCCAAGTGAGATTATAAAAATTCTTAATGCGTTTTATAGTTTGTTTATTGAGGAAGGTTATAGGTGATATAACTTCACGCTACGTCTCTAAGAAGCGGAGTAATAGCCATGAACGTCAAGTAATCTGACAAGTTGTAGACTAGTACAGAGAGTGAGATCAACCGGTGCGTTGGCGGGGCGCAATGGAAAGTTTGTCGAATAAATTTAACAGTGGTGGAATCCGTGGGGCATAGCTAGTGTAATATATTTCAAGCCAGTATACGTGCTTAGCGATGTTATTGTTACTAGAACTAATTATATATAACTAATAAATTATTATGTTCAGTAGTAAAAACATAATCGTTACATAAAAAAAAACAGTTAAAAAGAATGTCGGAGTAATCCTACAACCGCGGTCGCCCGTATGGAGCCGACGTAACGTGACGGGAAGTTCAGTCTCCGTGTGTTTACACAGCGTAGCGCTGTAACCGATATCAGGGATGTGAAACAGTGGCCCAATAAACCTGGTACAGATGTAGATAAAAGTTGGTATTTGGAAAAATAAGTAATACACTCACAATAACATTTACTCTATAGATGATGTTTTATAGATATAATATCATATATACATCATATCATACATTTATAACTATTCGACAACACTGCATTATTGCAGATGCTTGCAGTCATTAATATTTATCACTTGCAATATAGCATTTTTCGTTAATTGTTACTTAAACCGTATTTTTCTATTATTTCAATATATTTGAAATTAGAGAACTTTGGACGACTTTCTAACAAAATCATATCCATATTCTATGGCCAGTTCACTCGATTGATGAAATCGTTTTGAAGTAAGTTACTCGTTGGTTCAAAAATATATATCATTAGGCATAGTAAATTATTACAATAATCAATACTGTTAATTATGTTGATATTTTTAGGCCATTATGACATATTACAAGACCCTGAAAAATGGTACGCATACCAAGAAATTGGTACGTCTGACATCCCTGACCGAGACGGACAGGCCTCCGTATCACACAAGACACAACTTGCATCCGTACCCGCGAAACATAACAACTCCTTCCAAGAAACATCTCGACAATATTTCGTTCGGCAACTTAAGTTTAAAAAACATTATCGTAAAATTAAAATTAAAAATATTATATTTAGTTTATGCCAAATGAGCTGACAAGAAACTTGTTCGGTTTAATCATTTTTTTTGAATTAAAAACTTCTTTAGTACCGTTGTGATTTGAAACGCGATTAAACGAAAAAGTGACATTAAAAAGAGACAAACACATACAACACTTTAGGATTTCGCTTACGAGAGAATGAGATAGCGTACATTTACATTATGCACGGTTAATGCAAGTCCAGATTTTCATGATTGTGATAGTTTTCGGATTGGCCCAGTGATGTGAGACGACCAGACTTCATAAACTATGGAAGAACCCTCGAACAAAACGATGATTAATGAGACGTCCTGCCTCAAGCGAGACGGTAACCGAGTATACGAAATAACCCCTGTCACGGTTTCAGGATAATTTCAATGAATTTTAATAGTTTTGAGGACGCCGCGACGCGACGACGAGTTTAAGAAACGCCGTACTAAAACGATTGCATTGAAGCTGTATAAAACTTTTGTATTTATTGTTCGAAGTAAGGTAAAACCACCAGTAATTGACACTGCACCAATAGTTGACACTCTGACGCAGAAAATTAAATATTAAGAAATAAAAGGAAGCCAAAGATCGAGATGGCCAAAATCACTGATCACTGATATATTTTTAATGTTATAAATACATATAGGTACAGTCAGTTATAAAAGTCGGTTAACAAACTCAAGACTTCAAATCAATTTAGTATCAAATATTTAATTTTCTTCGTCAGAGTGTCAACTATTGGTTCAGTGTCAATTACTGGTGGTTTTACCTTAGTTAGAGTTTTAATTTATTTTTCTAAATCCCTCTCATTACGAATTGTTCGGAGACTTTCGGTCTTACTTATAAACGTTCATTAAATTTTAAGTAATGATTAATAGTAATTTAACAATATTTCTTACTCATAAACGTTACTTATCTTTAATCAGTTGATTAGTGACGTCTTAAATAGCTGTCAAATTAAACAACAGTGGGCCCTTGTTTAGCGCCTTCTTAACGCGTTAAGTAACAAGATGGCGGATGTATATCAGCTGATTTTACTTTCATATTATCATATTATGTCTTTTGAGCAAAACTGTTATGATATTATTATTAATATGGATATTTTGATAAAACATATCACGCAAATTCGGTTTTGGAATATAAAAAACATAGGAAACCAAATATTTATAATAAATGGGTAAATCTGATCATGATTTCAGCAATAAAGAATTTTGACAAAGATATATAGATTTACCAAACAAAATATTATGAAAATAATTGTCATTGTAATGAACGACTTGAAAATATATCATCGAGACAGTCGCACTCGCATACCAATAGATTTGAAATCATACTACACAATTTTATTAACAATAATATTGAACTCGCTATTTGTAAGACCTCATAGAATTTGTTCTCATTGATTTGCTCACAGATTTGTTCTTGACAACTGACAATTTAACTTTTTTTTTGCGTGAAAAATTGTTGCCCTTTAACAAGTTTTAGTTGAATCATCACGGAAATCATTTATTTACTGTCAACACATGATAGTATTAACCAAATGTGGCAAGAGTAAAATATTTTTGTTGTTAAAAAGCATTCATTAACTAAGTCGCGCTTAAGCAACGTTTATAAGTACAAAAAATTTAATCATTGTTTAAGACTTTAAGTAATACTTAGTTAATTGGTTGCTAAGCAGATGATTAGTTGATTTTTATAAGTAAGATCGTTTATGTATAAAAAAATATAAATTGTGTGTATACATGTAAGTATCGGTGAAGTTGAAGCAACAATGTGCTATGAAATTTGCGTTTTCACGTGACGGTTTCTTTCATGACCTCTGTACCGTACAGAGGGGCGAGGTAGTGACGTGATTTTGAACATTATATATCTATCTATATATAAAAATCTATATTAATAAATCGTGTAACGTCTTTTTTCCGCAGTGATTCACCATTATCTTCACTGCTTATTTTGTATGTAAATTTATCTTACACAATATATCCTATAAATTGGCCAGATAACAGACCTATGAATTAAAGGAAAAAACATTTAAATTGGATTAGTCGTTTATAATATGTATGTATAAAAAATATATAGAAAAAGAAAAAACTATACAAGTGAATTTGATTCGATGTTTAAAGGATGAATTAGGTTATATTATTTGTAAATTATATTTCTCGTTATGTTTAAAAGGGGCACTTAGTATTGGTCCGCCCCTGAGGGCCTGCGAAGGTTAAGAAGTGGTTGCCCCACGTTGGTTGCGATCAGCCGTGTCGCGTCGCATCGCTCGGGCTGTGTCCAAAGATATTAGATATTGAACGATATTTTTTGTATTTATTCTTACAACACCCGATTTCAAACTTTCTAAACCGCTCGATCGAGACGTGGTCACTGGTTCTATACCTTATATTCAGCTTGTTAAATTATAGGTACTTATTGATTTATATAGCTATAATATATCAAGTATAATGACAGACAGACAGACCATTTAACACAATATTCATATTATGTGCAGTTCTATTATATACTACCTGTACCTCACGGTTTCACCTGCGTTAAATTCACACAAACTCATACAATTCGCATTCATTCTTTACAATATCACTAAAGATTTTTTATAGGGCCACATATTTTGTCATTTTTGTATAAAATTTTATAAAGTACGCGAATTTGTAGTCTCAGGATTTATTATAATTTATCCGGTACCAGAAAAAACTTGATGGATACAATTTAGCACTTACAACTTGTGCGGTACGATCGTATCTTCGTATCGTATCGTATGTACGAGAAAGGAGCGGACGCAGCGAATTCCCGTGCGCCCGCGCAGCCTGCTCTCTCCTACCACTAGTCACTAACAAACTTTCGAACTAAACTCGAATCTACATTTTTAATACTATTATCAAATAAATTATTCTGTTTATTCTAAATATTATATGTTACTTTTCCGCTTCTCTGAGTGTAAATTAAACGTTTTAGTAATGAATAATAATTGATAAAAAGTATCCTTCATCTTGTTTTACAACATAATCAAGTTTTATGCCAAATTTTATTAGCAGTAATTTTCCATGTGATCTTATTGGTAAGTCCCAGTATTTTTTTCTCTTTATTTATTAAACCGTTTGACCACGGCACAACCATACTACCCTGTAGACAAGCATATTAACTTATACTTATATAAAATCATTATCATTTATTAACAAAAATATATATGTTGACTAACTAACTAGTCTGGCCATAAATATTGATACAATGTAAAAAACTCTTAGTATTAACTGCATTTTCGTAATTCGTACTATCGACATGATACCAATACTTTCTCTGTCGAAAATCATTAAAGGTCGGGACGGCTGCGTACTTTTAGAACTACAAAGACTGTTAAGGTCAGAATTCGCTGAAACCTCATAAGGAATCAACAGTTTATTGCTATAAATGAAGATTCCCGCTAAGACTCTGTCGCGTAACATTAAACAAGGCCTAAGGCTTGGTGCTTATCGTCAATAAACAGGGCCCGCCCTAAATCAATCTCCACAGTCATAAAGAGGAAATCGATCAAAACGCATGCTGTTCCGATACACAGATGAAAGGCACGGAAATGGATGAAAAAATGTTCACGATTGAAGTGCAATAAACTACAATAAGCAAAATGACCAAGTTTCCAAAGAAGCTTCGCAAGTGGTTGGAAAGGTGCAATCCTGCGTCAGTTATTGTTTGGTGGGAGTGTCTTATCAAGGTGTAGCACTTTCTGAAAATATATCGTAGTTTTTTTCAATAATACTCTACACTTGGTCACAAATTTCTACGCATAACTAAGACAAATTATGCCCGTCATTCAGTGTTGATAAGCTGTATGCACTCATATAATATGAAGGCAGAAAATTTAGGCATATTCTTTGATAGTAATGCAGCGTTTAAAAGAAAAGCGATTGATATCATTCAGACTTCGTTGAATATATGTAATTATTACATACATAAAGACACGCATGGGCGCGCGCACACACACACTCGCACATCATCTTGGCTTAACCAATATGTTATTTAGTATGTATAGTATATGAATTTAAGAGCTGTAGTTTTTTTTTAAATAAATAAAATAAGTAAATAAATTTACACGGTACAAACTACCTAAGGCTTACTTGAAACCAATGTTCCAGACTTTATAAGAGCTGATGACTGGCCCTAGTTTAGTCCAGCCCAGACCAGTCTAGCCTCTTAGACTACAAATTACAGTTAGTTTCAGAGGACATGGCCTGATCTAAACGACACGTCGAAATTGAGTATCTTTTTTAAGAAATCTGTAGAGCAACCAGTAGTTAAATTTCTTAAATTTAAATTAAGTAGAAATCGTGTATATATATAAATAGATCACTTAATAGCCAGACAGATTAGAAGCCCGGGACGGTGGTTTTGGAAGCACACACCACAAAGTTTACACTAGTTTTGCATGTTTTATAAATAATTTGAGAGTGTGATCAATTAGGTTTGACTTTTTTGACTTCTAAGATGGCGCTTAGTGCGTCCCATGCCTGGGTAACCTGGGTACCTTTATAAAAACCCAACAAATACAATAAACTATCATTTCAGAATTGTCTATTAATTTTATCTCTAATATGAAATCACCGATAAAGCAAAAAAGTAGCTTGGGAAATACGTTTTCAGGGCCGTCAACATTTTGGCAAACGCTACAAGATTTCCATTGATATGGCGATAGAGATATATTACACTCAGTTTGCGATTCATATCTCTGATTTATCTTCTTACGTTTGTAATGGCGTACTAACCTACATTGAATATATTTAACCTTCGACGCAAAATTTATTCATTGCTCTATACCAGTGATTGACAGTTTATTTGAGGAATAGGTAATATTTTGTATTGCTGACTTGTCAGTTACTTGAAGTGTGTATCTGTGTTGTGGGAGAGTAAAACAGATACCAATAAGTTTATAATAATAAACATGTAGGTTATTTAAAAAGCCTTAGTCGATGAGTGTATGTCCCGCGGTGCATAGTTCGCTGGATAAATGATTGTGTGTGAGATTATAAACTACCGATAGACTGTGAACGGGCACTAATAATTATAATTTTTGAGGTTATAAGCAAAATCATGAAACGATTAAATCATTTTTAAGGGAAAAATTGTTTCTAGCACTCACGAGCCGCAGTCCACTTGCTTCACTTCCTCAGCCCGTGCGTTATATCTAATCATAGTTCAAACCCAATCTACCAATCCAGTTAGTTTATAACCTACGAAAATGTAACCGTTAGATTGCATATTTTTGTGTCCGTTTACAATCTACAGATAGTTTACAATCTGACTAGATTGTTTATAAACTAATGGTTCGTATAAATATCCGGTGACCTATGTTTGCGTTAACACTGTCTTATGCTCTATCCTAAATCTGACACTATAACTTAACGTTACTAAAATCTAGCAAAAATGCAAGCAAATATGATGACCTAGATCTCACATGAAATCGAAGTCACTACCTCATAATGTAGTTATTCTTATAATTAACATATTTCTATTTTATTTCTTTTACCGCGAATAAACCTAACAGAGTCGATTAGAATTTCGATAAGAAGTTACATTTGGTTTAATATCGAGTTTTAGTAGTAGTGATCGGGGCGTGCGCCCTCTCGGCACATCTGTCGTGTTGCCGCACTGTACGGTCACGGGAGTGGTGTGCGGACAAAGTGGCAACGTCGCACTCAACGACCATTGTATAGCAACAAAGGGTATCCAGGTACACACCAGGTATATGAGCTACTTCACTGACAATGGCACGCGACTTTGCTTACATTCACTAAAATAAAGGCGATATAATGATTAGCACCGATTTCTAACATATTGAGTTTTGATCACTCGTATGACAAAGCAAAGTAGGTAGCTACCTATATTACGTAAGTTAGGTATTGGATTACTTGACATTAATCAGAACGTTGTAATAGCAATACTGCATAAACAATATAGCGACTTGCTTAAAGGACTTGTATCCAGTGGCTATAAACAATTAATATATCGGTATTAATGTCAGTTATGAGTCTGGGTGTTAAATAAATATCTATATATGTGTGGTATATCAGCTGTTTAGTTACAGTAATATAAGCTTTGTTTAGTTTCGAATTAAATAGCCGCGTGTCAAATTGTGTCCTAATAATATATACATATTTTTGATTAGCTGTGCCCGCGGCTCCGCTCGTGTGTACTATAGAATGCCATCTGTTGAGCACACGCGCGAATCGTGCTGCTCCCGCTACCAAACACGGCGATCGCCCGCTAAAATAATTATTTGAAAGACAATTATGCTTATTGTGGGCGATCTCTAGAAGATAGATATATTATAATGCTACTACTGACTTTTTTGTAGGTCTTTTAAAGATCTACAGTTATATGGTACATTAATTTGATATATCTCTTATGGTTTACTCTGCTTAAGCCATTTAAATGTCCCAAGAGCATCTTTTTCCGAATTGATTCACCATTATCGTCACTGCTTATTTCGTATATTACTTTGTCTGACAAAATATATCCTATAACCTGGCCAGATAACATAGCTAGGAAATGGAAAAAAAACCTGTTAATTGGATAAGTGATTTTAGCGTGAAAAGAACATTAATGGACAGACAGATAGAGAGACGTTGTGTTTTATAATATGTATAGAAGAAGATAGATGACTTCTCCCTCCTCATGGCATGCCTATACCACGTTAACCTATTACTCCTCAACTTTTTTGTCAGTGCTGATATTTTCATACTTCTCCTGATATATTCATTCTTAATCTAATCCATTCTAGTTACACTACACATCTCTGCCACATGTAATATTTCATGCGTCTCTTTCATTACGCAACACTCAGATTCATAAAACACGACAAGTCTTATATACTCGTACATATCTGTTAATTTCTATCAAAAATGAGTATTTGTATTTTGAAAAGCATTCGATATACTCACTATCAGTTAATTAAAACACAAATAGCAATATTTTGTTCCCACGGATTATTCTGTTAACCAAGTGTTGTATTGTCCCTCTCTCTTTAGTACACAATTAAAATTATTGAATTTATAAAAGTGCGAGAGGGACGGACACCTGTTGGGCGTACCTCAGGGGAATATCTTGGGCCCCTATTCTCGTTTTATACGTTGTTACTTAAAACTTCGTTGAGAAGGGTTGTTTTAAACTTCTTTGTTGTTTGAAAATTGTTTTATATTTTTCTCGTTGTTCGGTTCAATTGTCTGTTGCGCTCTAGTAGCCATCTTGGAACTTGTCCTTGTTAGAACAAAATGGTCGTTTCTGAATTGTCTAATTATACAGTTAGTTCATTAATATTTGCAAAAACTTTAAAAATTACTCTAATTAGTTGCATTTTTGTATATTATCGCGGCAAGTAGATAGGCAGCTAATGTAATGATTATTAAACTTATTTTCCATGGAGTTGAGATAGTAGGAATATAAAGTGCTAGAGTAGTAATAATATATACCTGGGCAGAACTATATATGTATTATATGTTGGGTAGAAGATCACAACAATTGTGTCCGACTGAATTGCAACCACTATGATACCTTCTTTTTTTTTAATTCTGGGAAATCCATCATGGACCCTCTCCGGCTCGGGAAAGCAAAAAAGAATGTGTCAAACTCGACTAACTAAAACCCAGCGGTGTATCATCGGCCACCTATAGTGCGGCGAAACGGGAAAGCGGTTGCATTCGCCGCATCGCCCCGGCGGCCAGCCCTGGTCGGGTCTCTTTTTTTTTAACGTGGAGGATCCCGTCGTGGGTGCATACTCGTTCGGGGGAGAGAGTGGATTTGTGAGATTTCTAGTCACCAAAACGCCACAGGGTACCATCGGCCGTCTATAGTGGGGCAGAACGGGATCGCGGTTGCAATCGCCGCGTCGCCCCGGCGGCCGGCCCCAGTCGGGCGTCCGGCGCTAAAGAGAGACAGTCTAGTACAACCCCAACTGTCTCCCATAACGTTGAACCAGTGCAATGGGATAACGGCCACCCGACCCGTCTCACCTAGGTACCCCTAGGGCAGAAAAAATATTCATGAAAGCCAATCCTACTGCTCATCGTCAAAGCTGATGTCTTGCGGAGGTCTTGGCACTGGTGTTGGGGTTAACCTCACTTTTACGGGACGATCTCTCGGTGGTCGCCATTGTTGTTGGATTGTATTGTGCTTACCATCAGTAACTATTCATCCTTTTTTTATATGCCCATCACAATATGCAACCTTAGCCCCTTGGCTTTAATTACTCTTCAATGGACTTTGTACTAAATTACTTCTCCAAGTACATTTTATAAGTTGTTCGACTATTACTACTTAGCTGTGATAGTTTTCCTTTTAACTTCATTATATATACTACTGCCGTGACTTTGTCCATATATCCAATATGTCCACACTTGACTTTAACAAAAGTTGACACTTTAAGGCTTAATATTACTACAATGGTTTTCACTCATTCGCAATATTTTTGAATGAACTATCTAACGACAACCCACACTATGAGATAGACGAGACAAAAAATCTTACGCGTAGAAGAGGTAACCTAAAAAATATATCTCGGCACACTGTACTGTCCCTGATGGTAATCACAGTACAATCTTAATATAACGGCGTCCACAGACAGATCGAAATCTATCGATATGAAATAATGAACATCTTATTAAAACAATATTAAACTATACATTTAGTAGATTACTAGCTGTGCCCGTGACACCGCTCTACTAAAAAAAGCTCTGTTTATTTTTTGTGCGGAACCCTGATTATTTTCCTAAAATAAAAGTAGCCTAAGTTTTTTTTATAACATCAGCTATCTGCCAGTGAAATTCCCGTCGAATTTGTTCCATCATTTCGGAGATTACCCGGAATAAAGAGATAGATAAAAAAATGGATTTTTTGTTATAGGTAGCTTGTATAGGTTCATATGCATTTAGTAAAAAGCTGTTATTTTGACATTACAAACAGACACTTCAATTTTTTTATATATATAGATTAAAAAATTAAAGATCACCGAAAACGCAGAATCAAAAAACCATTTCCGCCGTCAAAAAGTCAAGAAAGAAAACTGAGATTGTCAAACCCAAAACCAATTGTTTTAAATCGTTTAAGGTCTTAAGTAAATTTAAAGTGCAATTTGGTTTCGAGACTTTGATTTCTCTTTGAATTCGTTCCTCGTAAATTTAACTGGCAAGTATATCGAGTCGAGTCGAGACCTTGATGTCTGAGAAAACTAAGTGCCTCGTCTATTAAAATTTGTAGTATTTATGAGACATGTGTCGGCGTCAGTCAGAGCTCACAGTTTGAGTTGCCTCGCGTCTCGTGACAGCGCGCCGTCTCGCTGGATATTTATAGAGCAATCTGTGTGGAATATTTCATATCAATACCAATAAATACACTCCAATATGTCTCCACATTGCGTATTTTTGATACAAATAATTTTAGTACATACTAGCTATGCGCGGCTTCGGTCGCGACGATGACAGAAGGAAGCGTAATGCTCATAAAAATCGTAGTTTCTTAAAATTTTAATAACTTTTTATTGAATTAAGATATTGTGATTTTTTTTGATAAGGTCCTAGGGAATAAAATAAAAAAATCTATCCAGTTTTATTCTGTTAATATTTTTTTAAATCTGTAAACGTACTTATTTGTATACTCATGTATATTTTCATTCCATTTTATGGTGAAAATAGCAGAGCAAAACTCGAAAACGACAATAAAATATCATACTTCATGCCATGGTACTGACTCGTTTATCTATCCACGGTACTAACATAAAATAAATTTGATAGACATTCTTCACAAAAATGAGTAAATTTGAATTTGAAATTTGAATTGTATTATAACATTTTTCAACTCTTTGTTGCGACAAAAAACGGTGTCAAATCCTAGAAAAGGACATGAGACGGTACTGGCGCAAACAATGCGGGACATAAGAAATCATAAAATGGAACCATTCTATAACTTTATCCTAACGATACCCTTACCGGTGTTGGCAGAAATAATGTAGCGATATTTATTTGTATCACTGCAAATCTTTTGTACTTACTTCATGTTTATTAGTCTGTGAAGGTGTGATAAGGTCTACTCACGCCTTAGTATAAAAATGCTAAATGTCTGTGTGTAGCAATCACCTAATCAAATGTCAATAGAATTTTCTTTAAAGCAGGAGTGAGCTAGCTTTCATGGAGGTCGTATTACTTTGGAATTTTCTATATTATGTCGTATCTAAAGAAGATCAATACAACTCAACCTTAAGTTTATAATTCTAACATAGAGGGACCTTTACTCAGTAAAACTAGCTAGAATGCCTTTGCACGTTGATCTGCCATTGTTTTTTTACAGTACAAGTTAGGGGGCCAGCTTTTTTTATTGTAGCCCGTCAAAGTGACGACACCGTGTCTGATGATAGGCACAGTGCAATCCACAAACAAGGGCGACCACCGAGAGGTTTGTAATCCATCGACAGTCGTCGCTGTGATGCCGGCCTGCTCGAATGTCTCTTCACGTTATGTTTGAAGGACTCCATGTTGAAGGAAGAAGTGAACACACTGCCCGGGAGACGGTTTAATAGTTTCACGTTACGGACAAGATATAATATTACAAACTTGTTTGTTCGTGTCCCGTTTCCCAAGGAGCTGTGGAAACCTTACTCGCCGCAGGAATACAACACAAGGTTATTTGGCTGCGATCTTCTGTAGGTTGAGGGTATTTCACTTATCGGACTGTTCCAAATATAGAGAAGGCAAAAATAGTAAAGATTTATTAGTATTGTAATATTTAAGTGTTACATATCTGCTCTTTTATCGCAAACAACGACTACCCCAAACGTCGTTTCTACCGAATTTAACCCCTTTTTCAGTTTTAAGTTTTTGTTGGTAGAACATTACTTTATGAAAAGCTGCATAGCGCCATCTATTGTTGAGAAGATGAAAACGCCGTTGCAGTTGATGTTCATTTTGAGTATTATTTCGTATAAAGTCAAATAATAATTGTACTTTTTAAAGTGACACTTTTATTCTATCGCCCCAAAATTTTTCGTTCATCTGCAGCTGGCCGTGGAGTAGGGATGAAGTGAAAGAACATGGCAGAACTTTAATCAAAATTAAAAAAAAAAAACACTTGCATCGTGGTTTCATAAAACCACACAATAATTTTAAGTGTTTTGATAAATTTTGATTTAACTATTATTAAAGCGTCGATGTTCTGATGCCCATATAAATCGGGTAAACACAACGCTAGAGCATGTAAGTCAGCACAACGCCATCTGTTAGTGAAAGGATGGAAACACCATTTATGACTATTATTTCTTATAAAATTGTAATTTTTTGAAGTTTTTGATTTTTTCCTTTGTATCCTTGGTATACAATGCTTAATGATCTACCTTGATGCCAAATTTGATGTTTCTCACTCACCTAGAAGTGGTCTAGGTTCTTGATGAGTGAGTCAGCGAGTTAGTCAGTGACAAAAATGCTACTATTCAGACCGTAATAAGTAATTACTCAAGAAATATATAAGCTTTATTCGTGAAATTTGGGATTCTATGTGTTCAAGTGAGGTTTATTAAACATACAATATTTCAAGTATGTAGGTCGAATAGCTTTTGACTAGAGGGGTCAAAAGTAGCTCGAAATGGTTCGTGTAAATATGCTCACTGGGCGGTGTGTCGCCCTTTTCTGAATCAAACTTTGCTGACACACTGTCGTGTGTCTCGATTAGGTAATTTCTGTAAAGTTTTAAGGTTTAGTTTCGCTTGTCGGAGTTTTAAAATCAGTGAAATTTAATAAACTTAGCAATGTTAAAGGAATCCATCCATAGATGATGCATTATGAACCGGGGGCGGGCGTGCGCCGCCGGGACGCACCGGGACGCAGCCGCGCGGGACTCTCGGGTACATTCATCAGAGTGAAACTCGAGCCGTCAGTTACACCGACGCGTAATCATTACGGTATTAACAACAAGAGCATTCAAAGCAGTTCGCTATTTGCTTGTTCCTATTTCATAACGTTGACTCGCCATTATTCCTGTATAGAATGAGAAAGCGCAGTGGAAGACATTCCAAATCATTAAATTTGAATAATCAAGGACGTTCTGTAAAGCTATTTCATCATAACATGATTATTTAAATAACAAGCGAAGTAAAGAAATATACATTTATAAAACGCACAACTCACGCGTGCATACATACGAGTACATACATCAATGAAACATACACACTATACATGGTATACAAGTAGAAACCCACCCAGTTGCTTATTTTAAGATTTATCGCCGTCCCATAAATAAATGAAGAAATATGTTTTTGATTTTAGTGAATTAAAATTGTTTTATCACTCATACAGAAAGAAGCCTTTCGCTAACTCTGACGTGGTTTGCGATGGATCCGCTTCCATGGTCATCTTTTATCAACCTTATTACCATTATTAACCTGGTCTCCGGCCGTCCACGGGGTTTGTTTCGTAGGTCAAAATTTCCAGAACGAAAACGTTGGACCAAAACCGTACCATGATTTATTTTACAGTAGCTTCCCCACAAAACATATTTAATCCTTCGAGCTGTTTCTGCAGCGCTGATGCTACGGTGGAACTCATATTCGTAAATAACTCGACATTTTAAGTTTTCCAAATTTGTGAAAGGAAAGACATCGTGGAAAAATCAAATGGTGCGAAAAAAAAATGAATCACTTAATTCGAAACACAAATACAAAAACCAAATTTGAAAAATAAAAATATCCAGTAGTTTCGCGTGATGCGAACACAAGGGTAAACCTCAATAATTTTATTTATATAAATAGATAGATGTAACGCTACGGTCTAAGAGACGGCCTGCTTCGTCAAAAATATATAGGTCAGGGGCCTTAGAGTTCGCTCTCTCCAATATATATTTATGTTCTGGTCAGTTGACCGCGACCGATCCGACTCCCTGAAGAAGATAGACTGCATAGACTGTTACTGAAATAAAGAAAAATAAGGTGTGTGTGCGATTCACACACGATAGAAGTGAAACTTCATTTTAAAAGACATTTTCTATTTTATTTAAACAGTGTGCAACATATATACACACCGACATTTACTCTCTCGCTCTGGCTCACACAAAGAGGAGAGACCGATAATGTGCGTTAAACGTTAATCGCTTAACGTGTAACGTTTGGAAGTCGCATAAAAAGTTTCACTTCAAAAATGTGTGTACTTCGTGCGCACGTGAGAAGTATTGTTATATTTTTTTGCGGTAACAAAACTAAAATAACTTCAAAAATGTTTTATCCCGCATGACAACTACATGATGAAATTAGCCATCAATGATAACTGATTTGATTAAAATCATGTCAATTTCTACATTATAAAATCATTTTTACACAAAAAAAGTGAATCGAATTCACATCTCTTACTATACTACAAAGGTAGCAAACAGGCATACGGCTCGCCTGATGGTAAGCGGCTACCGTAGCCTATGGACGCTTGTAATACCATATGTATCAATAGTGTGTTGCCGACCTTGAACCACCCCTACCCCAAGGATCTCTAGGGGCCCTACTCACCGCAGGATCACAACACAAGGTTATTTGGCTGCGATCTACTGTAGGGTGGAGGTATTCCGCCAGTCGGACTGCCCCAAGTAGAGTACGAATTACATACTGATGAAATAAGAATTATATTTTTCGATCTTAATAATAGACAGAATAATAATAAAATATGAACTGGTTAGTTGATTATTGAAAACACGAATAAAACGACATTTTCTGAAAATAAATCCTAGCTAGATCGATTTATCGCCCCTGAAACCCCCTGTATACTAAATTTCGTGAAAATCGTTGGAGCCATTTCCGAGATTCAGATTATATATATACTAGCGACCCGCCCCGGCTTCGTACGGGTGCAATGTTGATACTAAATGTACCTACCTAACACATAATGTCCTTATAAACAACGTTTACAGCTTTTTTGTCATTAGACAATACAAACATGTTTTGTTTAGAGGTTACTCTTGAAAGAGCGACATATAATTTTATTGACCATGGTATATAGGGCAGGTACCGCCGCACTTCCCTACATTTTAAATCTGTAATATCTTCGGGAATATTCATTTAAATTACATGCTGTAAAGGGCTATATTGATCTTTATTAAATGGACAATGTATTTAGGGTACTTAATTGGATAAGGATTAATGCTGTATTGCTTAAAATCACTTCGTAAATAAGCCATTTTTTCCCGTAAAATGTAAAGGATAAAAAAATGATGATTGTGGGTTATCCTTAAGAGATAGACATATACCATCGCGGACTTTTTTGTTGACCTTTTTAAGGTGTACAATACTGTAGTACATTATTTTGATTTATCTCGTGGGGTTCAGCCAGCGTTTGCAATGTAAGCGCAAAAAATGTGTTTATTTACGACATCACTTAGAAACCTCTAAATTTACCAGTGTTTCTCTACAATATTATGTATGTATTATACATATAAACCTTCCTCTTGAATCACTCTATCTATTACAAAAAACCGCTTCAAAATCCGTTACGTAGTTTTAAAGATTTAAGCGTACATAGGGACGGACAGAGCGACGCGACTTTGTTTTATACTATGTATAATAATGTACTTAAATGTTCAAAGAACCGACTAAAAAATACCTATAACTTCAAAAATGTGTATTTGATACTAGCTGTGTAGTAGCTTCGCTCACGTAGACGACAGAAGAACGCGTAGTATTTACAAGTCGTAGTTTCTAAAACTTTAATATTTTTTTATTGAATGAAGGTAACGTGCTTTTTCCCCATAAGAGATATATCAAAATAACTATAGATACCTATATAATATAACTACATAACTATAGATCTTAAAAAAACCTACAAAAAAGTAAATGATAGCATATATATATCTTCTAAGGATCACTCACAATAAGTATTTTTCTCTTTAAAAAGACCAGCGGGCGATCGCCGTGGTTGGGAGAGGGCAGTACGATTCCCACGTCAACTCGACCCACGATATTCTGTAGTCCATGCAAGCGGAGCCACGGGAACAGCTAGTTAAATAATAAGAAGCATAAGAATCGTGTAATAAACAATATGTATCGTTCCCAGTACTAGTATAAACTAACTCGATTATTCTTATAAAAAACTTGACGCGAAATGTAAATCTAAGTGTTAGGAACATTTATAGTGTATATATACTAAAATAAACAAATAATACACCGTCTCGGCCGGAGCTTCCATCGCGTAAACTAATTTAACGTAAGAATTTTTATACACTTCCAATAGCTATTGACTACTCTGTTTATAAACGCTATAATTAACTGTTAACGTTATTATATAAGCAACTGCTTGCGGTTTCATTTATAAATAACTGACTATTCCGTTTCTATTTGTTAATTAGTAATTAATTAATTGTTAAATAGTAATTTTTTACGTGAATTAGTTTGTTATGTACCTATATTGATAAATATAGGGAATATTGATAACTATTAATTATCTGATAATATTGATTAACTGTAATTGTGTTAAATATTACATAAGTTTAATAATAATGTAAGTTTGACAATTACAAATAATGTAATTTTAACAATTAACTTTTTGTAACTTTTCGTAACTTTTTGAAGCAATGATGTCTCATTGGTAGCGTGTACGACTTCGACAACGACGAGTTCGAATCCCTGCAATGAGCCTGAGCTTTCGGTTAAGGAACACATCGTGAGGAATCCATAGCATGGTGGTAGGGCTTTTTCTGATGCTCGCCTGGCTAGCTACCACCCTCAAGTTGAAAATCTGTCGCCAAGCACCAATAGGTGTGTTCCGGCAGCTGCACTTGAGAGCCAGTCTTCCACTAGGTTTAGCGTGTTACCATCTCGGGCCACATTGTCACTTAACATCAGTTCAGATTGTGGCCACTACGGCAAACCTATAACGATAAAAAAACTTGGCAACTACTTACTTCTCTTTATTGAAGATCATTACTGTTCACGTGAATATTGTCCTCTCTTATGATGATTTTAGTATCCTAAAAAATGGTGGCTCCCGTTTTAGAACTTTCTAGGGAGTCTTTGTGGCATCTCAGAATTCATTATCCATGTTATTATTTCCAATTCACTTCACTTGTACACAATAACCAAGCTTTATTATACAAAATGCCACATGTATTACACTATATAGGGTCAAATAACACAAATGTATGAATAATATATTTTTTTATGAAACCACGATGCAAGTGATACAATTTTCCGGTTTGTAGGCACCTAACAAATTTTTTTTGATTTAGTGTATAAAATTCATTTTTAATCTTAACTTAATTATTGAAAAATGGGAATGATAATGAGAAATCAATCGTAGGCAAAACATTCAATTATAAAATTTAATTTCAATTTATAATGTATTATTCCTAAGCAAAAAATACAGATTATTGAAGACATGTGACATACATTTTTTAATAACACACATTCACATATACACAGTTCCGAATTTACGATTACAATCCTTGACTGCACGGCATAAAATTCAATTTTATTTGCGACAATGTAATGTAATGCGACATGCGATAGATGAACGGAAAAAACAAAAAACACCAAATTGACAGTTTGAGATCTCGCCAAAAAGTGGAATTGTTAACTTATAAATAGATTTAATGCTTAGGCAATGATACAAATTCATACAGCCAAACTTATTTTATAATAATAATACATATTAAGAAATGTTATTTTCAAGGAAAAAATGAATATGAAATACATTAGAGTACGGAAATAATATTACATTTAGAATATCAGGTTACTTTGACGCTGGGAAGACAAAATTTATACGTTTTATCCGGCCTCTGGCGGCGGTTTATTGCGTTTGCATTACAAGCTAAATCTTGTTTCGTATTACATTGTATTTAAGTATGACACAGATAACTACATTTCTTTTTTAGTTGACGCCGTGCTATATTATCTATGAGTGGATTGCCAGGTAAAAAAACGCGATCTAATCAAAAAATTATTGTGTGGTTTTATGAAACCACTATGCAAGTGAAACTTTTTGCGGTTTGTAGGCATTTAACTAAAAAAAAATTTTTTGATATAGTGTATTAGAATAGCGTTTTTAATCTTAACTTAATAATTGAATAATGGGAATGATAAAGGTAAATTAGTAGACAAAATATGCAATTATAAAATTTAATTTCTATTTGTGTATTACAAGTACGGAATACATAATTAATCTATCTATGTATAAATGAGTCTACCATTTAGATGATAGACGCATATTAAAAACTAACAGCAATATTTATTTAAATAATTGAATCGTTGTCACTTCAATTATTCTATCAATAACTTCATCTTCGCCTCGAGTCTTACAGTTCCCTACTCTACGGCCAGCTGTAATGCGACATGCGATAGATGAAATTTTGATTGAAAAATTTCGTGACGATAGAATAAATTATTAAATATTTTATCAGGGGGCCAAGTATCTGCAACCGGATAAATTTAGCCATCAGTAAGTGAATTCATTTTATTGACTTTTTATAATTGTGTAATAATAACACAATTTAACATCTTTTAAATAAACTAATCAATATTTTCAGTTGAATGTTATAAACAGCAAATAAAACATATTAAGTGACCGGACAAAAGGAATGTAAACCATAAAATTAGAAGCAAACATAATACATATACTGTTTAATTAAAATTGTACAAAACATTTTTTGTTACTTCGCTTTCGTTACCGACGAGTGAAACGGCCAACGAGAGAGAAAACAAACTTATGACTTGCGAACGGAATTAACGAGACAGTATTCGTGTTTTACATGATATATGTGAAATAATTATTACGTGTTTATATGTTGTGTTATTATACTTAGTAATAATAGCATTTTGAAGCAACGATGGCTCAGTGGCAGCGTACGGACATCGCACCTGAGATTTAGTTGAAAAAAAATACCGCCATGATGAAACCATAGCGTAGTATTTATAATGCCAAGTTAAAAATCTGTCGCCAAGCACCTATAGGCGTGTTCCTATCCATATCGCACTTAATATCAGATGAAATTACGACCACACGCTAAATGTATAAAGAAAAGAGTGAATAAAAAAACAGTTTTTATTTTCTACTTTTGTGAATACAGTTGAAACTACGTTGGGTTACAACAAGGGATGTTATGGATATCCGTATCCGTAACCGAAACTATCAGATATACGAAATAAAATAATATCCGTAACCGTATACCATAACCTACTGTTTAGTGTTGAAAGCCTGATATTTATATTTACCATGATCACGATGTCTTACCGGGGCGTAAGTATAGACAAAACGGACCATCACTGCTCTCTACCCTTTTAAACTAAAGAAAATACCAATATTACAATATGGAGTCACGTTTATTGTCATAGTTATAAGATTTTCTTGCCGTACCTAAGTACTCTACAGAATCTATACTAATATCACCTATACTAGCTGTGCCTGCGGCTCCGCTCGCATGGACTACAGAATGCCGTGATTCGAGCGGACGCGTCGTACTGCCCCGCTCCCAACCATGGCGGTCGCCGGTCAAAAATGATTATTGTGGATGATCCTTAGAAGATAGGCATATGCTATAACAGACTTTTTTGTAGATCTTTTTAAGATCTACAATTATGTAGTACATTATTTTGATATATCTCTTATGGTTTTCTCAGCGTAAGTCACAAAAGCGTTTTATTTCCGAATTGATTCACCATTATCGACACTGCGTATTTCATACGTTAGTTTATGTAACAAAATATGTCCTATAACCTGGCTAGATAACATAGCTATAATTTATAATAAAAACCATGTATTTTAGATAAATGGTTTTCGCGAGAAAAGACCATAAACGAACAGACAGACAAAGAGACGTTGAGTTTTATAATATGTATTCAAGAAAGTAATAATCTATATAACTTCACGCTAGAACCCTAATGAGCGCACCAGTAATCATTAATGTCAAGAATTCTGGCTTGTTGTAGGCAAGTATGAGAAGTGATGACTACGATATGCTAAACGGCTGCGTTGCGTAGAATTTGATCGAATAAATTTAACACGTATGAAACCGTAGGGCACAGCTAGTGTAATACAAAACGGCTAATAAACTGATAGAACAACGCGTATGGACGATAGGTAGATAGTTATAAATATTATTATGTTCGTTCGGAATTCATGAGGAGAAGCGATGCGTGGCGAACGGGTTCGCTACACACGAACGTACCTAGATATATTTACTTTTGTTAAATTACAAGTTTCGATTCATGATAGTTTGGTTATTTGTTATGTCAGAACGAGCCGGCTGATTGTAAGTTTTTTTTTTTTTTTATAAATTAATGAAGCAACAGTCAGTACGATCGCAAAGACTTATGAAAATTCTAGAACAATAAAATTGTTATGTGTATTTAACATTGATAAACATGAGTATCGTTTGACAGATTATTGTGAAATTTATGTGATTATGTTGTTTTAGATCTATAGATTTAATGGTCGAGACAGTTTTTATGTAATCTCTGAACGCTATAAGCATTTGACTATTGGAAAGAACAAAACAAGGTATACTGGGTCAGCTAGCAATAAATAAATTGTCCCAAGCCTGAAGAAGCTGTCAAAGCCTCTAATGGTTCCAGGGCCATTAAAGCTAACAATATAGTCTGTTAACCATGGAAAGCAAGGGTATGTACCCTTACTCAGAATAGCGCTACTGTATTCAGATTTCAAGGTTGCAGCAATCAAAAAGAATTGGCAACCGAGCCGTTAAAATTCTATCCCCAGGAGTCCTTGCTCGTTCTTTATTTAGGACAAAAAATATTTTTAAAACGTATAACTTAGAAATAAAAAACATTGTTACTGAATATAATAAAAAAAAAAACAATTTAGAAAAACTTCTTTAAGCGCGACTTAAGAGTATCGTAATTTTTTTTGCAGACGAAATAACATTAAGTCGTCGCTTCATTAATGATTATTAATAAACTAGCTGTGCTCGCGGCTCCGCTCGTGTGGATTACAGAATCAAAAATAAAACTTTGCCTAAGTAATTCCTTATAACATCAGATATCTACCAGTAAAAGTCCCTAAAAATTGTTTTTTTTTTGTCATAAGTATCATATAGTGATACTTTTGTGTGCATTTAGTAAAAAGCTGTTGTTATGCCATTACAAATAGACACTTCAGTTTGAGTACATATATCTATAGATAAAGTATTTTTAATAACACAAAAGTATATTTTAATATATCTATATTTTTGTAATGCTTGTTGTAAATTATAACATTACTTATTTAGCTTTTAGTTTAATCATAACATCGGCTATAACAAGGTCAAAGAAGTATTTATTACTTCAAACGCGTGTCAAGGTCACGCACATGATTTTACATTTGTAAAAATCTCGTAATTGTAAAAATCAGTAGTTTAATGTTCAGTCAGAAGATCAAACATCACTGTCTCACTGATGTGTAGCTTTTTCTAGAGTTTGGCAAAGCGGGTTTTAATATCTGTCAGTGTCAATTTATTATTTCTTAGTTACACAGACAGAGAAGGATATAGACAGACATATCGTGTAGCCGGGTGTGAGACAGTGACAGTTTTATCATAATACTCAGTCTCAATAAATTTAATAAGTACGCAAGCACAAAACACTATTGTCAGATGTACAATAAAACGTTAATTTGCTTTATTCTTGTTAAAAAAAACGAGACAAAACACTCTCAACTTTGTATATTTTGACATCCGTAGCGCTATGAAAAAGTGGGTACAGTGGTAGAGACAGCAAATCCAAAGTACTTTATCTTTTTTGCTGTTCATATTTTTTGTATGTCGCTCTTTTAGTACGTAGTGATAGAGTAAGTAATATACCCCTAATTCTTTTAGTTGTTCTGTCTACGCTTAGTTATACCAGTTCAATTCAAAATAGACGTTATTTTTCTCAACATAAACTCCTTAATTGTTTGTTATTGTGCGAGTATTATCAACACAGCCAAAAGTCTATAGGTCACGTTTTATCACATTGTAGTAACTTCAAATTCCTGTTCCGTGCAATTATGTCCAATTCTCTTCACCCTGGGTTCAAAGTGAAACGAAATAGTATAAATATTTTGTGTGAAACATAATTTATGAGCATAATTAAAACTAAGATGAATGTCTTTGATTTTCATATTACGATGGTAAAAAGTAAACGTGTTTTACATGAACGATGCATGTTCCCGCTAACAGCCATCAAAACATATCTAGAAAACACTTCTATAATTAATGGCATCTTTTTACGCATGGAGATATTTTTTAAAGGTTTTTTTACACTCGGTTTTGTCTGAAATCCTTCATGGTTTATACCAGAGGTCTCCAAACATTTTTTACCAGTAGACCACTCGCCATGTTTCCGGTCTTGGGTATAACTCTACTGTCGTTTTCCTAATATTGGTTTTTTGCAAATTCATCAACTTCAAATGTCTTTTTGATAGCTGGATAGTGAATTTTGTTACTATTTATTTTTATCTATCTTCTTTTTATGTTATATACTAGCTGAACCCGCGGCTCCGCATGTGTTAACTACAGAATTATTGTTTGTGAAGATATCGTTATATATAACATAATACTTAAAAAAATAATCGTAAATAAAAAGGATTTTCTTCTCACTAACTGTAAAACAAATTAATTAACAAGGTTGCTGTTATTTTAAAATCTGTATTTCTGTCAAATCAGGGAGGCTACTCTTGAAACTGATTCGAATTTGATTTTGTTTCTGATTCGATTTCACTTACTCGAACTCGATCATACGAGTGTACTCTTGAACCAAACCGACTCGAAAATCAAGATTCAGTTATAATCGGACCATATCAACGTCGTTATCTGTATCGGGTCACAGTATAAATACAAGTCGCAATAAAGTATTATAAATCTTTGCTTGAATTCTTTTAATTCTAATATTTTCACATAAAAATGCTAAATTGAAAATCGATCGAAGTTAGTTCCGATTCGAGCCACAGCACGATCTTGCGCTAGTGTTGATTTCATCACTGGCAAATCTCACTTAATCGAATTTTATTCGATTCAGAACTCGAACACCTTAAGAGTAAGGCGGCTGATGCCCAATTTGGTAACCATCATGTGGTGGTTTTTATTTTAATTCATAAATTATTATACTCTATGTTATGTAATTTAGGCGGCATTTTACTTAATGTAGTTTGTTGCGGCAAAAGAAGCGGCCTCGTTTCTAATCGTAAACTTTGCATAAGTTCTATCAACTTTAAAATTATCATTTTGTTGTATGTAAGGAAATCGGGTTATATTTTTTTTTCAATATAGCTCTACCTATGTAGGCAATTTCGCCAATGTCAAGTAAAAGCAAGCCAATACAATGCCAAGCAAATACACGTTTTTGAGTCTAATGTACCGTAGAATAACTTTAAAAAAACATAGTAACACTACATAAAACAGTCACACATTCTTTAACATACGTTATTTATAATAATCTTCTAATTTTGTTACAGGTAACTATAACATTTTTGTTTTTAAATCTGAATGGGATCAAAATGGCGACGTATTGGAAATTATGGTAAGTCTTTAACTTTAATAAAGTATTTTAATGCAAAGTAACTTTAGTATCCAATTGTATACCAACCCTACGAATCTTAAATAAAGTTGGATTCCCACTTGAAAATGAATATAACCATAGTTTTTGATTCTCGAAATTAATTATTATGATGACGTGTATGAATTCACATAAATGTAATCTAAGAATTAAAGTCATATGAGATCTCGTACAGAAATATTTTAAGATAAACAAAACCACAAGAAAATTGAATATCGAGAGAACCTTTTGAAAACAAAGCAATTATTTACAATATTCAAGCGTACAAACGGAATGTTATTGCATTGCATTCACAATACTCTTCGGTTATTCAACACTCGATGTTTATATTCAATCATTTGCAAACTGCTAGCACTGAGAAACTCACTTCCGTTTAACCGATTGTAATCGATAATCGAACTTCTTCTTTTTATTTGGTTTGGTTCAGTTGGTGTTTATCCACGATTCTGCCAACGTCACGCGAAAAAATATTTGTCTAATTATTTTTGTAATCTTCATACACAATTCTCACAAGATGGCGGTTCCCCTGTTAAAACTGTTCAGAGAGTTTTTGTGGGAACTTAAAATTCATCCAAAAGCCATTATTTTGTAATCCACTTCACTAATGTACAATAATTAAAGTACATCACATAAAATGGCGTCAACATTACATAATATAGGACGAAATAGTATAAGGTTATCAATTCAAATAAAAACAACCAAACAACCAATCCCGTTTAAAACTCCATTCGTTATGACTAATCCCGCGCATCTCATCTCTACTCGTGCCTTGACAAATGAATTTAGAATATTCTTTTAATTGTCTATGGTTTTCATTTCCTGTTTTTCTAGGTCCCGTTTACAGAAAAGAAACCTTATTTTTAACCTTACTCCGTCTGTCCTACATTTAAAGAGATATATCGTTTGTTCAGTATTTTAGGTACTAGATTGAAAAAAAAATTGTCATTGTGGTGAATATTTCAATTAAAATATATTATTATACATTCATTACAAAAAATAATTTAATGTTGTTTCAATGTTTTGTTTTTACTAATAATTTATCTTGTAAAAGGTAATAAATACGTAAAAGCGTCAAGTTTGGTGTGATTATAGTATTCATTGTAAAAAAGTAATAAAAATATAATAAAAAAATATAATAAAAACAAACACGTTCAAGTCGAACTCGAGCTTAGGATTCCGAGCCGAATGCAAGGAAGCACATTTTTTATTTACATAACAAAAATACGGAACCCGTCGTGCGAGAATTCTACTCGTACTTAACCGATTTTTGTATGAGTCATGTTCTTTAACTTCTTCACATATCCTTGGACTTGGAACTTTTCTTACAATAACATCGGGTCAGGATGTACCGTCCGGCTCACTGAATAATAGTGATGTCTGGCTTGTGTTGGATAAATATTTTATTTTTTAATAGAGGTAGGGCACAGAAATGTCTTTGAAGATTTCTCTCTACTTAAGGCTGCCGACTGATAAATACCTCCACCTTACAGCAGATCGCAGCCAAATATCCTTGTGTTTTGTTCCTGCGGTGAGTAGGGTTTTCAGAGCTCCTTGAGGCAAGGGGGTCAAGGTCGACAACGCGTTATTGATACCTATGGTGTTAGTTGTATAATATATTTAAAATAATTTTCCGAGTTTTGAACTGGTGCAAGATAAGTCAGCTTTTGAATCCTCGGTTATATTAACATGTTACATACGGATTCCTTGGTCGAATATATATATATGACATTTTTGATGTGTAAAATCTACCCGCTCGGTTGCAGTATATTTTTAGTGGGAGTGATTTTAGAAAAGGGAAGGAAGCATGTTACAGGAAACCGGGGAACCGCGCGCTATTTGATTTGACCAATGAGCGCTCGCGGTGGCGGAGAGTTGCCTATGAGATGGTGCCAACACATTTTACGTGAGGTTGGTACCACGACGTACTGTCGGCGTACTGTATGCGTGTGTGTGACGAGAAAGACAAAGGGAAATAGAGAAGCAGAACGCATCAGCTGTGCACTCATCTACAGTTATACAGTGTTGTGTACAAAATCAGAGGTTATATGTATTTATATATGTAAATTATTAAGCGTCTGACAAAATACATAATTCTTAAAAAATGCAAGTAAGTAATATGGAATTATTCGAATAAATATTTTAGTGCGTGTTATTTTTTCAGGATTTAAGTTACTATTGCGTATTTACCACGACTAGAATAAAACTTGCTCGAGCAAGCGCGCGCCTTAATATAGAATTACATATATTTCTAAGCTTAGAATATATTCAACCAATAATATGACGAATAAATTGACTTCATATATATTTCATCTCAATTTCATAGTACGATAACATGTCAGATGTTACACATCATAGGCTTGTTTTATATTTCACTTAGTAGGCATAGCAGAAGCATTGTCTTAACCAAACTACATCACTAAAAATGCCGCAAAAATAATAAATAATATGGGTCCAAAATAACGTACGTTTATATTTAAAAAAAAAACAACACAGGGCAGATCAAGATTCCGCCAGAAATTCTAAAATGGTGGTTGAGCAGAACCTTAAATTTAAATCACGTAAAATGGCAACTAAAATTTTCTACGCATAGACAAAAATAAATGTAAGCGTATAAATAAAAAAAAACAATCAACGTCAGAAATTCAGCCAATATCGTCTTAAAATAGTACGTATCGATAAAAAAAACTGTTTCAGATGAAACGAAACTTCAATCAATTATGACAACCAGTTTGAATGTAACCTTGGCCCAATCTCAACAAGTACGTTACCATCCTAAAATCGAAAGGAAAAAAGTGGCGTGAATTTTTGGCGGGATTCCTAAATAAACAATTCTGTTTATATTTACGTTGCTTAAAAAACTCTCAATCGAATATTGTCGCGTGATAACAGTGAAGGATTATGGACTCTTCAAATATAATTCAATTTTTTTTTATTACATTTTTATTTACTTCAAATAGAACAGACCAAAGATTCTCACCGGCCAATCTCCTCCTTAAATTTTAAACACTTGACACTGGCGAAATTTTCTACTTAACGCATGTCACCATTATAAAAAGTGAAATGAAAAATAATTCTAGTAAACCATAGAAGATAAATATTGATGAGCTATTTTATACTTTTGGTCTTGTTGGTTGGGGCTGGTCACCATCTCACCTTTTGTTAACTGACGATTTTGCCCAAGATTGTAACACGCTAAGCTTAGTGGGAGGACTGGCTCTCAAGTGCCTGTGTACTGCGATTATATTTGAAACGAGCTGTGCCCGTGGCTCCGTTCGCGTAGACTACTAAAAAAACTTTTTGATTTTTTGTGCAGAACCCTAATTATTATTTTTTTAAATTAAAGTAGCCCTTGAACATCTGCTATCTGCCAGTAAAAGTCCCGTCAAAATCGGACCAACCGTTTCAGAAATTACCCGGAACAAACAGACAGACTATTTGTCTATGTTTCGTCAATAGCAGGGAAACTAAGCCTTAAAATGATGTTTGAATCATTAATTTTGATGAGGAATTAACAGAGATGTGGCCTTGCCAGGAAAAACACCTTTGAGAAATAACATAATAATATACGATTTTAATAGTGAGCAATTAAATTTTATACTTCTAGAAACGTTTCCACTTAAAATTCTCAATTACTTTTTTACTCCTAATTTTTTGGGTAAAACTTTTAAGTTGGTATCTATCTATATACACATAATAAAATTGAAATGTCTGTTTGCAATGTCAAAATAACAGATGTTTACTCAATGCAATACTATAACAAAAAACTATTTTTTTTTTCTGGGTTTGTTTGTTCCGGGTAAACTCCGAAACCGTTGGACCGATTTTGACGTGACTTTCACTGGCACGTAGCTGATGTTATAGGACATAAATTAGGCTACATTGATTTTAGAAAAATAATTAGGGTTCCGCACAAAAAATAAAAAACCTTTTTAATACTCCCCGCGAGCGGAGCCGCGGGCACAGCTTGTTTTTATTATAATGCCGAGACACAGTGTAGCTCAAGAAAAATTGCAAGAGATAATAGTAATTCCTATTATATTTGTTAGACGTTCAAATACCTTTTCAATCTCCTTTGACTCGTACACATTTTGGCTGAAAGGCTATACCGATACGTTGAAACATGGACTTCAGACAAGACTTTAGAAGTGAGACGTGCCTTCAAGTACTTCTACCACGACTACCGCAGCACTCCAATAATTACTTGGCGACAGATTTTCAACTAACGCGTGTATAATAATTTCTTCCCTTACAGCAGGTTGAAGGGAATTTTAGAATTCCAAGAAACGCAAATGACATTAGCACGTGAACGCTACAGCTACTGACTCATCACCGCATAGACCAGCAACTATTACAATGTCGTTCACGTCTGTCGGTGCGTAATCATTGGTTAGTTTTTAATCTGCCATTGTTCTTGTTAAATAGCGTGAGATTCACAACTTTATTATTCTATTCGAGCTAATATAGGAGCGGACCTAGAAATACACATCGTCGTATGATCGAGGGACCTACTTACGTCTCACAAGAGTTCCGCTAAAACTTCGATTACTTAATATTTTTGACGTGAAACATGTAATGACGCAGTTAGGAGTAATACCGAAAGTGCATGCCGTCACGCAACCGTTGAACCAATTTTGATTTAGTTTTTTTTTTTAAGATGAAATATGACTTGAGCGAAAGTGTTTTTAGCTATGATTAGCTCTAAGATTATCAGCTCTTTTCCTGTTGATAAATGGATATGAGCATCTTCCACAGGATTGGTCGAGTCGAAATTTGGCATTCTGTTATTGTTCGAGATATTAATACCTCTTTTGACAGCGCTCTACCAACTGTAATTCCTGTAGATAATGTAAAGTGGTGCGTATTTAGTTGATTTGTATGTGAGATGTGTGTAAGATCTAACCAGGAGGGCTGGAGGTAAGCCAACTCGACAAACTAGCCTGGACCGCTTCTCTTAGTAGTTCCACACAGTATCAAATCCCAATATCACACACGCACAATGTCACAATGTTCTCAACGTATCTACAATCTATTGAATACAAAACCTCATTAATATCAAATTCACAAGAGAGGTTTTTATCATCAACTACGCGTCGCGAACCTTCACAAACTATGATTTCACACTAATTATATGAAGCATACATCAATTTACCCGTATATTACAATTTTTTATTCTACCTACATTTTACCAACTAAATTAAAGGCGAGTTGAAAACAAAGCAAAGCACACGACTTCCCCTGTTTACATTATTTAACTTCCAACAGTTATTTCAATAATATTAGAAAAACATGGCAACCTTGAACTGATGTTGCAACTTCATCTAGAATCTGCAGGATACCTAACTCCTCATTCCTCCTCATTCCAACATACAGCAGATATATCGTGTTTAGGCTCATTGGAGTAGTCTCAATGAATAGCTTATTTGTGTCGGAAAGTTTTAACATTTTCACGTATTTTTAAGTATCTTCGAATAAGATTCAATAACAATAAATTTCTGTATTTCTCATCTGCCAGGCGTCCCGCGATCGCTATCGTTTGTAATATTAAACCTTAATACATACTCGTATATGGAAACAGTCTTAGATACTGTGAAATGTTTTCTTTTACAAATCATGGATGTCCCTAGACCAGTGATGTGCCGGATTCTTAAAAATATGGATCCGTGGATACAGACACGAATATGGATTATTGCTGTCTTGATCCGTAGATACGGATACGGATATCTGGCATATCACTACCCTAGACTAGGATATCTAATACTCGGTTGATTAGCTACCACCCTCAAGTTGAAACTGTCGCGTAACACCTGCTAGACTTTTCCGACGGAATGACTTATGTTAATGAAATCTAAAATATATGATGCTAAAACAGTTTATTGAATTAAAGTAAATATTCGCCGACGAAGGTTTGTGATATCCCTTGTATCAATATTTATTTATGATAGACATTTGTGTTCGGAGAAACGAACTACACAAACTGCCCTACCTACCACTATGACAGTTTCATCATGATATTTTTTACCGAGGATACAGCGCTACCGTTTAACCATCTTACAGCTTGTTACATTCTCCAGTAACACACACTGTTGATATTCAACCGCGAATTTGCAAATGCCCTTCAAGCTGAAACTAATATAGCAGAATTCCTGTCCAGTCTGCTGAACCACGGGCAGGGTGGTCAACGCCTTCGGCCCCTTTGGGAGAAGGGGGGGTGAGGTTTACCGGCCCCTGACGAGTTCTGTTGGTCGGCTAACGGGGGCAAGGCCCAAACCAATTCACGACAAGTCAACGGCAGGCATATCCCCCGTGGTTTATTGAGGGATTTGCTATTTATTCTCGCTATTACTATCACACAGAATATTCAGTGCGATATGCATATTACAAATTTAACTAAAAAAGCTATATCTATAATATACATGATTAGAAAACTACGCAACAATGCATTAAAGTCGGTCGTAGCCTGCTTACAGGGTTGCCAGCATCAAATTTAAAAAATCAGTAGATGTGCCAAAAATTGGTAGAAATTGGTAGACTGAAGAAGATTGATAGAAATGAAATTCGGTAGATCTACCATCCTAGTGCAGTAGATTTTTGGAGGTATTTTTAAGGTCTACAATTATGCAGTATATTAATTCGATATATTTCTTATGGTTTACTCTGCATAAGCCATTTCATCGCTCTAAAAGTCTTTTTCCGAATGAGTTATCATTATCGTCACTGCTTATTTTGTTTAATAACCTAAAACCTGGCCAGATAACATCTGAATAATCATAAAATCATGTAAAACGGATAAGTGGTTTTCGCGTGAAAAGAACATAAACGGACAGACAGACAGAAAGAAGTTGAGTTTTATAATATGTATAGAAGATTGTTGACTTGCGGAGAAAATTCAACGCAGTGAAGATGCACAATGCGAGCTGACGCCGTGAGTAATTCGTCAATCGTGCCTGACCTTGAGAGCGCGTGGGTTTCGCGACGAGCTAGCGACGCGGTGTGGTCAGTGTGGCGCCCCCCACCGGCTGCTACTCTCACAAAACTCATTATATATTATAATGACTCTTGTCACAAATACGTATGTCATTTTTTACATAATTTGTTGCCGGCCATTTTGTTTTATCGGTTAGACGGGCTTATATTCAAATAATAAATAAACCTACCAAGACAGCGTTTTAATAGGTACCTACCATTAATGGGTGTACAAAGTCTGGCATCCAGCTGAAGGTTGTTTCGAAGAGTTGAACATTCACATCCCAGAAAGAAAAATGCATCACTGAAAAAAAAAGGTCAATCCGTTGATGCAATTAAATTTTCGTAGGCTTCGTTGAATTGCGGGCTAGTAGCCGAGGGGTGTCGGGTTCAATCTCGTGTATCATGAATATAAAAATGGAAGAGTTCGTTCAGCACCAAAAAAATACTGTTGTTTAAAGATCGTACTTATCTTCAAATATTTTGGTTAAAAATGAATGGCTTCAAAGGTGGATCCTGGATCGATTCCTGATATATAATCGACTACGACTACAAGGGATTTATATTACTGAGGGAGGTTATGGTTGCGGGTGTGGGGGGTGCTGCAAGTGCGCGGGGGCGATGCGTTCGTGAACTCGGCCGCGGTTGATCTCGGCGCGACGGCGGCCGTCGACCCCGGCTCACGGCCAACCGGTCCGGAACGTGTTCCATACAACTCCGCGGTAATTCTGCGCGCCTAGTACTCGCCCGAACTGTACGCAACTTCGCTTACGACACCACTGCGGCTTGCAAAATTAAAACTAGTTTTTCTCAGCTGATGATAATTTGTTTTACACACATATTTATTATTATGTAGGTATGTAGATCATAATTTTACATAAATAGAACAGATATAAAAAAACAATATTACATAGAAACTATTATAGTAGTATTTTAATTTTGTGATTTTATATACCTGCAATACTTATAAGCGCCTGGTACTTTCTTGCCGTTGCAAAATATTAGTTCACCGACACGGATTTGGTGAGATTAATGGTGATTGATGATGATGACCAACAATTTTTTACATCATGTTAACAAAATAAAGTTGCTTTACAGTCTAAGAAGACCACAGACCAGAGCACAGCAACTAGAGCTGGTATTTTGTTTCAGAAATAACTTATAATTTGGCTTATTTATAGGCAGAACTACTAACCACTAACTATTAATCATCTGGTCTTAAGTGACAAAGATGGGAGAGAGCGTGCTTGTTTAAACCGAGCTGACTCTCATGGTGCTTAAGGATTTTCATCTTGAGAATCATAGCTAGTTAGGTGACGATCAGAATATACTTAAATGTTAAACGAAAAAAAATGGAGGCTGTGTACAGATGTTGGCAGGATGTGTCATTGTCATGGCCGCATGGCCTCCGTGCGCCTGCGTCGCCGCTTTAGGTCACTCACCTCCCCTCTATTGTTATAAACATGAAAAACTACAGTTCATCACGCTCTAACCTTTACGTGGTAAGCTGTGTGCCTTTCATATTCATGTTCTAATGTTTCTCGACAGGACTTTAAATTTTGTACACTCTGTTTAAATTCGAAGTTACATGCTAGTACATTTATTACTAGCTGTGTCCCACAGTTTCACCTGTATTCATTTAATTCGACCAACTCAACACCGCGCCAACGCATCCGTGTATCCATCCTAACATTGTTCTCACATCCTGTACTTGCCTACAACTTTCCAGATTACTTGACGTTCATGGTTCTACCTCGCTTCTTAGAGTCTAAACGTGAAGTTATATAGCCTTATAATCTTTTCCAATAAATAGGCTATAACCATGCTAAAATAGTTTTCAAATCTGACTGATAGTTCAAAGGATTAACGAGTTCAAACATTTAAAAAAATCTATTCAAGTATACAACTTGAAGGCTTAGTAGGTATGAACACTGCAGACTTGTTATACACTCATGGACAAATTTAGAGGAACCCAAAAAAAAGGTATAAAACAAAATAAAATGGATGTTTGTGTAAATTAAGTTTATTAATTTGGATTTAGCTTATCAATATTTACTTTAAAATCGCAAACGTCGAAAAAACAAATGACCATATAACAAAAATTAACAAATTAATGAAATTTTTTTTACTTAGTAGTTAGTGTTGCCCCCTCTAGGTCTAGGAACTGTTCTAATCTCCTGGGTATATCTCTAATCAAGTTATCAATGAAATCTTAAAAGATTGCGTTCCATTTTTCCTGTAATGTGTTTTTAAAATCTGTGAATTAGCGTGGGCAGGGATTTCTTTTCTTAATTTATCTTCTAAGCTTATCCCATACAAGCCTCTATAGGGGTAAGCCACGCTGGCGACCCCATAGTATTGATTTCAATGTCTTGATGGTATTCGACAACTACGGTCGCAGTGTGGGGGCCTGAATTATCATGCATAACAAATCCATCTCCTATGCAAGGGGCAAATAGCACTCCAAGCTCTTCCAAAACGTCAGTGCATATCGTGCCGCTGTTAGTGACCCATTCTCAATGACGCGGAGTTCCGTACGTGCCCCCATACAAAATATTTCCCCATACCATAACTGACCCTTCACTATATGCATTTTTTCCAATGATGATGCACTGAGCGTACCTCTCTCCCCGTCTCCACGCTTTAATCCTTCCATCTGGCTTCAGGCGAAATCTGAACTCATCTGTGAATAGAACTTGACTTCATGTTTCGTCATTCCAATTTTCGTGATTTCGTGCAAAATTAACTCGAGCTATTCGATGGCATGTGGCAAGAAGAGGGCCTTTGGCATGTAAGTGTGTCCTTATTCCGGCCGATTGTAGTCTTCTTCTCACAGTTTTTATGCTTACTGTAACCGCTCCAACTTCTTGGAGCTTCGTTCTTACCTCGGAAGAAGTTAAAGTCCGGTTTCAAGCACGCTGATAACGTTGAGCCGGTTATCTCTGGACAAAGTTTTCCTTTTACGTCTTTGTCCGGCGAGTCTCGTATATTGTCCGGTCTGCCGATACCTCTTGACACAGATTTTGACACTCGTAATGCTTGGGCCACAAGATTATAAGAGTGCCCAGTTTCCCCTAGGAACTAAAGTGGTGTTTAGATATGGCAGTGTAGGTTTATTAACAGAAACAATTCACACTTAATACAATAAACAAGGCAGTCAAGTCAAAAATTTAAATAAAACCTTTTAAATTCAAATTCAAAAAATGGCAAAGATATTGGCACTTTGAAAGAACGCAATATTACATAAAAACAAATTAAATTCGATCAGAAAAAACATTCCAATTTTTTTTTTTTGGATAGAATGACTGTTTGTGGCCAGTTGGCCCGATGATTACAAAAGGAGAAATTACACCTTGTTTTGCGTTCCTCTAAATTTGTCCATAAATTTATTATTGAACTAAGCGGCTCTAGGTAATCCTGAAAATTGTTTTTTTATGTCTGATTAAAAATAATATTTATATTCGCACCTACTCGTACAGTATCTTAAGCGACTATCCATCCATTGTTCTAACAAACATTCGAGGAAAATTACACAAAAAGAAACAATATTTGACTTTAAAATGCCGGCAAATGAGTCAATATTTTTTACATATTTGCATACCTCCAATGGATATTTGCATATATCTGTTTTCCCCTCATCAAGTATTTTACATTAAACATGTGGTAATTTAAATACGATGACTGGTAACACTGGTAATAACATTCGTGACAAACGGAGTTCTTGGAATTTTTGGCGGGATCTTGATCTGTTATGGGTTGGTTTTTATTTTTATTCATGATTTTTTGTAACTTTGGCCTTACATTATGTATCTTTGGTGGTATTTTACGTGATGTTTGGTTATTGTGTACTAATGAAGTGGATTATTAATGGCAATAAAGAGTATGTATTTTAAGTTGCCACGAAAACTGTAAACTCCCTGGACAGTTTTAAAAGGGTAGCTGCCATCTTGTTATGGTGATGTTTAAAAGTTATAAATCTACCTTTTAAAGCAATGATAACCCCTGAATAGCGTGTATAAATACTGCGTCGCTCGACGTGAGTTCGAATCCCTTCAATAAGCCTGAGCTTTCGGTGAAGGAATACATCGTGTTGAAACCATAGCATAATGGTATGGTATTTTCTAAAGCTCGTCTGGGTAGCTACAACCCTCAACTTGAAAATCTGTCGTCAAAATTTATACGTGTATTATATGAGAGCGAGTTCTCCCCACTAGGCTTAACGTGTTACCAATTTAGACTACATCGTTACTGAAAATCAGGGGAAATATAAGCCAGATAGGGCACAGAGATATTTCTTTGGAGATTTTTCTCTACTTGGGGCATTACGATTGGTGAAATACCTCCACCCGACGGAAGATCGCAGCCAAAAAAACCTTGACTTGTGTTCCTGTGGTGAGTAGGGTTTCCAGAGCACTTTTTTATATTAGCTCGGCACATTGCCTGTACTGTCCCTGATGGTAAGCACAGTACAATCAAAATACAACCGTGACCACCAAGAAATCTAAATTCATCGGTGGTCGCCGCTGTCATACCGGCCTGCATAAATGTCTCTTCACGATACGCTTAAAGGACCCGACGTTGTAAGAAGAAGGGAACACATTAGCCGGGAGTTGGTTCCACAGCTTCACGGTACGACAATGAAAAGTCATGGAGAACTTTTTAGTACGTGCCGAGATGGTGGTTACCGTAAAACTGTGACTCCAAACCCCAGGACGTGTAGTTCTGTCATGGAAAGGAGAGGAGGGAATTAGATTTAACATCTCTTGCGAACGCTCACCATGATACAGACGGTAGAACACGCTCAGCGAGGCGATGTTCCTACACAGCTGAAGCAGCTCGATGTATTTGGTAACGTCTGCATCATTAACAATGCGAACAGCTCGCCTCTGCAATCTGTCCAGAGCATCGAGGAGGTATTTCACGGATCCCTCCCAGAGGTGCGAACAGTATTTCATACCCGGACGAACATATTCCTTGTAAAGAAGATACAGTTGATCGGGTGTGAGAAACCGTCGCACCCAGTTCAGGATTCCGAGTCTCCAAAATGTAGTAGAGATGATTTAATGATTTAATCCCTGAAGTTGAGGTCATTGCGAATATCCACACCTAGGATATTGAGGCTGTCACACTTTAGGGAAGGGGGTTGAAAGTTGGTGATCGGGCGTGTAAAACCGTCGCACCCTGTTCAGGATTCCGAGTCCCCGAAATGTAGTAGAGATGATTTAATTCCTGGAGTTGAGGTCATTGCGAATATCCACACCTAGGATATTGAGGCTGTCACACTTTAGGGAAGGGGCAACGTTCAAAGTCGGCAACGCACTAGTGATACCCATGGCATAAGTGTTCATAGGTCATGATAGCCGTTTACCATCAGGCGGATCGTTTAAAGAACAAAGAATTTAAAAAAGTACAATCATAATAGTGTATCATTATCATTTTATCGTGATAATTTTATCATTGTCTCTCCTCTTACGGTACGCCGGTAAAGTCAAGACAGTGATAGTACATCCAAGCTATTTCCAATAATAGTTCCCGTAGTGCACTAGATGTACGTTGTAAAATGGAGCACTTTGGCTAAGTGTCACGAACAAAGGCCACAAGACCGGTCGTGGCGACGGGTTTCTTCGCCTACCTGTTTGTACCTTTATATACCTTTTCTACTTTACTTACCCCAATAGGTATATTTACAAATGTATTATTTTGAGACTAGCCGTGCCCCGCGTTAAATTTATTTCACAGCTCTACTGCCAACGGGGTTGCCAGTTTCTTGATGTTCATGGTTACTGCTGCGCTCCTTAGGGCTATAGCATGTAGTTATATAGTCTATAAGCTTCCTCAATAAATAGTATATAAAATGCATAACGATTATTTCTAATCTGACTGGTAGTTCGGCTTTATAATATTTGTATAGACAAAAACGTACATTAAACTCCGCGGACGGCGTCGTTCGCGTTTTTTGTAAACAATGATTCTCTATGTAATTTTATTTCTTATATTAATTTTAATGTATACTAGCTGTGCCCGCGGCTCCGCTCGCGTGGACTACTATAAAATTATTTTTGATTTTATTTTACTGTTATAAGAGTGTACTGAAACTTTTCATAATTAGGCTTTATATTACTTTGTTCGTAATTGCTTTTTTAATATTACCGCATGTTGGGAGTGCACGCGTCCGTAACAAGTCTACGTAACAAACTATTTGTTGTTCTCTATGCTATTAAAATTGTAGTTATTAGACTTCTATTAATACGAGTTATGTTGAAGCTATTTTATAGAGCTATTTTCAGAGTAAATATTGATGTAATTTTTATATGGTGCTAGCTGTGCCCGCTACTATGATTGGTTTTTTATTTTGTGTAGCATATATTTTTCTAAATTAATAGTAGCCTATGTTATACCTTGTTACATCAGCTATCTGCCAGTGAAAGTCTCGTCAAAATCGGTTGAATCATTTCGGAGATTACCTGGAACAAACTGACAGACAGACAAAAAATTTATTGTTTATACTTTTATATGCATTTAGTAAAAACCCGTTATTTTGACATTACAAACAGACACTTCAATTTTATTATATGGATAGATACCATTTTTTTTAATTTTTTTTATCAGAAACGCGCTGGAATCAATCTGTGGCATACCTATTGTGCCAAACAAGTAAAGTAGAATATAGCTTAATATGGTCTTTCTAAGTTGTAAGGGTCCGCTGATTGGGTCATGTAGGTTAAGCTTCCAATTCGCAGTAATTCCAATGTTCACGACAGAGGGCGGGAGTTGACCGACCACACGAAGCGTCAGCGAAACTGAGATTAGGTGTACCAGGGTTAATTGGCAACACTGGGGTTCGGGCGTCGACGGAGAAAAATGGCGGGATCTTAATCTGAAATAATTTTCGTTTTGATTCATAAACCCTTTATAATTCATTTGCCATTTTGTATGATTTTGTTATTGTGTACAAGTGAAGTGGATTATAAATAATGACTAGATGGATTTGAAGTGGTCACGAACACTCCCTGGGCAGTTTTAACAAGATAGCCACAATCTTCTTAACGCTTGCCATCTGGTTAAGAAACTTTGTAAGATTAGACAAATATACACACGACGTTATATTGGCATAATTATTGTGTAGAAAACACACGTTGTCATTTAATAAGTAGCAGAACTAAAAGGGAACCGCCAACTTGTTGGAGCGTAGACAGAGAAGGAATTAGACAGACAGATCGTGTTACTGGGTGTGAGATAGCGATAGTGTTATTGTTTTACTCAGTTTTATTAAAATATACTATTGTACGCACACACAAAGCATCGTTCAATATCATATATGTGCAATAAAATGTTATATACTTTATTCTTCTTTAAAAAACCACGACAAAAAATCTTACCTCGAATATGTTGACAACTAAAGCGCTTTTATGAATAATAATGTCAAAAAAAAAAATGGTTACAACGATAGAGAAAGGAAATCCATAGTCCTCTTTAAATATTTGTATGTCGTTCTTTAAGTTAGTATTGAAAGAGTAAGAAATATCCTAATCTCTTTCAGTTATTCCCTCTACGTGGTAGAGCGATGTTTGAAGATTTGAAAAATAGTACGAAGGTACTCTTAAAAGACGTATATCTAGTATCCTTTACGATAAAAAAGGAGAACGCAAACTAACATATATTTTTTTATATTGATGTGAGTTTTTGGCGCGATCTAGAACGGTCATGTAGAGTCATACGGTCATATTCACTCGATAATGGCAGTATTGGTTTTCAATAAAGAGTACCGGTCGTTAAGTTAGGAAGAAAAAACCTTGTGATGTGTACCTGCGGTAGTAGGGTTTCCAGAGCTTGGATCAAAGTCGACAACGCGCTATAATAGTGAAACGTTCTGCCGTATGATTGTTTGTCATCTTATTTATATTAAAAAAGTATTATTCTGATAAATTTATGTCTGTACTAAGTATATATTATTAATATTAGCGTCCGGTTAAAAAGTATTTTTAAATATACAGCGTGTACCAGTTTTTATAAGTAAACCTTATGGCGTGCGTGGCGCGAGCACTGCCATGAGCGATAGCGATTTATTGTTAAATAAATTATTTCTATACTAATAATCGCAATAATTTATATTAATTGTTTATTGCAATCACTAGGGCTTCAATAATACACAAGAGGCTATCGTTGTTTCACTTCTGGCGCAATCTGCCAAAGAATCTTAGGGTCGTAGCGAGAAGTTATATAGCTTATAAACAGGTAGCAGGTATACATATAACTCTATTGGGTTTACGCAGCAAATGCCAATGAAACTCCCAGCTGGCATGATTTTTCCTGACATTATCAACGATAATTATCATATTTCAGCCAGTTTACAAAAAACCTTTAATGAATTACACCTAAAGCTTCCTCATGAATCACTCCATCCACTGATGAAAACTGTATGATAATCCGTTTGGTAGGTTTTGAGTTTATCGCGTTCAGACAGACTAGACTCGATGATAGGACTTTGTTTTATTATTTATACAGATTTAAGATTCAAATAATCGGAACGATATGACAAAGATAGAATAATTTTAGTTGACATTAGTAATTGACAATTTACCTAAATCTACTTGTCATAATAATTATTTATAGATATAATATAATCGCTCCGTTTATGAAATCACTCTTAGCGCTATGAGGTTTTAAAGCTTTCACTGTAGGTACTGAGGCCTCGCTGTTTAAACTAGAAACTAGGCCAGACCTAGACAACTTTACCGAAAGGTAGAACAGCTAGCTCTCCCTTAACATCACGCTGTGTGCTTCCTGAGGTCAGTAGATTAACATATTTCAATTAAGTCACTTCTAGGAACTAATAATTGCACTAGTTTCAACTTGTGGTCACAGCGGTAGGTCACGACAGCTGTTTCCGTCTAGACCGCGACCACCATATATATTTAACAGCCGCTATAGTGGCACGCTTAGGCTTAGGGCGAGTAGATTTAATTAGTAGCCAGTAATTAAGGAGGGTGCTATTGGGTTGCTATCACTATGCACATAGTGGTGCAAGGGGTATAAGGCGTGTCGAATAACATCTTTAGACCTGAGACGCCCAAGCCAACTTCACCTGCACGTGATGTACTCTGCTGAATAACGAACGAGGATATAGCGATAGCGGGGTGGTAGGGTTGTTTTGCCCGACTGGTTTGCGACCACCATGCACGTGATGAAAAGTCCGTCATAGTGACTCGCTTTTTCGTGTCGCGCTTCGGGATCAACCTGTGCATATCCAGTTACTTGTGCAGGCCGGACAATCTCTCGGTCGCTGTTGTGTTTGGATTGTAGTAGGCTTACCATCAGGAGGGGCATTACAGTCAATGTGTAGAGCTACAATAAAAAAATATATGTGGGCATCATCAGTTCACACGTGTCAGAAGTGAAACCTAAAAAAAATGTTCTTTAAAAAATCATTTTAAATAATCTAAATCAGCGTGATTCGAACTATAGACCACTCGTGCGTACTGCGTATGAAGTCTGGTCGTCTCACACCACTAGGCCAATCCGACGACGATCATAATCATTAAAATCAGGACTTGCATTAACCGTGCATAGTATAAATGTATTCTATCTCATGCTCTCGTAGGCTAAATCCTATAGATGTATTATTGTTGACTCTTTTTACTGTCGCTTTTTCGTCTCATCGTGTATCAAATCACAATTGTGCTAAAGAAGTTTTCACTTCAAAAAACCGTTACAGTGACTCTCTTTTGGATTTTCGCGTGTCGAGATCAGTACCGTATATCCAGCAGCCGAGAATCTTGTATGCCTACGTGAAAGTGACGACCGTCGATAGATTGCTGATCTCTAAATGGTCACCGTTGTTTTCAGATTGTACTGTGCTTACCCTCACGTATAGTGACGTCACTTTTCCGTGCTATGGCAAAATGATGCATTTTTAATACGTACACAGATAGACATTGTTTTAAATTGTATAAGGTCATTTGTTTATATTTGTAATCGATTCTCTGACGGGTAAACTCGCGAGTTGGTACAAAACTAATAAAAAATAGAAAAAAAAAAATTATTTGCTACGGACGACTTGTTACAAGTGTCCTCGCGCGGCCGCTAGGCGGCTCTCGTAACAGATAAAACAGTACTTCTGCATCCGGCGGAAGTGAGCCGTCGCTTCCGCACTCCACTATCGTCGCGTCAAATTGTGTTGATAGATTTTAGATTTTACATTAACAAATAAATTTAAATTTTGGTACATTATTAATTTTTTTACTATTCGTTAAAATGAATGCACGTGATGGTAAGTAACGGTGACCAATGAAGGATCAGTTTTCATTGACAGTCGCAGTCTTTCTTTAATATTCAATAGAATATTCTAGAATTTCCTGCAACTACGTCGGTGTTACGTAAGGACAGTAAAAATGTATAGTAATCGTGTTAGCTAGCTTATTGACGAATGACGTCTACTCAATATTATCAATTCCACTCTATATATGGGCTGCTATGTCTTACTGTTTTGTTTTTCCATATTTTTACCAAGCTGCAGAGAAAAATAGTCAATATAAAATATACTATTTGTAAAAATTGAAATAATTTTTCTCTGTAAAACCCTCATTGAACATATTTTAGTTCTTGGTTTGCCTCCGCCTGCAATACATTTTAACATTTCAAATTATATTTATACTGGCTGTGCCGTGCGGTTTCACCCGCGTATAATAAAAAACTTCTAATTGATCATTTATAATACTTCAATATAGACAATATTTTTATCAGACTACCAGAGTTATGCGTCACACTCATACGGCTCGTTCGCGCCACTGCTGCTAAGTCATAGACCCGAACCGAGTGATGAATTATTTTAATTTTCTATTATCTACCAAACTATGCGTCCAAATAACATGCTATAAAGGGCAAAGTTTTTCAACATAAAATTTTCTTGATGAAGTGACTTTCGTTATTAAGTATTAATGTGCCATGCCTAATAATAATACTCATAAATCACTTTTCAATTACCAATAAAACTTTGTCACAAAATACCCTATTGTGGCTTATGTATAAGGTATATAGTATCGCGGATTTTTTTTTAGATGTAAGGAGCTATATTTTTGTAGAATATTGTGTTTACGTAAAACTAACCATTACACCAGCGCACACGGATAAAGCAGTTCGGGATGAATGTTGCTTCAGACTAACTTAACAAAAATCAATGTTTAAGCCTAGCTGCGAGGTGTATCCTAATAATAGATAGACTATACTATTCCTTGTAAATTTGTCTATCATATACAGAAACAATTCTTCGATTCTGACTGGTAATTCCAGAGATAAGCGTGTTTAAACAAACAAAAAAATCTCTTCCATTTTATTATATTAGTATAGATTGTACTAATATATTTTGCTATTTACTTAACTAAGTATCAAACAAATACATTTCATGGTTCATTTCTTAGTACTGAATTTAATATCCAATTTACAGAGACACGACAGCGAAAAAGGTTATCCTCGCATTCCCCGGCTTGCGAATCCTAAATTAAAAACAAAAAAGGTTTGGCGTTTGGTAATGATGTTTCTAGACAACCTAAAAAAAAGTAATTCGCATAAAATATATACTACAGATAGTTTAAAGTTTAATCCAGTCATTATCTATCAATCGATATTGCAAATAACTATTGATAGATCGTAAACACTTACCCAAAACTCTTTTTATATTTATTTATTTAACAGACAGACAACAGACGGTTGGTTCACACACTTTAAAAAACATGTTTACATTTTAAATATGAAGTACCTACATGATTTTCATACTGATAACTTAATACTATATGAGTTCCTGACAGGTGATTTTGTGTGAAAAGCAAGCTTAGATACTTTGTTTCACATTAAACACGTACTTCTTGATTAAACGATTTTGGGTAAAACACTAAAATAAATACAGAAATACAGGGTAGAGAAATAAAAACTAAATAAATAAATCGATAAAAAAATACGCATTTGGAGCGTCTAGGTCCTGGATACTTGACACGGAGTGGCACAAAACAATGAAACCACTTTCTCAGAGTGCCGGGAACAAAGGGCAGCCTCTGAGCTCACCACGCGCCATACACAAAGGAGTCCAGATAGCACACTCTATAACCGACAGTTTGTACCGATATTAAATATGTACTACGTACTAGATAAAGCTTTTGAAACGATCTGTCTATTCTATTTAAATGTGGTGCCGATCACAACACTTTTTAACAAAACTAACGTACAGTCGTTTTTGAAATCTTTATAGGTTAAGCGTTGGGCCACAGTCTCGGCTGGTATTAAGTGACGATATAGACCAAGATGGTAATACGCTAAGCAGCCAGAACACACCTATAGATGCTTGGCGACGGATGTTCAACTTGAGGGTGGTAGCTAGCCAGATGGGCATTAGGAAATGCCCTACCACCATGCTTTGCCACGATGTTTGCTTTCACCGAAAGCTCAGGCTCATTGCAGGAATTCGAACTCACGTCAACTGACATGGTGTCCGTGTACACGCTAAGTTTGAAACCAAAACGTATACGTTTTTAAATGGCAGATTGATTACGAGAATCGCGATTATGAAACATTTTCGTCCCATTGATATATGTTGCTATTTCAAGAACACATGATGGATTTTGTAAATATCAATGGTGTGGGAATTATTAATAGGGACGACAGGTAAACAAAAAAAATTACTATTTTCTACAAGTAACCTGGAAAAAAGTTTAAGGCCCCCTGATGGTAAGCGGTTACTGGAGCGTATAGACGCTTGTTAGACCAGAGGTATCACGAGTGCGTTGCCGACTTAGAATCTCCTTCCCTAAGGAGCTTTGGAAACTTACTAACCGCAGGAACACAACACAAGGTTATTTGGCTGCGATCTTCTGCAGGGTGGAGAGAAATCTCTAAGAAAGCGTAAATTACCTACAGTTGGGAACTAGTTATCGTATGGCAATCATTAGTGCCCACAAGTGGGTAGTGGGTAGATGCGGAATCTAGGTCTGTGTTTCCTATGAAACTAAATCGTAATTTGTCGACCGTACCCGCACGCGCGCGCGCTTGTAGCGTCCGCACCACGCATGTAGTAATTAATGTGCTGCGCACTAAATCATGCATTTATTTAGAGACTAATTTTAGGGTTGACACTAACCACAATCACGATTATAGTCTTTATTACTAACATCAAAAAATCTTGTCTAAGTAGCTGTAATGTGTTGATGATACGTGAAATATAGTCTGAGAGCAAATAGATGGGACACATTGCAATGATTGCTCAGTGGTAGCATGTACAGACATCGTCAGTTCAACATTTTTTTATATTCCGAGAGATCCAATAACAGTAGCCACTATCGTCCGAGTCTGAATACTTACCAGAGCGTAAGCAAATATCGCAAACAGTTATTTCTTACTTCATGTACCTTATCTATACTATACTAATAATATAATAAAGCGGAAGAGTTTTTTTGTTTGTTTGTTTAAACACGCTATTCGCTGAAGCTGCCAGTCGGATTCGAAATATTATTTCTGTATATAATAGCCAAATTCACGAGGAATAGAATAGGCTATTATTAGGATAAACCTTTCATTTAGCCTTAAATATTGATTTTTGTTAAATAAATTAGAAGAAATAGCGTACCCTGCTTTATCCGCGTGCCCTGGCGTAATGGTTAGTAGTACGTAAATACAATGTTCTACAAAAATATTGGTCCTAACCACACGAACGGAGCCGCGGGCACAGGTGTTAATATTATAAATTGAAAATGTTACGATGGTTTCGACTGGCTTATACATAAATCGAGTCTCTTTCCCAACGGGGTAGGCAGAGACCACGTCCTTCCACTTGCAACGATCCTGACATACAACTTTCGCTTCCTCAACATTCATCAATCTTTTCAAGAATGCTCGTCGGTTTATAGTACTCTTGACCTGACCTTTCTTCAGAACGTCCCCGATTTGATCGTGGAACGTTCGTCTAGGCCTTCCTCTTCCAACGTTCCCAATTAACTCATCTTATAAATTTGTCTAGTCAATATTCTTTCATTCATCCTCCCTACATGCCCAAACCATCTAAGTATAAGGACTGGCTTATAATCCAAATTTATGTATAATCAACTGTTCTAGTTATTTATTTACTTTGTTTTAGTTAAAGTTATTGTAATAAACTAAAATATAAAATTACATTATTCATATATTAATAAAATAAAGACAAGTATTTATTTTTAATTGGGTATCGGAATCGTATCGGATTTACATTTAAATCAGAATTATTTCGAATAAATCCTGGTTAGCATTATTATAATGTTTGACATTGTTGTATGAGTGTGTGCATGTGTTGGCTATTAGTTTTAGGCTGTTCAAAGAGACGTTATCTATATGAAAAGTTATATGAAATAGTTTTGTACTTCATCTATGAATATTGCGTGTTCGTATACTATTCCTTATCACAAACAAAAATGTTATTGACAGCCCTACATTGCATACATTTTACGAGCGTGTGTGAATTAAATAGACGTCCGCGGACGAATCGACGACGGACCAGTCAAAATACTTTTATTATTATATATAAAATGACACACAAATCTTTGCGTAAAACAACCAGAATTTATTATAATCGAAGTTTGCGCGACAGCGAGGAGCTTTTTTAAAACACTACAATTATGTTTTAGCTGTTCATGAGCGAATTTAATACTGAATAATATTTTAACAAAAGGTTTTGATATCAAACTACCAAAGGCAGATATCCGTATTCTTAAAATGAAACTTAAGCGTTATACTAATTCCGGCAGTCATAATGCCGACTCTGCATTAAGGTGTGTGGGAACAGAAAGCGTTCTACGTTCTCGTAACAGAATTATCTTTATACTGTAACTAGCTGTGCCCCACGGTTTCATTCATGTTAAAATTATTCGGCAAACTCTCCACGGCGCATTGGTTCAGGATTAGAAAAACAGGGACATAGGCATCTAAAGTTAGAATTTAGATTTGATTTTTTTTCTATGAGAAAAAAAAAGCCATAATTTAAACCACTTTAATTCTTAAACAAATTTCGATAAAGGCAATAGTTTTCTAGGTAAGAAATATTTTATTCTTTTTTGTATGAAGATTATTCAAGTTTTATTGATTTTCTCGAAATTTTTTTATCATTTAAGCAGCTTCTAGTTTTAATTACATTGTACATTAAGGTGTTTTTAATATGGTGCAATTATTGGTGCAAAGTAGCTCATAGTTTCGAGGTATATTTCTCAAAGAATAAAAGGATTTTTTATTTGATTTATTTATATTTTGATTTTCAATCACTAGTCTAATAAAGTCAATAGTTCTTGAGAAAAAAAAGATATAATTTTTTCTCCAGTTGGGCCAAGTGCAGTTTACAACAATTTACAATATATTTTTTTCTCGAAAACTAGTAACTTTATGGAAATTTGTTTAAGAATAAACATGGTTTGAATTATATTTTTTTACCCTAGACAAAAAGTCATATCGAAATTCCAACTTTGAGGCCTATGTCCCTATTTTTCAAATCCTGAACCACTCTGCGGCGCGGCGCGGCGCCCGTATAGCCCTATCGTTGTTCAACTTCCTGTATTTGCCTACAGCTTGTCAGATTGCTTGACGTTCATAGTTACTGCTCCGCTCCTTATGGTCGTAGCGTGAAGTTATAAAGCCTATACTATTCCACAGAAATCTGTCTATGATATACAATTTTCCAATCAGACTGGTAGGTCCAAAGATTAGCTCGTGTAAACAAACAATGAAACAAAAAATCTCGTCAGCTTTATTATATTTGTATACATAGATTATTGTTTTTCGTTTGTTTGTTTGTTTGAAAGCGCTAAACTGTGGAACTAGCAGTTTGATTTGAAAAAATTATATTTGCATTATATAGCTTCGTTATTAAGGAAGGTTATAATCTATCACATATTATAAAACGCAACGTCTCTCCGTCTGTCTGCCCGTTTATGTTTTTTTCACGCGAAAACCAGTTATCTGATTTACATGGTTTTTATTTTAATTCATAGCTATGTTATCTGGCCAGGTTATAGGATATATTTTGTCACATAAAGTAAAATAAAAAATATGTAGTGACGATAATGGTGAATCAATTCGGAAAAAACACGCACTTGGGGTGCTTGGGGTCTTACGCTGTGTAAACTATATGGGATATATCAAATTAATGTTCTACATAATTATAGATCTTAAAAATAACTTCACAAACGTCAGGGATAGCATATATCTATCTTCTAAGGATCACCCGCAATAAGCATTTTTGCTTTCCGTCTTTTGAGCGGGGCCAGCACGATTTGCGCGTGCGCTCGACCGTCGGCATTCTGTCCACGCGAGCGGAGCCGCGGGCATAGTTAGTATGCTAAACTTTGATCAATAATATACGATCATAAGGCAAATACGGGAAGATAGAACAATGACAGACTACACGGGTGCCTTGGCAGCGGCTCGGTGTAGAGTTAATAAATAAATTTAATACAGGCGAAACCGTGGAGCATAAAAGAAAAGTTGATTAGATGGAAATATTAAAATTCTTTGTATAATAAACTATCGCCGGCTAAAGGAACGTAACCAGGAAAATTAACTTTTTAAAGTTTACTGCCATGTAGAATGTGGGTCATCTATTCGCCGAAAGCTATAAATTCCTTACGAGTTCAGTATAATAACGCCTTCAGGGTGCTGTTGAGCTGGCACGCCACTGTAGTGCATCACAAACGTCACGGATTGCTCTCACGCAACTGTACGTGAACGAATTGCATCTGTGATGACCCGTGTGAGAACTACCTAGAACAGCATCCTGCAGGTAATCGCAATTAGTGTCAATTGTCCGTGTGTGGTCCCTGACTGATCAATGTTGCAAGAAGTATTTAATGAAACTACATATTAATTTTTAGGCTTACTAAAATTAGTATATAATTAATTATGTAATACTGACAAAACGGATGTATTATCTGAATAAATAAACTTATTATTATTATTATATATTGTATTATAAATACCAATTCGCACTAGACGCGCAGTTCCTCAATGAATGGTACTAATAAAAGAACACCTTGCTTTAATAACTTCAATTAGTCTTGGTAAATACTGTTATATACCTCAGAGAGATAAAAGCGACGACCGAGAGAACAGCAATCCAGCCTGCAAGCCTGCTGCTGACTACATTGACTGCTCCCGAAACACAATAAACCAAGACAGAATTAAACTTGTTTATCAACCGAGTCCATGTTGGTCACGACCCAATCGACTACGGAGTCCTACCACTCTCCACTTGATTAATGGATATACCCCCCCCCCATCCCGCATAGCTAATCCCGGAACAATACACGCCTAAACGTAACACTAAGCCAGGGTGTTACACCTGGTATACATATAATGGTCGTGTACCAGCTGGACATAATTATAACAGATAATTTAAACATAATTTCCCTCCTCTCCTTTCCACAACAGAATCACACGCGCTGGTCTTCGGAGTCACAGTTTTACGGTAACCTCCATCTCGTACTACTACTAAACTAAATAGTTCTCTATGTCTTATCTTTGTCGTACCGTGAAACTGTGGAACCATTTCCCCGTCAATGTGTTCCCTCCTTCTTATTACATCGGGTCCTTCACACGTAACGTGAACAGATATTTATGCAGGCCGGCATGACAGCGGCGACCGCCGATGGATTTCGATCTCTCGGTAGTCGCCGTAGTATTTGGATTGTACTGAGCTTACCATCAAAGACAAGACAGTCAATGTGCAGAGCTATTATAAAAAAATGAGATTTTCCTGTCACGCAGCTAGAAAATTTAACATGAATTAAAAAAAATGCTGCTATAAATCAAGGAAATGGCGTGTGTCGCTCGCCAACAGATATAGTTTGTAGATAACTGCGTCCACAGCCGTGCCAACTCGACAGCTAGGTGCGTCTCGCGACTTCATCTCATCTCGGGAAGAAAACGAAGTAACTAATGTAACTTAGCGAGATGGGCAACACTTAGGAACAATGTTTATTATAGTCGACTTATTAATCTTTACTATTCCAGGGTTCAAGCAAGAATGTCTTTAAGTCAGTCGTTGTCTGCTTATAAGGCGCGTGCTGTCATAGAGCACACCTATTACTATCGCGCCCAGCCAATAGTGCGGGTCAATAGTAAAGTCAATAGTACAAATACTAGGTCATTATTACAGATCCTATTATCACTAGGATACGATTCTCCAACATATATTAAATAGTATCTTATTTATTATGACGTGTTGGTGGGGGAAGTCGGTCCTTCAAGTCTCCTTTATTTATGAAACCGCCAATAGCTACGTTGACTTTTAACGAAGCGTTACGCTCAAACAACACGGACATCTCAGCATCGCATTAACGAAACCGATTTCAAACCATAGATTAAATTATCAAAGCTGGATCTCCGTATATAGTTTATCTTCTAGAAGGTGGTGTTTGTCAACGGCGTATCTCCCTTAATTCTTCATCAAAATTAAATAAAACAAACATAATTTTTAAAATAAGTTCACTCACAGTTCCTCACTATTGACGAAAAAATAATAATAGTTTGAAACGAATTTTTTCGTATTTTTTTTATAGTAGTCCTATTTTCATTAGGTATACCATCAACAGATATTCGTCTAAAATGTAGGAGGCACCATCTATCAGTAATTTGTTTAACTATTATGTAAGACGCTAGATAATTCAATTCACAATAGCGTATCACATACTAAAGTGACAGTATCATGACACTAAAGTCTATGACGGATATGACCGACGATGCTATGAGTAGGGTATAAAAAATATAACCTAGAGAATTTCGGTTTTCAACATATCCGCGTTATAGGATGGCTAATTTTTTATTCTATATAGGTTTAGAGTTGACCACAATCTCACCAACACTCCCATGATGTTAACTGGCCCAAGGTTACTTGCATTTTCAACTTGAAGGTCTACCACCTTCTAGTGTGGCTTCGAACTGTCGTCGACCGACGCAATGTCCGTACATATCGTCATATTTATTATAAATATCTTGTATATTTTTAGTAAATATCTTGTATATTTTTAGTAAATACAATGTATGTATGCGGAATTAGAGGTTGAGTCGATTTGGTTGCTCGCGAGTGCATATTCTCAACGTGTCACAGCGAATACAAAATTTGTCCGGTCAGAGTCAATTAATAACTGATACAGGCGGACGACAGGTGGCGCATCTGCAGCTGACGTGGACTAATGTCTTGTCAATACATTCCGCTAATTGTTCGATGAAAGCGACGCGTCTATCACACATATGACGGTCATTAATCGATCAAGTCGCTATCAGACGTGACAGAGAAGACGAAATCGTAATGCACGTCTATTTGACATGTCAACGTAGGTAGAGTATGTCGAGGCGAAAGCTTATCTCAGTTTGTTGACAAAATTATTCAAATCACGAAAAATATATCCATTAATGTATACTCGGGCGTTAAAACATTCAAAACCGAAAAGGACACGTTACAATAAATTGATTGGAGTAGAAGATTATAAGATGATAAATGACATAGTGACTTACAAAGGTTTCATTGTGAAGTGTGAAGTTATAATCACAGCCTATGTATTTATAATCAGCTATGCCCATAAATCCGCTCACGTGGACTATTAAAGGTTTTTTTTTGTTCGGAACCATAATTATTTTACTATAATAAAAGTAGCCTAAGTTACTCCTTATAACATCAGCTATCTGCCAGTGAGAGTCCCGTCAAAATCGGTCCAACCGTTTTTTAAACGTTTAAAAAGTTTTATTTATTTCGGCTTCGACATTGTCATAACTTAGAGAAGACATGTGCCGTTCCTCTGCCTGCTGTTCACCACTGTGCAGTAAGAGCCTGGTTAGATTATATGCTGCAATGACCACATAATCATGACCTTGTGTCATGATCTGCTTTATAAATTACATGAAAGAATTTATTAAGAACAAGTTATTGACATGATAATAAAATATTGACATCTCTCTGCCTGACACGACAGCGATATAGCATATCGCTAATATAATATATCGTTATATCGATATAATATGTCATCGTTATTATAAATCTTGTATAATAATATGAACTCTAGTTTATTAACAGTGTACTAACGTGAACAATTTTATAAGCATTTCATTAAAACAATATGCAAGTCTCTTGCGCGTTGCGACGACGGTGTCACCATCTCCGGATTTGTTTGGAAATGTTCGTCTTTCGGTTTTCTGTTCGAATATAGATTAAAAAGATTAATATTATTTAAGTGTATAGTAGAACCGCAGAGTGACGTCATTGTACTTTATGGTAAGCCCAGTACAATCCAAAGACAGCAGCGACCGACGAGAGATCAATAATCCATGCTCTATAAGCCTGTCAGCTCTAGGATCTGGCTGATCATGAAACGCGATAAACTTAAAAAGAGTCCCTATTATGCGACGGGCTTTTCACCATATGCACGGTGGTCACGATCTAGACGCTGTACAGCCCTACCACATCCGCTACTTCTTTCATTGCTTTTTCTTATCTTTTTTTTTGACGTGACACCTTTAAATATGCTTCCCTTTTCCATGGTGGGACGCAATTCAAAAAACTGATCACAACAAATCGTGGAATACAGCATTACATAGCAGCTACATATGTATTATATATATCTAAAATTGAATTACATTAGATATTTGATTGATTACATTACTCGATAGTTAAAGGACCAAAGAATTTGTTACGTCGAATGAGGACCGTCAAGCAAAGAGCGCGGGGAAGGGAGACGCGCAAAATTTTGAGGTCATCTCGCCAAGACACATAATTTTCACTTTGTGTAAATTGTGACTCAAAGAAGCTACGACGGTCGTTTTAATTTCAATCGACAGCTCTCGTCAAGATGTAGCGATTGCGTATACAAAACGTTAGAATAGAATAGTTTTTGTGAACATGTATAGTGTTAAATTTAAAAATTAACAAAACTTGAAGCAATGATTGGTCAGTGGTAGTGTGTACGACTTCGCGTTGATTGACGTGAGTTCGAATCCCTGCAATGAGCCTGAGCTTTCGGTGAAGGCAAACATCGTGAAGAAACCATAGCATAGTGGTAGGGCATTTTCTAATGCCCGCCTGGCTAGCTACCACCCTCAAGTTGAAAATCTGTCGCGAAACACCAATAGGTGTGTTCCGGCATCTGCACTTGAGAGCCAGTTTTCCACTAGGTTAGCATATTATCATCTTGGGCCACTATGTAAAACCTATAAGGATAAAAAAAACTTAATACAATATTGGCACATACTCGTCAAAAAGCCAAACGTAAAGAAGAGTCCGGACACGTAGTCACGTAAACACGCAGCCATGTGTCCGAGATACAGCCACACCCCGAATTAAAATTAAACAGGACTTTTTATGCATTTATGTCCACAGTGTAGAATTTTTATATGGTAACCCTAGTTGCAACAAACTGTAGGGTTGAGTTATGACGTTGCACCCGGCGTCGGCCCGCGCCGGTCGGTCTCAGCTCCCGGGGTTTGAAGTACTAATAATTTTACTAAATTATGTTCCCTTCACACGTTCAAAACATTACAAACGGGTTATTATTGCATGAAAAGAATTTATTTGTGTATAATATAATAATTAGTATGTTAATTATACAAATACGTGGTAGGACAGGACAATAAAATTGTGAACGACTGGATCGCGGTCACCATACACCAGGTATAACACCCGGTATAGTGGTACTTTTAGGCTTAGGATCAGCCTGTGTAAATCCAGTAATCAAGTGAGCCAGTAGGGTTATGTACCCGGCTGCATCGCGACCACTATACACATGCTGAAAAAACCTTGTTGTTTTTACCAAATATGTTCAAAATGTTCCAGTGTCTTCATCGAAGGCTTTCAGTTCCTCTTCACATTATCTTCAGGTTTATTCCAGACTTCAGTTTCTTCTTTAGTGATCGACTGTTATTGTCATTCTGACGGGTGCTTTTTTTTTTGAACTGACTACTGTTAGCCATAAGGTCCCTGAAGCCTCAAACGGCTTTTACAGCTTCACCCGGGCTTGGGGGCGAGCGCTTAAGGCACTCAGCCACGAAACCAATGCAACTAGTTCCGAGGGTGCCAAAGTGGCCGAACTTCGGCTCGGACTGTTGCAGAGATCTGAAAAAACCATCACAGTGACTCTTTTTGGGATCAGCGACGTAAATCCAGTTACCGAGAGGTTTGTGCCTACAAATACCGTGCATCACAAGGACGACTGTTAATAGATTTTCGATTTTTCGGTGTTCGCCGTTGTTTTTTTAATGTACGGTGGTTGCCATCCGGTGTAGTACAAAAGCTCCTGTTGTCTTTCCCTAAATCCTAATAAATTTAGTTAGAGATCAAAACCGGGGTTTCCACAATATGAGTTTTTTTTTATAACAAAAGTACTCGAGCTTTAGAGAAAATATAGTTCAAATAACATCTTAAAATTCTCAAAGAATGTTTATGTTTCATATTTATAACTCACCCGTGTTCAATTTAATCGATCAATTGACCACCTGACGTGCAAGCCTATCGTTTTTCTAACTATCCATTCTTGCCTACACCTAACCAGATTGCTTGACGTTCAAGAATACTGCTCCGCTCCTTAGAGTTATAGCATGAAGTTATTTATCCTATATATAACCCTCAATAGTTAGGCTATACAATGCAATACGAATTTTTCCAATCTAACTGGTAGTTTCAGAGATTAGTTCGTTCAAACAAACAAATAATCTCTTGATTTTTTTTATTTGAAGTGAAAACTTATTTACCACTGTTGTGATTTGAAACTCGATGAAACGAAAAAGCGACAGTAAAAAGAGACAACCATATACATCTATAGGATTTAGCTTACGAGAGAATGAGATAGAATACATTTACATTATGCACGGTTAATGCAAGTCCTGATTTTCATGTTTGTGATAGTCGTCGCATTGACTTAGTGGTGTGAGACGACCAGACTTCATACACAGTACGCACGAGTTATACGAGAATAGTTCGAATACCGCTGATTTAGGATATTTAAGAAGATTTTTTTTTCTGTTGGTTTCATGTACTACAATTTTGGTTTTTATATACTACAAAGGTGGCAAACAAGCATAAGTCCCGCCTGATAGTAAGCAGCTACCGTACCCTATGGACGCTTGTAATACCATATGTATCACTAGCACGTTACCGACCTTAACCCCTCTTTCCCAAAGAGCTCTGGAAACCCTACTCACCACAGGAACCCAACACAAGGTTTTTTGGCTCCGATCTTTTGTAGGGTGGATGTGTTCCACCAGACGGACTGCCCTAAGCGGAGAGAACTCTCCTAAGAAATGTATCTATGCGGTCCTCCGCTTATTCCTTGTCCCACGGCCTCCCGATATCTAAATCCGGTCCTATAAGAACCCGTTAGTAAGAACCCGAGTCGCGACGCTCCAATAACTTACTAAATGATTTACTTAACAACAACCTGTAGATTCACCGATGTAATTACGTGTATGGTTATTATATCTACATATATATCTATCTATCTATTATTGTAAAGATAATGGAGCTTCACTACTTTTTATACCCGCAAACCTTTTACGCTTCCTTTATCGTATTTAAAACGATGGGGATGAAGATTTTTTTATAGTTATAGGTTTGGCGTAGCGGCCATAGTTTCACCAGATGTTAAGTGATGATGTGGCCCAAGATGATAACACGCAAAACCTAGTGGAAGACTGGTTCTCAAGTGCAGCTGCCGGAATACACCTATTGGTGCTTGGCGACAGATTTTCAACTTGAGAGTGGCAGCTAGCCAGCCGGGCATTAGAAAAAACCCTACCACCATGCTATGGTTTCCTCACGATGTTTTCCTTCACCGAAAGCTCAGGCTCATTGCAGGGATTCGAACTCACGTCAATCGACGCGAAGTCGTACACACTACCACTGAACCATCATTGCTTCAATGTTGCAAAAATATTTTTTTTATTTTAGAAACAGTTTTGAAAATTTTACATTTCCATATTAAGACCATCATCATGTATATATATGGTGGTGACGACCAGTCGGATGAGAGTTTTCAAGTACGACCGGATAATTCGTTTCCCTTTATGCATACGCTAGCAACGCCTCTATCGAAATGCGATGGAACTAAAACTAAAACTACACAGATAACGAACGCACTGAGGATTCCGTTTCACCTTCTGTGATATGTACTAAATAAATAAATAATATATTTAAAAAATCGTTTCTTGTATGCTGACCCGTGTTAATATTTTAGGGTTTTTTTCTATATTATTATTTATAGGATACTTTTATAGAAAAAAAAAAATTATATTAATAAGCCCGATCGATTTTTTCTCGATGAATGGGATGTGTTTTCGAACTGGTAGTAGTATTTTGATGTTCATAAGCACCTTCTTAGGGCCTGAATGGCATAAAGTATTTTTGATTTGACTTTGGTTACTTTTCTGGGTACGGAACCCTAAAAACAGACCCTGAAACCGTTGAATAAGGAATAATTTATTGAAGCTTAAAACTATGTCATAATTAATAAAGTCTACTTGCTCCCGACGCGCAAGCTGACGGAGTCGTAAGCATGTTATTTATTGCTCCTGGTAGCGGCACTCCATGTTTGGCTTTCGGCCAATATCTTACACGGCTCTATGTTTGCTTTAGTGTCGCCAGTCGCAGGTTTGAGTCCTGTGCCGGGCTGTGCACGCACGTAAACATTGACTTTATGAGAAAGGGTAGGATGAGAATTAACTTTTTGTATAAGAGGGTAGTTTTGTTCTAGGCAGCATTTACTTAAAAAAAAAACTCTTAATGTAATTTAAGACGTGGGACGAATTTTAAACTCTCGACCTACTTCTTATTTTACTAACATTAATTTTTAATTAAATAATCCTTACCCATGGAATGCTATTTATCGTTTATAGATTTTGCGTTATAGCCTCAATCTCTCTTGATGTTAAGTGACGATGTGACCCAAGTTGGTGACACGCTAAGCCCAGTGGGAAAATTGTCTCTTAAGTACAGCTGCAGGGACACACGTATAGGTGCTTGCCGACAGATTTTCAACTTGAGAATAATACCAGTCAGGTATTACAAAATGTCCTACCACCATGCTATGGTTTCATCACGATATTTTCCTACACCTGGCACTCGGGCTTATAGGATTCGAACCCATGTTGATCGATGCGGTGTCTTTAAACGCTACCACCAAGCTATCATCGCTAACAACTACGTATACATATTCATGGATAGTTGTTGGAAGCTGCGCTGCATGCACGGCAACAGTTGTTAGCTAATGTCGAAAGGAGAGTGCTGAGTCGTAAAGAGCCGACTAGAGGCGAAGCAACTCGAATGATACAAAATTAAAATAAAAAAGTACACTCAATTTAATCCCCTAATATAGCACTTACGTACGTAGCGACGTCCCATTAGAATGTTTTTACTACCGTCCAAGCTTGCCCATAGATTAAAAAACGTCAAAAGAGAAAATATAGAAGACAAGTTTAAGAAGTATGACTGGTACCCCCGTTTTTGACGAAAGTAGCAGTTCAATTGATATGAATGCGCCTAATTGATGTGTTTGGAAATGCGCATCATGGCAAGAGTTAAACAGTCAATAAATATTAACAGAATTAGATATACGGAAACGAGCTATATGATTTATTGTTCTCTATGGAGAAGAAAGACATCGCGGGGAAACCGCTGTACACAAACGTCTTTATCGTAATGGTTTGTGTACATTAAACGTATTGGTTATTTATTGTATAGGCTGGTACACGATACGTACGCACTGGCGACTTTGGAACGCAGCCAACATCTCACCAGGCGGTATGTTCACGCTTGTGTTATTAAACTGTGTGCAGGCTGTGAATGTTGCGTCATCAAATATTGGCAAAATATACTTTATTCAAATTTTGGTCCTTGAGAAGGCACTTATGAACGTCAAACACTACTACCGGTTGGACAAATATCCCAGAATTCGAGAAACACTGGCAAGAAACTCGATCGAACTTCGCTTTCCAACTGTACAAGTAATATTTACAGTTAATATTCATATTAATAATTTACGGTATGCTCAGAGAGGGAGTCACTTCCAGACATCAATATCATTCACATAATGATCCACCCTATAATAACCTTTTGATAGTAAAACCTGCTTGACATGGTCCTTGAACTCATTGTCTGGCAAACCATTAATGTATTTCGGAATCTTATTATATTACCTAAAAAACTTATATTACTCTTATTACATTTTGTCTATTTCTAGTATTAAAATTGTGCTGGTCTTTGACATAATCTAATCGACAAAATATAACCTGGCCAGATAATATAGATATGAATCAAAATAAAAACCATCTAAATCGGATCAGTGGTTTTCGCGTGAAAAGACAAAACGGACAGACAAGCAGAGAGAAGTTGATTCTTATAATATGTATAGATTTTTATTATTAGGCACATAATTTTTGTACCTAAGAGCAAACAAAGCCAAGGAGCCTAACTATTTTCATAATAAAAAAAGACATATTTTTAACTCTTTATTATACTGATGTTAAGCGAAGATATTGCCCAAGATGGTGCCACACTAATCCTAGTGGGAGAAAAGGTTCTCAAGTGGAACTGCCGGAACACACCTATAGGTACATGGAGACAGATTTTCAACTTGTTTCACCACGACGTCTTTCCTCACCGGGCGCTCAGGCAATCGACGCGGTGTCCATACAATCTACCACTAAGTCATTATTGCTTCCATTTACGCACGCGAATATGCAGTGGTAAAAACAACAAGAAATTCCAACGGCGGCTTTCCGGAGGCAAGAGGATCGACCGACGGTAATTACTATCACGCCAGGCTTCTATACAAATATAGGTTTAGTTCTAAGCATAAAGTTTGGTTAAAAACGGCTAATATTCTGGCTCCTTTTCTTTCCTCCCTCTACCCGCGTCCCATACCCCAATCCGGTTACGCAGACGGTCGGCCGTAACAATAGTTCATTCGAATTGAGAGATTGCGTTATCGACAGTTAAAGTTTTACGATGAAATTAAAATTGGAAAATAATTTTATCCGATTACTTTGTACGTACAGTTTACTCTGCGAGTTGTTTCATAAAAATCACCCAAAGCAAATCAAAAACATAAATGCTTTATTCAATTTAGTCCCTAGGCTCTTATGAACGTTAAAATATGACTACCGGTTTGGACAAACATCCCTTTGCTTCGAAATGAAGCGGCAACAATTTGCAGTTACTGTTATTGCAGTTCACCTGTGTCAGAAGTGAAACCTTCAGAAAAAAATAAAAAACCATGTTCTTTAAAAAATCTCTTTAAATATCCTAAATCAGCGGGATCCGAACTATAGACCATACTGCATATGAAGTCAAGTCGTCTCACACCACTAGGCCAATCCGACGACGATCACAATCATGAAAATCAGGACTTGCATAATAATGGATAATATCCGTGCATAATGTACATGGATTCTATCTCATTCTTTCGTTGGCTAAATTCTATAGATGTATATGGTTGTCTCTTTTTATTGTCACTTTTTCGTTTCATCGAGTTTCAAATCAGAAAAGTGCTAAAGGAGTTTTCACTTAATATTGTTTACAATTATTATCATTTGTAATGAATGTAGAGAGAGATAATCCCTTCCAGACATCACCGTCATTCACGTAATGATCTACCCTATAATATCCTTTCGACAAACTTGCTTAACATGATTCTTGAACTTATTGTATGGTAGGTCGGTAATGGGTCGTTGCCTCGCCGTTGTGTCGTGATATTTTCTGATGCTGACCAAGATATTTGGCACTGCCATTTTGAAGGTTTATACTGCGGCCACGGCAGTCGCTGTAGATACAGAACTCATCAAACGTTTTACCATCTTCACAAATATTTTTCAAATGCATCTTTGTTTATAGCTGTATTCGGGCCATAATCTCACCTGATGTTAAGTGATGATGTAGCCAAGATGATAACACGATAAGCCTAGTGGAAGTGCAGCTGCTGGAACACACCTACTGGTGCTTGGCGACAGATTTTCAACTTGAGGATGATAGCTAGCCAGGCGGGCCTTAGAAAGAGCTCTACCACCATACTATGGTTTCCTCACGATGTTTTCTTCACCGAAAGCTCAGGCTCATTGCAGGGATTTGATCACGTCAATCGACGCGAAGTCGTACACGCTACCACTGAGCCATCATTGCTTCAAACTTTACTCTACGACTGTAAGGATCGAAGGAGTAACCAGGAAAGCCAAGTGATCTGGCAAGAGTAGGCAACTGTGGGAAGTTTGAATAACGATAGGCCACACGGGTAGAGTTGTTCAAATAAATTTAGCACGGGTGGAACCGTGGGACCGCTAAGTATAGTTATCTAATGTTTTTTTAAAGATATAAGCGTTGAAACTTTTTTCTTCGGTGAAGATTGAAATATTAATATTACAATACCACCGTTATAACCTTACAGAACAAAGAAAACGTCCTCCGGTCGTTAATTTCAATAATTATGCGTTTCATAAAGGCATACCGAGTGTCAAACCGCCCGCGGCCCTCGTACAATAATTCATGTACCGCCTCAATACCGAGGTGGGCAGTGATATTAATTGTTCTAAACAACGCCATCTATTGTTCGAATCTAACATTATTTGCTTAATGTGAAATATTTGATGTCGCACTCTTGTTATTGAGAGCGTATTCCGTACCGTGTTATCATCTTCTATACATATTATAAAGCTCAACGTCTCTCTGTCTTTCTGTCCGTTTATGTTATTTTCACGCGAAAACCACTTATCCAATTTACATAGTTTCTCCTTTAATTCACACCTATGTTATCTGGCCAGGTTATAGGATATATTTTGTTAGATAATGAAACATACGAAATAAGGTGTGACGGTAATGGTGGATCAATTCGGAAAAAAGACGCTTTTGAGACTTACTCTCAGTAAACCATAAGAGATATAACAAAATAAAAAAATGATTACTTAAAAATAATAATTAAAAAGACCTACAAAAAATTCAGCGATAGCATATGTCTATCTTCTAAGGATCACCCACAATAATAATTTTTGTCTTTAAAAAAACCGGCGGGTGATCTCCGTGGTTTCAGTACTTTCTTATAAGAGCAGAATGGAAAAAAAATATGTGCAGCAAGTGTCATAAATGAAACCTTAAAAAAATGTTTTTAATATCCTAAAATCAGCGGGATTTGAACTATCGACCACTCGTGCGAATTGCGTATGAAGTTTGGTCGTCTCAAACCACTAGACCAATGCGACGACGATCATAATCATGAAAATCAGGACTTGCATTAACCGTGCATAATGTAAATGTATTCTATCTCATTCTCTCATCGGCTAAATCCTATAGATGTATATGGTTGTCTCTTTTTACTGTCGCTTTTTCGTTTCATCGAGTTTCAAATCACAAAGGTGGTAAATAAGTTTTCACTTCAAATAAAAAAATTCAAGAGATTATTTGTTTGTTTGAACGAACTAGTCTCTGAAACTACCAGTTAGATTGGACAAATTCTTATTGCATTGTATAGCCTAACTATTGAGGAAGGTTATAGGATAAATAACTTCATGCTATAACTCTAAGGAGCGGAGCAGTATTCATGAACGTCAAGCAATCTGGTTAGGTGTAGGCAAGAATGGATAGTTAGAAAAACGATAGGCTTACACGTCAGGTTGACAATTGATCGAATAAATTGAATGACTCACTTTCGACTCATGATGCGCGCGTCTCAAATAACTTAAAAAATTTGGTAGCTTATGTGTTACTCGGCTGTCATTTCGAAAAATAATATAGTATAGGAACAAGCTTTAACGTCTACCAAATAAAACTAATGCTTCAGTTGTATTATAAATCATACTTTTCAGGGACTAGCCCACCCCTTGGAAAATAATCCTAGATACAGCAATGAATGAAAAGAAACATCGGGAATTTCTTGATATAAGATATTATCATAGTGTATTTTACTCAATGATATTACGGAGTAGTGAGTCAAATAGAACGCATATTACACATATTAACGAAATATAATAAAAGACACAACAACTAATCGTTACATGGGATCGAATGGGTTTCTGTCTCAATAGGTTTCTTTTTTGCGTTTGAAATCGCCATTTCGTTATATTGCATGAAGAAAACTCCGCGTATCAATCGTATCGATTAAATAAACCAGCTAAAGAACAAGATAAAATACAAAGGTACACTCGAAGAGTAAAACGGGACGACCGTAACGAGAATTCGCGAAATTAATACTCCCATTTATCAAGCGAAGCACACCGGGCGCCGCGTCGCACCGGCCAGAGACAATACCACGGCCAGTTAGTGCTCCGGGCTGTCCCACAAAATATGTATATCTTCCCCTGTTCTAATTCCCTAGTACTTCTAACAATACGAGCGGGTTGGCGTTCGTATTTGACTCGAGTCCATAGTACATTTATAAGGTTGCCAACAAGTACGTTGATAATCTTTATGCATAAAATTTAAGTGTTTATATTTTTTTATTGTTATAAGTTTGGCGTAGTGGCCACAATTTCACCTGATGTTAAGTAACGATTTGGGCTAAGATGAGAACACGCTAAACCTAGTGGAAGACTGGCTCTCAAGTGCTGGCCGGAACACACCTATTGGTGCTTGGCGGCAGATTTTCAACTGGTAGTAGCTAGCCAGGCGGGCATTATTTATTTATAATTTTTTACTGCTCGATAGACAAATAATGATTATAATGAGAAATAATCAAGTTGACTTGTCAAGTCTCGGTCAAAAAGAGATAAAACTCAAATTAAGAATACATTATATAACTCCAAGAAAGAAAGGCTGCGGCTTGCGTTCCGTTTCACGCTTAAATATTATGGAATAAATAATTTTGCCTAATTTTTCTATCCAATAAAAATGAAATAGTTTCGCCTACTATATATTTTCTTTAGAAATATAGTAGTCAGACGCCTAATATAGTAGGATACCACACACCAGGAACAGGGTACATAGTATTTATTTATTTACTAACAGTTTTTTTTAAGTTTACAGATAACAGTTCCAAACTGTTATTTCCTGACTTTCCTTTTCTTTTGAACTGTTCCGATAAAAACGCCTCACTCGTAACGTTCAGTCGGATCAATGAGTTCGCTCACGTCACTTCATAAAAATCTATTTCAGAGTTCGACTTCCAAATCGATTGGCGGTTATTTTCATTATTTGACGTCGTTTGTTTTTAAATTTTTTTCCTCCGTAAAGTTTTTTATCGTTTTTAGACATTGTGTTAAGGGATTTATATGTCTCGGTATATTTGAATTATGTTTTTAACGCTATACCTTGTGGAGTGTAAGCAGAGTTCTATATGGTAAATGTTGGAATATTGAAACAGTTAGCAAATATGAACATGAATTTAGATGTGTGAAGTGAATGATGATGAATGAAATATTTTATACCTATAAAATTAAAAAATTACAGATTAACCGTCAATTTTTACGTACACGTGTATTGCAGTGAAGCCATTTATTATGGTTTCAAGACGTTCATAAAGATTGCTGGTCTGTCAATGCCCGTCGCCTGACTGTCAAAAAATTATCAAAAAAAAAAACCATTGAAAACACTGAAAGTGAAGTCAGGAGATGCTCCATGAAAAATGTTGACACAAGCAGATGTGCTTGCCTCTGACTTCCTCATGACGATTTCCTTCCCCGCTGAAACCTGATCCTAAAGTTAAAAATCGGAGGAAATCGCGCGCAACGGTAGACAATAATTTCCTTTCAAACGAGTCACTAACGACGTGTAGAATTTATTGGCAATTGGCGCGGGCGCCAACACTCCCCTCACCTCCCTCCGCCCGCACACCTCTCTCGTCTCTGGAGGGCCAAAATTACTCAGGGTGGGCCATATCTCGCTACAATGAGACCCGCCACCGATTTATGGACCCCCTTCAATTTACCTAACGTTTCCCGTGAAAGAAGTTTTAGATTTATCGTTACACTAATTTCTTGCCGTGGTTTTGTCTGCGTTTCTAGCCTTCTTCCTAACATTACACTCAATTTGTTTACAACAGAACTGACGTCCGTGAATGGCACGGGAATCTTAGCAATATTATAAAACTCAACAGATCGTTGGTGTATTTGTACGCACTAATCTCTGGAATTACTAGTCAGATTGGAAAAAATCTTATTGCATTTTATATCCTACTAGCTGTGCCCCGCAGTTTCACCCTCGTATAATTTAAAAGAAATCGCTGATTGTTGATTTATAAATTTTATAATACTTGAGTAGAGACAATTATTTATCGGTCGGCCAGAGTTATGCGTCACAACTCATACGGCTCGTTAGTGATAAGCAAATACAATGTTCTAAAAAGACATTGCTCCTTAGTACATCTGAAAAAAAGTCCGCGATACCATAGGCCTATCTCTTAAACATAAGCAAGCTACAATAAGGTATTTTGTGACAAAATTTATTGAAAATTTATTATAATAAGTGATATTTTATAAGCATTATTATTAGGTATGGCATATTAATCTTTATGATTGAAAGTTATTCATCGTCAAGACAATTTTATGTAGATAAAGGTGCCCTTTAAAGCATGTTATTTGGACGAATAGTTTGCGAGATAATGTAAAATTAAAATAATTCAACACTCGGCTCGGGTCTATGACTATAGGTCATAGTAGGTCGGTAGTGGCGCGAACGAGTCGTGTGAGTTGTGACGCATATCCCTGGCTGTCTGATAAAAATATTGTCTATACGGAAGGTATTATAAATCATCAATCAGAGATTTCTTTTTAATTATATGCGGATGGAACCGCGGTGCTCAGCTACTAGATGTATATCCTCAATAGCCATGACCACTGTGACGTATTCAATGTAGACATGGAGACATAGGAATTCCACTATAGGGCGTAGTTGCCTGACGAGAGATTAAACATAAGTGCTATGGTTTCATTATATTATTCTGCTTTACTTAAAGCCTGGGTTCATTATTTTTATTATTTATATAATTTATTTAATAATCAGACTAATATCGATACTGCCACTGGATCGTATATTATTGCATGTATGAATCACCGATAAGATTGTAGATTACTTCTAATCGTATGATAAAATATATTTGTAAGTTACATATCGAGTTCCACTAGATGCCGCTTCTCTGAAAATGTAAGTGTCATGTCGTAGTTTATTTAGTCTGCATCGCGATATGGTTTTGTTACATGGTTTATTAACGTAGCAAACAAACGAATGACTCGCCCGGTATTCTCGGCTGAGTGCCTTAAGCGCTCGCCAACAAGTCCGGTGAAACTATTAAGGCCTCCGGGACAACAGCATAGACAGTTCGAAAAAAAAAAAAAAACTCGCCCGGTCTTGTGCGGGTGGGTAGTCGGGTACCGTAGCCTATGGACGCTTGTAACATCAGTGGTATCATCAGCGCGTTGCTGACCTTGAAACTCCCCTTCGCCGAGAAAACCTTGCTCACAACACGGACACAATAGAAAATTATTTGACTGCGGTCTTCTATGAGGTGAAGGTATGTCACCGGTCTGGCTGACCCAAATAGAGATATATTTCTAAAGAGATTTCTCTGTGCCCTACCTCTCTTAAAAACTCACATAAATTATAATGTAATCCGCTGTGTGTAGAACGAATCCGACGCCATAAATTAGTTATAAATAAGTAGAATAGATGTAATATCGAGGTTGTTTGGCGCGAATCTATCATCGGTCGAATTAAATCGGCTTAGAGACAGGAATAGCTCGAACGGCGCCGCGGCCACGACACAGTGCAGACGCACACAGTACTACAACTCATCACAACACTTGAATTAAATAAAAAGCGCGATTTCATGATGTCCACTGTCAGTCACTGCTGCAACTCTACACTAACTAGGTAAGTGTATTTCTACCAGAAAAAAATGTTAGTAGAAATTTTGGCGGCTACTAAGTGTTTAACGAAAACAAAAAAAAAAGGTAAATTATAATTCAAATTTATATGGAATTAAAATTCTCAATGGGTTAATTGTAATAATAACGAATTAATAATTAATTACACTTTATTTCGTAAACTGGCGAGCTTAATGCCACAAGGTATTGTCTTCCAGCTAACAAAGCGGTATCGTGCAACAAAAAAGGTACCGTTGTAAATAGTAGGAATAGTAGAATTTGTTAAAAATAAACAAATACTTATGTGCTAACACTTAAGTATAAAGTGTTTATTTAAAGTAACGAAAGTTTAACATAAATAAACAAAATTAATATAAGATATGTTTTTTTTTTCTTTTTTAAGGCCTTTATTTAACCCTTGTGGTTATGTCAGCCTAGTTGAATAAACTAGGTTCAATTGAAATAACAAACAATGAAGTTGTATACCGAAAAAGACATCAGATCTACCAGGTTTAGATAATATAGCATGAAAGGCACCCTGATCTCACATATTGAGACCAAGGAGCCCTGCCAGACTTTCTCTCTCTGTTTTGTTCCGGACACATTCCATCAAAACGTGATGCATATCTGATATTGAACTTTATCGCAATGTTCACAATTTGGCGAAGTACGTTTCTTCATCAGATAAAAGAATTTATTCAGGGCCATGTGTGCTCGGTAGATAACAATTTGGTTCCTGGACATTCTCACGTTAGTGGACCACGGTATATGAGGAGGCTCACTTTGCAAAGTTCGGTACCAAATTCCTTCTTCCTTCGATCTAAAATATGTTAATAAACTTAGTATAGATTATAGAGTCAAAGTTCCTTATTCGCGGTTCCGTTATTCGCGGATAAATAAATAGGGTCGGAAATTTCTTTATTCGCGAATACAAAACAAACGATGGATAAAATTATTATTTACTTTTACCAATCAAACTAAGCAATTAGGAATTCAAACATTTATAAAGAAACAAATATTATTACCGTGGCTAAACCTAATACTTGATCCTTTACGATCATTTTAAGAAGTAAATTATATGATAATGACACAACTGAAAGGTGAATACCAATTTGCATAGTTAAAAAACCTTTTAAAGATGCAAAACAACAAAAAAATACGAAATTCTTTAAAACCTTTGCTTAATATAGAAAATAAAAATTAATTATGTATAATATAATCATGTATCCCTTATTAAATTATTTATTTTTATTTTTTTGTTTTGAAACACTTCCGCTATATTCACATACAAATTACCATTCCGTATTCACAGTTTCTGTATCCGCGGCGTCATCGTGAAACGTATCTTTAGCTACATAGCTGACCAATAAGTTTTACTAGTACACATTAAAAGACTTTTCCCAAATTATTTTTTTGTATCGAAGCAGTGCCCATACTAGCGGGCTTATTTGTCATGTTAATATTGTAATTAATTTTACAATATCTTTAAATTTTACTTGATTCAAAGCCACATTCGACAAATAAAATTACCACTAATTTACATTTTTGTAACTAAAAAGTTTTAAGACTTGTCTAAATTTAGCTACAATGTAATTGATAAATTATTATATTAAAATAATAAAAGAAAAACATGTAGAATATAACACAAGTCCATAATAATATTAGTACGTGAAATGTGTCAAGAGATGGCGCTCGCTCGAAATGAAACTGGCTATTGTTACGTCGACTTGCGTGCGTGTGGCTCCGGCCGTGCGATGTTACGTTTGGTGAAGATAAAAAACATCGTGATAAAACCTATATATTTTTGGTAACTGCCGCTGTGCTTACACAGTACAAGAGGCGTTGAAATTCATTAAAGTAACCCGGAGCCAAAGCGGAGACTGGATTCCGCCCTATAAAATTATTTTAGCCTCACCATATACAAGTACCGCTACTTATTATTCTAATAGAAGTTAAAAATATCGGTTCCTCATACAATCACTAGCAAACAATTTTTCTTTAAACAATTGGTTCATCGATTGTTTTTTCAGTACGGAAAATGGAATACAATACGTTAGGCGGTCGAACAGCGACGGAGAAAAAAGGTCATTAAGATGTATAGAAAAATTTGGAAATCAACATTTGATACATAGTTAAATTTATTTTTAAATTTGAAAATCAGTATTTCAAGAATGCAACCGGACTTCGTATTTAGAACTTTGATCATTATTCATTGATATGAGTGTCACTAAAAATATACAATCAGTTTTTATTGATTATTTTATACTAGTTTTTTTATAAATATTGTGTAAATTAAAAACATATTGGAACATTTTAATTGGGTTTACTTATTAATTAATTTTATACTAGTCAAAAAAGAAATATTTTTGTTCACTTCTGTCCATTTCCACAGCGCTTAACTCTTACAATCTATCATATTTTCTTTTACAATTTAGACAACTTATTCATTATCTGAATAGGCAAATGTTTCGGTTGACAAGGTGTCGTTAGTGTGTTCCGACCGGGGAGTGACCGCAATCCCCGGACGCTGTGGCGGGCGGGTAGGGTTGCCAATCCTACTATATTAGGTGTCAATCTGCTATGTTTATAATAAATATATGTAATAGTGGAAACTATAATATTTTTGTTGGATAAAAAAATGGGCAGTATTATTTTATTCCAAAATGTTTAAGCGTAAACTGGAACCAGACCAGCCTTTCTCTATCTGAACGAGTTTTTGTATCTCATTGTCAATTTGATTATTTGTTATTATCATCATTATTTATCTATCAAGCAATAATAAATGCTCCTTTAAAAAGTTAAATATTTATTTGAAACCTATATTTTTTTATTTCTTTCTTCTTTCTTTGTCACCTATTTTTTTTTTCAAGTAATAGCCTTTAAAATACTACAATTTGATATTTTAAAAAAGTTCGCAACCCTACGGGCGGCACACATCTGCCGGCTGCGCCCGCGCCGCGCGCCCGATTGTTTATTGTTTTATGTCATTCAAACTGCGACATTCGCGTTTTAAAATGAAATTACGTCAGTCAAATGTCTTCGCTCATGACGCTCAACTATATTTTCCATCTCAGATCATCCGTGATAAATATATCTTATTTTACAACTAACTGTGCCCCACGGTTTCATCAGTTTTAAAAATGATTCGATCTACTCCCCACTGCGTCGCCACCAACGCACTCGTTTAGCCCTATCGTTGTCCCACTTCCCTAACTCGCGTAAAGCTTCCCCGCTCCTTAGTGCCGTTGCGTGAAGTTATATTAGCTTATACTTTTCCTCACGAATCTGGCTATCATATACAAAATAATTTTTCGAATCCGACTGGTATTACCAGAGGTTAGCGCGTTTAAACAAACAAACAATCAGTCTCTTAAGCAATATAATATTGGTTACTAGCTGTGACTTACGTTTTTTTAAAAATAATATTTTTTTTTCTATACTGTTAGCCTCAGGGGCCCTGGAGCCGTAAAGGCTTTTACAGCTTTACCGGGCTTGGAGGTTCAATATCCGTACTCGCCTACTGCTTGCCAGATTGCTAGACGTTAATTGTTACTGCTCTACTCCTTAGGGTCATAGTGTGAATGAATAGCCTATAATTTTCCTAGCCTCGCTTAACGTAGCTCTGGTGGAAAATAGCTTGCGCAATTGGGTTTTTGAATTATTATTTTTTTGTGATAAAGTTCATATATATATAACTTTTATAACGAACTATTTTATTTTCGCGATATTTCAAAATTTATTTCAAAATAAAAATTAATTTTTGAATTCAGTTCCGAAAACGGGCCGATCGTTCCCGAATAAATCTGAGCGCGTGTGACGTCACAAACCTGTCGATCAATCGTGGCGCGTTCATAGTCATGTGATTCTTTTTAAAATATTACAATTTTCAATTGTTCATTATTAATAATAAATAAGATGTTTTAAGAGTTTTTCCAATTGACTATTATCATAATCATGATGAAGCTTTATAGTACATAAAAAAATCGATATTCTTTTTTTTTTCTAATACCCAATTGTAAAACTGTGTGAGGAACTAAAGCTAGCTTACTGGACAACTACGCATGCTCGCAACACTCGTATCTTTATACGACATAATTCTCTTCACCTCGCACATCTCTGGTGGATACGAAGCCCAACATGTTAGTTAAACGCGTTTTTACTTTTGCCCAGTAGTTGTTACTTTCACAGGTGTAAAATGATTTTAACGAAACCATTAAAAGGGTCCTATATGACGTATTGTGTTGTGATCATAAGTCTTATTTTTTTTTAATATTTGATGGTTATAGTATTTATTGCGTCGTAGTCGGCGCTGATCTTGATATGACACAGCTGGCTCTATTTTTTTTTATACAGCCTAGGTGGCAAATAAGCGTTCGGCCCACATGGGTGGGAAATGGGTACCGTTATCTATGGACTCTTGTAACACCATATGTATCAAGCAAGTCCTACTCACCGCAGGAACACAATACAAGGCTATTTGGCTGCGATCTTCTGTTGGGTGGAGGTATTCCACCAGTAGAACTGCTCGAAGTAAAGAGATTTCCCTTTTCCATATTTCTCTTAACACAGCTCATTATAAAGGAGTTACGGCTTCCGCTTGGTTAAGTTAATAATTAAGTAATTATATTTGTTTCAGGTAAATAAACAGTTATGAAAATCCAGCGGAATCGAATTGCTTATATGTAAGTTTGGACGTAATATAAATACTAGTTGTGCCCGCGGCTCCGCTTACGTGAACTACAGAATGCCGTCGAACGTGCGCAAGTGCGAACCGTGCTGCCCCGTTCAAAAGACGGAAGACAAAAGTACATATTATGAGTGATGCTTAGAAGATAGACATATGCTATCGCTGACTTTTTTGTAAGTCTTTTTAAGATCTACAATCATGTATAACATTAACTTAATATATCTCGTATGGTTTACTCAGCGTAAGCCACTTAAGCGCCTGAAATGCGTCTTTTTTCCGAATTGATTCTCCATTATCATAACTGCTGACCAATCTAAGACAAAAACTGATTGCGATCTGAGAAATTCCGTAACGGTGCGTGCAGTATGCTTTGGATCATTGTCGTGTTGGAATGTCCAAATAACCGGAAGCACGGCTTCACCATAAGGCAACATTGTCTCTTCAAGTATATGTTAGTATGGGAATTCATCCATGTTCCCTTCTATCAGCTTAACAGGTACAACACCATGTCCAGAAAAGCACCCAAAATTTACACATTTCCTCCACCATGCTTTAATGTCACTTTTTGTACTTAGAGTCGAATGCTTTATTCGGAGGGCATCGTACATATAGTTTTCCATCAGAACATACCTACCCTGTTTAGTTTTGTCTCTTCAGAGAAAAAGAACATTTTTCCACTATCCAACTGTCCACGTTTCATACCTTCTTGCAAATGCCGGGCTTGCCTATGGCACCGTTTCAACATGGGCAACTTCCGTGCTATCATTCCGTGCAACTTTTCATCTACCAAACGCCTTCGAATAGTGTGTGCCAAGATTGCTGAAGGGTTGTTTTCACTAAAATCCTTATGGCCCTTTAAAAGGATTTTGTTTTGCCAAACGAACGATATTTTGATCATCTGGACGAGATGACATCCTCTGTTTAGGTACACGCGGAACATTTGTAAACAAAACAAAATGTCTTTATCAATATAAAATATGTGTTTAGGAATCGAACTCTGCGCTCTCGAAGAATTAAATTTATGTCGTAGTTGCGGGTGGGGTATCAGGCTACAGTACTGTTTCACATTTTCTCAAAACTCAGATTCGAAAAATTATTTTTGTATATGATAGCCAGATTCATGAGGAATAGTATAGGCTATATAACTTCACGCTATGATAATAAGGAGCGGAGCAGTAACTATGAACGTCAAGCAATCGGGCAAGCTATAGGGAAGTACCTGAAGTGGAACAAAGGTACACGGGTGTGTTAGCTGCGGCACCGCGTAGAGAGTTTGTCGAACGCAGGTGAAACCGTGGGGCACAGCTAGTATTCACAATACAGCGCCAAATAACGTAAGTTTATGAATAAAAATGAAACCCACAACATGACAGATCAAGATCCTCTATTCAGTAACTCTTATGACTTAAAAGCGGTTATTATAGTTTTTTTTAATGTTACTGCCGATATTTTCTAGTCATTATTATACTAAACAGTTCACTGCATTATAATTCTCAATATTTAATGGTTTAGGTACAGTGTTGCAAGATGACGTGCTAATTGTAATTCTTTGTCGACTTAATAATTACTGTTATCCTCATAACTTTTACCTTATTTTATTATTTAGATCCTATATTTATTGTGCAAAAGTGGCCGACCTCGGCTCGGACTGTTGCAGTGATTGCAATTAAGTCGCGATCTGACTAATGCCCTATCACTCGAACTAAACTAACTATACATATATACCTGTCTCTATCCTCTGGGAGGAGGGGAAGAAACAAGTGTATATGTATTTAGTGATCTGTCAAATTTTGTCTAGACTAACTAACCTCAAAAAAAAGGGTCCCTTACAGAACCTATGTACCTGAGTGTAATGCATGTATGTACACAATACAGTGTAATGGATGTGTGTATGTTGGTTGGCAGTGAATGCGGTGTCACTGTATCGCGCGAGCGGCCGCTAAACTCAAGGGCTCTATAAGCACACTGAGAGATGTCGCCTTTTATAATCTACTAGGTGGCCTCGCAGACGTTATTTTTCCCTTCCGGTAGTCAATAACTCGATTACAGCGCCGCCTATCGCGTTCAGGGATAGTATAAAACATTCAGCAGATATTACAACTTCCATAGTAATCGGTCAAACGGTGTTGGAGTTAATCAATTTAATATGCATTTTTTGTATAAAAAATTATATAGTAACTTAGCAAAATGACTGTACAGCACCATATCATAAGTACGGTATAGTTCACAAACAATCCAATGATATTCATAGGAACGAGGGAACACGTCACCTGGAAAACTATTCCACATTTACACGGTACGGCAAAAGTAAGAAGAGTTACTGAACTTCTTTGTGGGCCGTACAACTGTGGCTCCGTAGACCAGACCGCGTGGTTCTGTAGTGGTAAGGAGATGACGGGATATGGTCAAACAATTCTTCAGAATATTCACTATAATACAGACGATAAAACACGCTTAGCGAGGCAATTTCTCTTCGCAGTTGCAACGGTTCTAAATTTTTAATGACGTCTGTATCGTTCACAATGCGGACAGCCCGTCACTGCAACCTGTCCAGGGCATAGAGATGTGAACAATACTCCATGCAGAGCCGAACTTGAGCTTTATAAAGAAGATACAGTTGTTCAAGCATGAAAAAGCGTCGCTCTCTGTTCAGGATGCCCAATCTCCTGGATGTTGCAGAGATAACACTTCCAACGTGATCACTGAGATTAAGGTCACATCTGATATCCATCACTAAGATACTGAAGCTGTCACGCTTTGCGAGTAACACTTTCTGAAGTGTAGGATGAGGAGAGAACGGTGGTTTTAAAGAACACGTAAACCTAGGGTTTCTTGTTGCTTATACTCCATAAAGATTCAAGGTTTAAGAACTATTAGAACATTATCATGGGAGTTATGGGCAACAAGACGTGGGACTCGTTAATGTTTTTTTTTGTAGTACGTCAAAGTGACTTCACTGTACCATCGTGGGATCTACAATCCATCGGCAGTCGCTTTTCCTGCCGGCCTGCTCAAATTTTTGTTCACATTGAAGGACCCCATGTTGTAGGAAGAAGAGAACACAATTGTCTACCTACTTGAGAATGGTAGCTGAAAGCCTAACGGGCCATGAGAAAACGCTAATGTAATAAATATTTAAATCATTGTGTTCGTCTGTACGATTGTCTAATATAAACTTCTACTTACACTTACCTCCCTAAAGGCGGAGGAAGGGAGGGGTCTCCCACCCACCTAATGAATACCTCTGTCTAAGGTTCCTCAGAATAATTACACGTTTTATTAATTCATTAGAGTGGAATTTTGAGTTTAAAACTATTTTTTTAACGTCTCTGCCAGGTATATGGAATGTGAACTGTGAAGGTAATTTATGATGTCTAGGAAATAACATTACTTTAGGTACTTACATACATATATTTTCGCAGCAACGTTTTGGATTTGATTTCTGGTTGAAAATGAATTTAATTGTAGATAATATTAGATAAAAAAAAATGTTTTACCATTAGAAAGTTTAGACGTGACATGTGACGTATTTTTTTAGACGCTTCTTGAGACTGATTCTGTCTGTTCTTTTTATCTGTTCATTTTTTATTTAATACAGACAGTGCTAATAATGATCATGATGAAATAAAATATCTTTTAGTAAAATAAAAAAAATTTACATTAGCGCGTGTTAGAAGTATTCTTTTTTAAATCTTCTGGGATGAAAGATTATACTTAAACTTAAAATAAGAAATCTAGGTTTAAAATGTAAACAAAGTCACTGTCAAATGATGTAAAATTGTAACCAATGATTTTTTATAAGTGTCATTGACTATAACAGAAAAAGTCTCAGTAAGCAAAATTTCAAGTCCACTTCACAACCGACGACAAGGCACCCTTTATGTGCACACCTCTCGATCACCGCACGGTGTGAAGTGGATTTTGATCGCAGATTAAAGACAAGCTCGTGTTTTATCTCGAATCATGTCACCGTGGTGTGGTGTATTAGGCTGTTCGAAATTCCAATTTAAATTTCTTATAATAAATTACATAGATGTATATTATATTATACTGGAGTAGCTGTGCCCCGCGGTTTCACTCGCGTATAATTTAAATGAAATCGCTGATTGTTGATTTATACATTTTATAATAATTCAGTATAGACAATATTTTTATCGGGCGGACAGGATTATGCGTAAAAAAAATAATTTAAAAAATACACGTCATCAGAGCAGTGTAAATTGACCATTTGCTTTTGTACTTAAAACTTTTCTACGATTTTTTTAAATTCTACAGTGCCCGAGTCTGTTACTGTGAGCTGAATCGATAGTTGTTTGCGGCAAAGAAACCAACAAACTGTAATCCATAAACCATACAAGTGCAGGTCGTTCCAAATCCAATAATTCAATGCGAACTTAATATGTATATTTCATATAAAAAACCTTTTTAATTGTATGTTGCATTCAATTATCTGATGATTGATTTTCAACTATGGCTACCGAAATATCTAATAATATGTGCCTGAAGATTTTCAACTTGACGTTACCAGCTAAACAAAAGAGGTTTCCTTCCAATATTTTATTTATCTTCTTCGCGAATTGAGTTATCATCCGTTTACATATAAATACCTTTTATGAATCTATGGATGCCTGGTACATACTTCAATTACTCTAAGCCTCCGCTAACTACCAGCCATCAACTATCCTCCGGTGACGTTTATTGCACAGCTTACCACGTGATGACGTCATCACTCACGCTGCACGTGTTACGTCACGGCAGCCATGTTTGCATGACGTCACACGCAGCTGCTGCCCAGACGTATAATATGCAACCGCAGTGTTCCGATTTAGAAATGTACGAGGTAAATTAGCGATAACTAATTAGCCAAACGATTTGTCGGTAGATTAGTCGACGCAATTATAAATAACAATACCCAAAATGTATGGGAAATGAGATAAAAACAAAGACTAAACAGCAGAAGTCTTAATCTCTTTGTATTTGTTAAAAAAAACTCTATAAATATTATACAAACATATTTGATTGACGAAGGCGTTACTTTACGAAAATTCAACGTAAATAATTTATCTTATCCCATATTTGACACTCGAGAGCATAAATTATATCATCAATTATATCAATTACATATATCATATTAAATACAGATATTTTTTCTGCATTTCAGTTGTGGTCCATGAATCACATGGATCACATGGATAGACCTTGTTACATCTTAGTACATCTAAAAAATAGTCCGCAATACCGTACGTCTATCTCATATATTATATAAGCCACAATAAGGTATTTTATGACAAACATATATTGACAATTGAAAAGTGATTTATGAGTATTATTATTAGGCATAACATATTAATCCTTACGAACGAAACTTCCTTCATCATGAAGACAATTTTATATAGATAATCTTTGCCCTTTATAGCATGTTATTGGACGAATAGTTTGAGAGATAATATACAATTAAAATAGTTCAAAATTCGGCTCGGGTCTATAACTATAGGTGTAGTGGTGCGAACGAGCCGTGTGAGTAGTGACGCATAAATAACCCTGGCCGCCCGATAAAAATACTGTCTATATTGAAGTAATTATAAATCATCAATCAGCGATTTCATAACAAATTTTTTTCCGCTCCCATAACTTATAACAATAATTGTAGGCAGTTTGTCTTTCCGTTCACGACTAAACTACTAGATCGATTTTGACAAATGTTGATAGAGCCAACTATGATAAAGAAGCCACCTAATTAATGGTTACGGCTAGTAGTAACTGGAAAAGCGATTACCAGGTACATACCAGGGTGACATAATAAAAAGGAATGTATGTTTCAGACACATGTAGTTATTATTAATTGTGTTGTGGTTTCGTCCTTCTCGTGTTACAAGTCAGCGGACACCGGCGCGGCGGTTTATAACACAATAGCGAGTAAGCGACATACGATACCTGTCGCAAGGTCTGGACGCCTGGTACATACTACTCTATTCATTACATTTTTTTCAACGTAAATTACGTAAATAGAATCTTTTGTATGTGAAATATTCAAAAGTAACTTAACTGTCTAGCTGGTGTTATGGGATAACCGCGTATCCCGGTAAATGTAAACTACCGGATATTCAAAATAAAAAAACATCCGAAACCGTAACCGTATCCCATATAAATGTTTCGAATAAATTCGGATAGAGACGAAGTCAAATAAGACAAAAATACCAAAACAATACCGATACCAAAAATACTTAAAGTTTAAATACTTAAGTTTAAAATTGAAGTGTATGTTTGTAATGTCATAATAACAGGGTCTTTACTAAATGCATACTAATAAAGTATACACGATACCTATAGCAAAAACCCTTTATTTTTATTTTTGTCTGTCTGTTTGTTCCGGGCTAATCTCCGAAATGCTTGATCCGATTTTGACGAGACTTTCACTGGCAGATAGCTGATGTTGTAAGGAATACCTTAGGCTACTTTTATTTTAGAAAACATTATTAGGGTTCTGTCTCAAGTGCCGCTACCGGAACACACCTATAGGTGCTTGGCGACAGATTTTCAACATGAGGGTGGTAGCTAGCCAGGCGGGCATTAGAAAAAACCCTAACACCATGCTATGGTTTCCTCACGATGTTTTCCTTCACCGAAAGCTCAGGGATTCGAACTCACGTTAATCGACGCGAAGTCGACACGCTACCACTGAGCCATCATTGCTTTAGTTATTTAGCGTATTCAATTTATAACGTATAGAACTTCGACTATTAGGACAACCTAACAACATAATTTATTATTATGTTATTAGATGTGAATGTGGATAAGCGTTCGCGACATTCGGGATACACTGTTGCAAACCCTTTAATGTGGACACAAAAAACCGACTCGGAACGGAAAACGAGGCGCGAACCGGCGTGACCCCATGAACAGGTGTTATTATCCATTCACGTTCACGCCCCTTCAAGGGTGTTCACGGCGTGAGTATGGAGCCGGCATAACTGAAACAAATCTGTGAATTAAATATTTTCAATCTGGCTAGTACTTTGTTATCGATATAGAAGGCAAACTTGTTTTTAATTATTTTTTTTTGTCTGCCATTCCCTTTGTCGTAAATAATATATTGGAATGAAAATTTTATATACTGGTTGGCTGTTTAACGCATATTCCTGCGCCCCTTGAAGGTGGCAACTTAGATTGTCTCTGACATTTGATACTCTTTTGTCTTTGCTTCTGGTTCAACAGTTTTTCAACGTGTGTACGATTCTGTGTGTTCCAACTGTTTATTAGTAATACATTATTATAGAAAATCTTGGTTATTTTATTATTATTGAAGAACCCAACCTGAACATAATATCATTTAAAAATTCATACCTGATACCGATTAAATATCCTTAAGATGTCTGTAATCCAGATTCATATTCGTAACATCCCTGCTGTCTACCCCATAATACAACTGGTAAGGCGTGATGAACAAACCAAAACCATTTAATTCTTGTGTCCATATATCAAGTCAGTCCCAGGACAATCTGTGGCTGGCTGTGACCATTATGCTAATGTTTAGCGGACACGCCCCGAATGTTGGCGGGGAGCGTGCTTATGACAGATTCGATGTTCCGTTGTGGCTCTTTTTAACATAATCCCAGTTTCTAAATGGTATTTAATTTTATAGTTATATTTTCAAAATGGTCCGGTACGCTTTCATTCATACGCGTAGACAGAGAAGGAACTAGACAGACAATCGTGTAACCGGGTGTGAGTTAGCGATAGTGTTATCATTTTACTCAGTTTCCATATCAGTACCCAATTTCTCTTTTGCCCTTCATATTTTTTGTATGTCGCTAAAATATCGGAAATATCCTAATCTCTTTTAGTTGTACCCTCTACGTTCATACATCTACTAATAGCGCCCCTAGGGGAAATACAGAGGAACTGAAACTGTCAGTACAAAAAACGAAGCGTTTGGTTTTATTTAAAAATAAAACTCGTTCGCGCCACTACATTTATATTTAACTTTCGTTCGTAAGAATCAATATGCCATGCCTAATAATAATGCCCATAAATCACTTTTTGATATTGCTTATAATAGATATACTAAAGAGCAATATATTCGCGACAAGATTTACGTAATGGTGGCTTGATGTCTGGCTGACGAGGCTTGATACCGAGTCGGATATAAGGTTAAAATTCTTCAAAATGACTGCTAAAATAGAGTAATTTGCGACAAGAAACATATTTTAAAAATATATTTCTTTGGCACTGTATTTGTTATAAAAACCTTATTTTCTTCAACAGTCAATTTTATTATATTTCTTGGGGGGGGGGGGGGCATTTGGTTAGTTAAGAGATTCGCTGTTATCTGGAAACTTTAACAGGGGTTCGGGCAGCCAAAAGTTTAAGAAACCCAGTCCTATACTATTCCACGTGAATCTGGCAATCATGTACAAAACGAATGTACGAATCCGACTGGTAGTTCCAGAGATTAGCCTGTTTAAACAAATTTGCAATCAAAAAGCTTCTTCCATTATATTAGTATACATTAACACAAACAGTTCACATGAACGCGCGTAACATCTGAACGGGGCTTCAATATATTGTTTCTAAACCAAGCGTTGGAGTTTTTGGCGGTAACTTAAAGTGTCATGTGGTGGTTTTTGATTTAATTCATAAACTTATGTCATTTGGCCCTATATTATGTAATTTTGGCGGCATTTTACGTGATGTGTGGTTGTTGTGCACAAGTGAAGTGGATTACAATAAATAACTAGGAACATGCATTTTGAGTTGCTACAAATGCTCCCTGGAAAGTTTTAACAAGGGTGCCGCCATCTTGTTGGAGCGATGTTTAAAGACTACAGAATGTTTTTCTTCGCTTTGTTGATAAAATGTAAAATACTTGACACTGGCCTAATGCACGAATAGTGTCGAGCCATAATTAATTAATAAAAAGTTTTCATGTGAACGGTTTGTAATAATATTAATTTAGAAAGTCCAAGCGCGTGCCAGGGTTCACAGCCTTTAGCGCGGCAGCCGTCGTAACTATAACGTTGAATTATCGTATATTCCATATATTGAACCAGAAGTATCGCACTTCACCGATTTCCGCTCAGGAGAACCTCTTTTTTTATTTTTTATTTTATGATATAATGATAAGTATAGTACGATAATTTGAAAATTTTGTTATCGTTTGTCGTACGAAGGCACGAAATTGTCGTACGTGTATCGTAAGGTTTTGAACCCTGGCGCGCGTTCATAAACAGGGCTTCGTATTTTTATATAGTTACTCGGCACATTGACGGTACTGATCCTGATGGTAAGCCCAGTACCAGATAAGCCCAGCCTAGTAAGAGATCGAAATCCATCGGCGGTTGCCATAAATATCTCTCGTGGTATAGCCTTGTGGGGCTTGATTCTTTTGTGACTTAACTCTCTGAATTTCAGGGTGACAATTCACTACCATCATCGAAATCTATAATATAGAATAATCCCAATACGGCCCGAACCTAAACATCTCACAAATCAATAACAACCTGAATACAAACCGGTCTAGATCTATTCGCGCCCACTCAGACATTAATTCAGGCTGGATACATTTAAAAAAAGATTATCAAACTGTTAGGTACTAAGTACTATCCTCAAGAAAAACAATTGTACCTACAGGCATCAAAACGGTTGGTCGCAAACAAAATAACGAGAAATATGTATTTATAAAAATATATATCTAAAAATTTTGAGTGCGTCTGTTAGTAATTCCATAACTTCTGAACGACTTGACCGATTGAACCCATCTATACTATAATAGTAATCTTCTATACTTACATATTATAAAACTCAACGTCTCCCTGTCTGTCTGTCCGTTTATGTTGTTTTTACGTAAAAACCACTTATACGATTTACATGGTTCTTTTTTAAATTCATATATATGTTATTTGGCCAGGTTATATGATATATTTTGTTACATAATGTAACATACGAAATAAGCAGTGACGTTAACGATGAATCAATTCGGACAAAAGTCGCTTTTGGGGCGCTTAAATGGCGTACGCCGACAGAGATATATATGTCATTTAAACAAAAATGAACCGAACTTCGAATAAACCGAATGTTTTGCAAACTTTGGCCCATCCCTAATTATAAATCATCAATAAGCGATTTTTTTAAATTATACGCGGATGAAACTGCGGGGCTTAGCTAGTATTTACAATATAATATATTTGTTTTGGTGATTTATTAAATAAACGGCACTGTGGTAAAGTTCAGAAAGAGCAGAGAAACGTTTGCCGGTCCTACTGGTTTATTATAAATCATTATTACTATGTACAAATCCGCTACCTACCTATTTAACCTATAAGTATATTCTAAAATATCTTGTGAAAGTCGAATATCCCTAAAACCATAGAAATACATCCTATTTCATATGTAATAAAGAAAATCTTGTCGCAAGTACCAAACTCGCATATCTTACAAGAGTTCCATCAACATAAACAAGGATTTCGTGGCTGTACGGAGGCGCGCCTTTGCCTATACAGATATTACGAGTTCGATAAAGAATACAGAAAAGGTGAATCAAAGATGGCCGCGTTTTCTCTCAATAACAGTGTTACGATTTGAATTTAAGGTTTTTGAAATTATTAGACATAGGGAATAAACATCTTTTAGCTTGTTTTTCTGATACAAGAATGTATGCCAAGGTCAACAAAATCATTTTTTACAATTACATTGATGGTATGATTGTATGATTTGTAAGTTGCAATCAGTTGCAATTATATAAGCGGTTATTTCATAAACCTAATTTATAAAATAAATTATTTCGAAATTTCTAGCGAGATCTTAATTTGTGATATAATGATTTTAATTTTTTTAATCACAAACTTGTATTACTTAATTCCTTAGTGTAATGAATATTTGTTGAATTTTGCGTGATATAGCTTGGTCATTGTGTACAAGTGACGTTGATTTGAAATAATAACATGAACCATTAATTCTGATATATCAGAACATTTTCTGAAAATTTATACTTACGGTGGCCATATTGTTAAAAGACCGAAATCATCATAAAGGCACGTTGTTAAAAAAATAAAAAGAAACGATAATGATTCAATAACGAGGAAAATAAGAATAAAATAACTGCAAACAATTAATTTGTGACTGCTACATTCATTTATCGTATGTTTTAGTTCACTATTTGACATAATTTTGATAATTTTATCGTATGTAACAAACATACGTAAAGACCAAATGGATAATTGATTTATATTGATGTTTGTTCAATGAATAGGAAGTACAAACGCGATTGCACTCTGCACTATGGATGATGGTGCAACCGACAATATCTCATCCAAAAATAGACATATAACACGGCTTACGCTTCAAGTATTTGTTCCTGCCACTTGGCTGTGTGTGCTAGGCTGCTATAATTATTTAAAAATCTACTTACAGATTAGTACTTACTTTAGCCTTGTACTGTTAAGGTTTCCGTGAGCGTTTGTTACGTTTCTAGAATTTTCCAAATTGGAATCATTATAGACATAGTTTTGCCGTGATTTTGATCTGTTATTTTGGAATCGTCTTTGTTTTATAGCGTAATGGGTACATTCTTGTTTTGGCTTGTTTCTTTTGGAAAACAATATACATATACTTATTATTGAGATTATATTGATAATTTTTATTGCTATCAATTTTGGAATGTCATAATATACTCTCTGTATATAAAATTTCATTAAAAACGATTAAACCATTTATGAGTTACACCCAGAAATAAAATTAAACAAAAAAGTCAATTTCGATTTCAGTTTCCTATAAAATAGTATAATATTATAAGTATATAGCCCACAATTTGAAAACGAAATTTACATGTACAGACACAACTACAGCCCTCTTATATAGATAGATAATAATTTAAACTTATTTAAAAGTTAGATACAAAAAAATTCTAAATCGTGAGAAACAGAGGACCAAGTTACAGTAAAAATACTTTTTGTCAACGTCTGCGTCCCTGTAAACACAAGGCGGGAAGTTATTTGGCAGTTTCGCATTAGACATTCCAAGTTTAGTCAACAGATGGCGCTGTTATCAAATTATCGTTTTGCTCAACGTTAAGACGTTGCGTTTAAATTTTTTGGGAGTAATAATTTAAAGATTAACGCATTTCATTAACAGAGCGTATACTTTAAGTATTTTTATTATAACGGGTGTCATTTACAAACGGTTTTTAAATACTGGAATCGCTTTTAATCTTCAGATGAGGTAGATATTTATATTACACAAGCGAGCAATTCGAGTAATATACAACATGAGACTTCGCGAATTACTAAAGAACAAGTTCCAGGAATTTAATATCGTAACTTTGCCCTCCCAATACATTCTTAATAATTTAATGTATATTCGTAAAAACTTGGATAAGCTGAATTTTGTACACGACCAGCGTAGTTTTAATATTAGAAAATTGGTCATCCCTTCTTTTAGACTTGATAAAAGCATTAAAAGTTTATTAGGTAATAGTATTAGGTTCTATAGTAAGATACCGAAGCACATTAGGTACTGATTTTCCGGTCAATAAGTTCAAGGACTATGTAAGTAGGTTTTCTATATAGGGTAGATCATTATGTGAATGACAGTGATGTCTGGAAGTGACACCTTCTATGTGCATCCACTAAATTATTAATGATTATTAACGGTGAATATTTTTTGTACAGATAAAAGAAATGAAAATGATAAAACCGATCGAGTTTCTTGACGCTCTATTCGATGATTGAATGTTTGTCCGAACCGGCAGTGGTAGTATTTTAAATTTTATAAGTTCCTTCACATTGAATATTTTTTTTGATTTAGTTATCAAATGAAAAGACGAATGTACTGATGAGTGCACGATGCTGGAATGTCCTAACTAATCGTGTTTAATATTAGTCGGTACATAGTATGTTGGTTAACGACCGCGTGACCTTCCCACTTTAAGACAGTTGTCATGACAAATCTGTTTATTTTCGAATTAACAGTATCGCGTAGATTCGTCTTTTTCTTATAGGAACGCGTCTTTATCCACATTTCTGCCAATGTCACGTGAATAGAACATTTTTCTAATTACTCTTGTAATCTTCAAACAAACTTCTAAGCAGATGGTGGCCCCGATGTTGAAAATGTGCCCAATAACCGAATTACATCACGTAAAATGCCGCCAAAATAACATAATATAGCTTGAAATGACATTATTAACACGCTTATATTAACTTCACTTGTTACTAACAGTGTAATAAAATCTTACAAGTCAATTTTAACCTACTTCTAATTGTCGTATCGAAATGAAACTTTGTATGTATATGTATTTCGGATGGCATCACAATAATTTGGTCTCTTGGAGCTGATCTGATGATGGAGCCAGGAGGTGGATAGTGGAACACTTCGGTGGCTACTAGTAAACCCGTCGAGTTTGGGCTCATATGATTCGCTTTGACAAGTCAAATAGATCGGGCTTGGTAACGAGATGTTGTTATAAGTTGTGTTGTGTTGTTGTGTATACTAACTACAAAGTTTTATAATATTTAGTGTGCAATTAAAGCATGATTATAGTTTTCTAAGCAATTTAAACTTTTTTCTATTAATTAAAATAAAAACCACCACATGATAGATCAAGATTACGTCAAAGACTCTATCGCGTAGATTATTCATAACTAAAGCCGCGTTTAAACTGGTAAATATAATTTCAGATACAAGTTTCTTGAAACATTACGTAGATATGTTTCTGAGGATTTGGCCTGTCCACATCATTCAGTCACTGCGATTATGTCGCCCGAGAAAGTAGTTTTGTTAAGTGCCGCGTACATTTGTTTAGATACAGTAGATTTGGTTTTCTTTTATTTTCTCTCGCAAACTGCGTCCGCAATGTGTACATTTTATTTTCAGCACCTTGCTTTGAGATATCTTGACTTTTTTAAATACCTTCTGAAACGTTATTCTTCTTGATACTTATTGAAAATAGGCTTTGTTTGAAAAATTCATATTAATTGACAAAGCTGCTCGTCGTTCCACGTTCTCTCCATATTTGAATACGTACGTATAATAATATAATAGAATAATACGTAAAAATCTGCTGAAAATCGTTCACTTGTTCGGAAATCGCAGCCAAATGACCTAGTGTTGTGTTTCTGCGGTGAGTAGGTAGGGTTTCCAGAGCTCCTTGGGGTAGGGGGGTTCAAAGTCGGCAACGTGCTTGTGATACCTATAGTATTGCAGGCGTTCATAGGCTACGGTAGCCGCTTACCATCAGGAGGGCCGTATGCCTGTTTGCCACCTTTCTAGTATACTTATACGAAAAAAAAACAGATAGTATTTACTGGAACATTTGCATCTGTTTACGAAACAGAATAATTATTATAATTTATATGAAATTATACATAAACTAGATATGCCCGCGGCTGCGCACGCGTTTACCACTATTTTTGGGTTATTTCTTTTTTTTTCTTCGAACTGACTATACTGTTAGCCATAAGGACCTTGAGCCTCAAACGACTTTTACAGCTTCACCCGGGCTTGGGACTATCTTTGGTTCTTTTTTTCGATCTGACTATACTGTTAGCCATAAGGGCTCAGGAGCCTCGAACGGCTTTTACAGCTTCCCCGGACTTGGGGGCGAGCGCTTAAGGCACTCAGTCACGGTCTATCTTTGGCAAAAACAAATATCAAAAATGTAACGTTACTTAGTTGGCAGCAAATCTCGTGACGAAACTTCATAAAATTACAAACAAAACAAAAAGTGAAATTAAATTAAATTTAACTACATAAAATGAATTAAATTAAATTTAATAAATTATTAGTAATAATTATTTATATTTATTAAAAAAAAATTATCACCTTTATTCAGTAATAAAATTATTGAGTGCACAAGCTGGTGTCTATATTGGGCTATATTAGTATAGTAATGGCGGCCGAATGCCGAAAGCAAACAAACATCCGAGAGCGCTAGATAACAGAGACACATAAATAACTCAGATCTATCACATTATGCAGATAATCGTGTTCGGAAGCTATGGAACGCTATTGTATCTGTGTTCTGGTACTGTTGGGCGTCCAGCACAGGCTAAATTTGTACTAAAGTAATGTGGTCGGAATGTTTGACGGCCGTTTTGATTTTATATTTTACAGTAAATTAATTTCTCGTAGTTTTATTGTATATTAGGCTTTGGTAAATTTGTCCTTTTGACATAAAAGTATGGAGATTAGAGTTTTTTTTTTTTTCGAACTGACTATACTGTTAGCCTTAGAGGCCCTGGAGCCTTTGCGGCTTTTACAGCTTCACTCGGGCTTGGAGGCGAGCGCTTAAGGCATTCAGCCACGAAAGCAATGCAACTAGTTCCGAGGGTGCCAAAGTGGCCGAACCGTGGCTCGGACTGCTGGAGCGACTGCAAATAAGTCGCGATCTAACTAATTCCCTATCCGTAATTAGATCTAACTAACTATATATATATATATGTACCTGTCTCTCTTCTCTGGGAGGAGGGGAAGAGACAAGTGTATATATATATTAAGTAATCTTTCAATTTTGTCTAGACTAACTAGTCAAAAAAAAAGAAAAAAAGGTCCCTTACAGAACCTATGTACCTGAGTGAGAGAGCTTATTTCCGAACCTGCGCATTTAAATTCAGATTATGCTTACGATTGCAATTCCTTCATGAGTTCGAGCGAGATAGTAAGCTAAAAGTTAGTATGTACTTTTAAAACAACAGATTCAACAATTTTTATTAAGACTGCTGCTAAACTGAAATTAGAATTTAAAAATATAAAAAAACTTTTTTTTTAATAAAAAGTAAATAATAATGGTATCAACATTAGTATTTTTTTCCCGTTGACCACTCCAACTAATATACAATTTGTGTGCTACGAGCAACACATTACAATAGTCTAATTAATTCCCTTGGGATCGAACTCACATCTTTGTGGAAAGTCGACGGAGTTGTCGACCCTTCTACCATCAGCTTTTTTTATACTATAAAGGTGGCAAACAAGCATACGGCCCGCCTGATCGTAAGGGGCCATAAGTATCACAGCAAGGAGTACGTGAAACCTTCCTACTCACCGCAGGAACACAACACAACGTTATTCGGCTGTGATCTTCTGTAAAGTGGAGGTGTTCCACCAGTCGGGTTGCCCCAAGTAGACAGAAATCTCCAAACAAATTTCTCTGTGCCTTACCTCACTTAAATGTTTCTCATATCTTGACTTCTTGAAACTTGGTGCGCCCCTGACTCTACTATAAGTAATATTCTAGTTTCTAATTCTTATTCTATTTTAGTTTCAATTTCTCTTATTTTTATTATCCAATTATCTTATCTTATTATTCTTATTTATGTTAAATCTTTATTTTTAAGTTTTGTTATTTTATATGTATATCGTTAAATCTATGACTTAAGTATGGTGTCTGTGTATGCCGTGTTCACCTGTGAATATAACGGCATTTTAATTTTATTATATTAATATTTATCAACCATGTATAATGCTAAGTTATGTTGGTGAGCCATAATAAATAAATGCACAAGCTTATAGACTTATAAACAAGCCATTCTATGTATCCTTTCATTACTAATGTAACTTCACATACAAATCAGAGAGATCGTGTTTCTACTACATCCATTCTACTTTCATACTTCTTCAGATATAATCAGGTCTCAGGTATCTATCATGCTCCTACTACACTTACGTTAATGTTAATGTTAACGCCTGTGTCGAATTACGCCATAATTAAGGCGTCTAAAATAACGCGTTAAACGAGTGGCTATTACATCTGGGTACAAAAGTAATACTATCTTAATTAGTTAGTGCGTTAACCGCGTTTAATGACTTTTCATATTTATTGAAGTGTATATGATAGTATCACATTAAGGATTCCTTTTTTCTTTTAAATTCTTCCTTTGTTACTCGAAATGATAAATCCTGTACGATACGCCATCATTCATCACTCTGTGCTGAACGATTTTTATGACATTGTAATGGGGAATCCCATAAGCATGTTCCATTTGAAATAGTTCTAAAAATTCCATATCTTTTTCATTCGCTCCATTGTCACTACTTACCTAAACAATGTTTCCTGCCATTAAACGGACCTATGGCTTTACGCGGCGCGTGCGACATTCATAATAAAACAGCGTTAATATAGCAAACGCAATTTAATGGGATATACAACGCACTAAAACCCTTTTGATGTGTCGAAAAAACCGCCACCCGAGTTATCGCTTAAGGTCTAACGTCACTAACAGTGCCACACATCGATTAATGCGTTAAAATGTTGGCCTCATCTGCGTAATATCTTAATTATCGCATTACTTATGCGTTACGGCACAGGTGTAGCAGAAGCTTTAGGTTTACTCGGGCTAAGTTACACCAACTCTAAGTCTATACGATCTGATAATCTTTACTTCTAATTAAGCAGTAATACTATTAAGTAAGATATTCTTGTATAAATGCAATTGATTACTCGAAAACGGCTGTAACGGATTAAATTTTGTATTTAGATGTTTTATTTCCCAATTCTGCCTAGATATTTTTTTTAAATATATAATTGAGTAACAGGATAAGAAGTAGTGTGATAAGAAAATGTTGTGGTGTGAAAGAAGTAATAGTGACACGGATTGAGAAAGAGAAGCTTAGATGGTTAGGTCATGTGAAGAGGATGAATGAAAAAATGACTAGATAGATTTATAAGATGAGTGTGATAAGAGGAAGTTCTAGAAGAACGTTCCACGATCAAATCGGGGACATTCTATAGAAAGGTCAGGTCAAGAGTACTCTAAACCGGCGAGCATACATGAGAAGATCGATGAATGTTGAAGAAGCGAAATATGTATGTCAAGATCGTAGCTAGTGGAAGGACGTAATCTCTGCCTGTCCCGTTGGGAAAGAAGCGTATTTTTTGTATGTATACAAATTTAACTCGAACACAGATTGAGATTGCAAGGGTTTTTTGTAAAATCAATACTAACAGTAAAAAGTTGGGGATATCGGTGCTTTGCGTGTCTAAGTTACGGTAGAGCGGTGCCTTGCGTTTGGCTGCTTCCAATAACTTATGTCTATCTTATTTGACTTGTATATACCAGTGATGACTGCCTTTACTGTTTGTAAGCCACTTCACGTACCAAAGCGCCATTTTCTCTGTACACAAACATCATGGCTTATTCACATATATTTTTTTTACGGGGGCTGTGTTCATCCACAATTCTGCCAACGTCGCGTGAATGGAATATTTTTCTAATTATTCTTGTAATTTCAAAAATAGCTCTAACAAGATGTCGGATCCCTTGTTAAAACTGTCTAGAGAGTTTTTATGGCAACTTAAAGGTCTTCACACATTACACAGACTCGACATCAATCCAACACCGTTCCAACTCCAACTTATGGTTCAGCGTCAACAGGTCGTCGACTAGGTGAAACTGCGGTTACCAGTGGGTAACAAACTTGGCGTCAATGAGTGGGCAATGCGTAATCAACGAGTGGGAATCGCGTCGCCAACAAGGTTTTCTCAACTATTACAACTGGCAATGAATGTAGGAAGAGTACAGACGAGTGGGCCGGTAACGTTCTGCCCGCCAGTTGTAAATCTATTGTCAACGCGTGGCCGATACGTGGTGAACAACGCAGGTTCAACGAACGAACGAACATCGAACAACGCGTGGACTACGCGTTGTTCACGTGCCGTATACTTCTTTCAAGTAAATGTTAAAAATTGCACCATAAGAATCACGATATAAAGTTTACATTTCAAGGCTTTAATAACTAACAGTGCCCGCGGCTCCACTCGCGTGGACTAAAGAATACCATGAGTCGAACTGACGCGCGCGAATCGTACTGCGCTCCCAAGCACGGCAGTTGTCCTTTTTTTTTAAGACAAAAATGCTTATTGTGGGTGATCCTTAGAAGATAGACATATAGTATTGGTGACTTTTTTGTAGATATTTTTAAGATCTACAATTATGTAGAACATTATTTTAATATATCACTTATAGTTTACTCAGCATGTGTCCCAAAGACGTCTTTTTTTCGAATTGATTCACCATTATCATCACTGCTTATTTTGCATCTTACGTTATGTAACAAAATATATTCTATAACCTGGCCAGATAAAATAGCTATGAATTAAAATAAAAACCATGTAAATCGGATCAATGGTTCTCACGTGAAAGGAACATAAACGGACAGACAGACAGAGAGACGTTGAGTTTTATAAGATGTATATAAATGCGGGAAGTAGACGGAATTCTTAAATATATGCAGATTATGATGAGTCCACGATAACAATTGCGGTGAATGGTTGGGGATATAGTACCGCAGTAAACAGGCTGGAATCAATAACAGACACAGAGACGCCGGCGACGTCTCCTCAACTGCGGAGTGCGGTACATACGGCTAAGGGTTGCCAACTTTGGAATTCAAATTTACGGGACGTTGGACTATTTAAATGATACACGTGAATTTTGTACAAATAATGTCAGGTTTAAAAATAAACATAAAATAAATGGCATTATGTTAAGTCACGTCGAGTGTTTTAGCGGGATCTTAATCTGTCATATTGTGGTTTTTAAAGTGAAACTTTTATTCTATTGCCCCAAAATTTTTCGTTCATGTATCGCATGTCGCATTACAGCTGGCCGTAGAGTTGGGAACTGTGAGACTCGAGGCGGAGCGTAGAGTAGAAAACTGTAAGACTCGAGGCGATGATGAATTTTTTTTTCCTTAGGTTTCACTGCTTCGTGGTTTCATAAAACCACACAATATTTTTTTATTCGTACACTTACGTGATTTGGCCTTATATTATATAACATAATATTGTATATTGGTTGCATATTGTGTGATATTCGGTTATTGTGTTCAAATGAAGTGAATTAGAAATTGCTAGCGGTGTCCCGCGGCTCTGCACTCGTTTATTATGCAGTAGTTATTTTTGTCTCGTAATTTTATTCTTATCCATATTAGTGACAAATCTTACAACCTATAAATTTTGGTATACTAATTAATTGGCAGTTGTTATTGCCTATTATTTAAGCAGTGATATAAGCTTCCTGTATACAAAATTTCATAAGAATCCATCTAGCCGCTTTTGAGTTACATCCGGACATACAAACAAAAATAATAAATTCATAGTGGGATAGTGTGTCTATCGGAAAATTTGTAAAAAAAATACATGTACTTACAGACAGGACTACAGAGTTATTAATAGTTACAGATAACTAGAAGCATGATAACTGGAAGAACGGTTAAACCGAATTTATACCGAACCTAAACCAAACTTAATTCGTTCGTGTTTTTTGCGACCTAGTCGGGGACAGATATCGTAACATGACACGTCTAAGCGTGCTACTAAGGCAAATGTCACACCTGGTATATAGTGATCGCGATCCAGTCGCATTAATAGTAAAGTCAATAGTATGGATACTGTCTTTAGTACGGATTCCATAATCAGATCGACACGATTTCCAGGCATATATTAGATAGTGTTACTTTTTTGAAGAGGAAGCCGGTTCTTGTAACGTGCTTGTCCTAGAAACGTGATATACCCAGCTTTCGCGAGACTGTTGACAACCCTAACTTTTGGTGGAAATTCGTTAGGTCGTTTCAGCGCTTAATTACCCAATAAAATGTAATATTAGTGGATGATTCCGTGATATAATTTGCTTGTAATGCAATAAATGAAGTGTATCCCAAACATTTGCATTCAAGCAAGCAAGTTTATAAATATTCGATCCTAACGCTGTTATTTTGAATACAGAATATAATTAACTATGAAAGAAATATTTGACACTGGCAAATGCTTTCACGACTCTAGTTGAAGAAATAAAGAAAACATATTTTTGCATAATTCTTATTTTGGAGCGTTTGGCGGGATCTCAAACTGTCATGTAGTGGTTTTTATTTTTTATTCATAAATTTGCGTTATCTGACGCTATACTGTGTAATACAGGTGGCGTTATGCATAATAAAGTTTGCTTATTGGGCACAAGTGAAGTGAATTGGAAATAATCACATGGATCATGAATTCTGGGATGCCACAAAAACTCCCTTGAAAGTTCTAATAATGGTGCCACCATCTTGTTAGGATACACAAATCGTCATAACACTGGAAAATATATACAGTCGATAATTGCAGTAATGGTCTAAAGAAGACCGGTTGCCAAGTTAGGAAAAAGAAGAAAAAGAATTCTTATTTTTATACATATTACAATCTCATAATAGCAAGGTAGTTGGGTGGAATTCCATATTTCTTGCTTGACCTACACCTCTTAAATTAAATACAATCCTCTTTTTAAATACTTCATCCTTTGTCTCTAACTACTTATAATGTCATATTCACGCCTTTAATTGCTCCTGAAATGATTTAATGCTTAAAATACACCCTTCGACACGTCAAACGTATCACTTATACCCGCAATTGCCGCGCGACAGGTGTCAAAAATGACCCCACGTTTTAGGAAACCCAATCGGCCGATACTCCCTCCCGGCGATTTTACCTTCAAATAGATTGGAAAATTATACACGCTTTACAACATATGCTTATAATATGTCGCATAATATTATGTATAATGTTCATATTATATGTAAAGATTTACATACTATTATTTTTATTATTATTATTACATAATACTAGGCCCGTTTAATGACTGAAACATTTTAAACTACTAACCTTTACAAACTAATTATCTATATACTAAAATACCTAAAACTATTTAAAAAAAATGTTGATTACAGATAATATGGCTTTTTCTTCGAACTGAGTATGCTGATAGCCAATAAAGGCTTTGACAGCTTCACCGTTGTAATGATTGTTTATCAATCATTTTTATCTTTTAATTATATATATTTATTTTAACTTAGTTAATTGCTCATTATTTCATTTATTGTGTTTTCGGTTGCTTTCCGTAGGCATCTTATCTATAGATAGTTTATTATTTAAATATTGTATAACAAACTTATTTTACGTTCATATTTATAAATTAAGAAGGGAATATAAAAAGATAGGAGTTTTTGGCGGTAACTTAAAGTGTCATGTGGTGGTTTTTGTTTTAATTCATAAACTTATGTCATTTGGCCCTATATTATGTAATTTTGGCGGCATTTTACCTGATGTAGTGTGGTTGTTGCGCACAAGTGAAGTGGATTACAATAAATAACTAGAAACATGCATTTTAAATTGCTACAAAAGCTCCCTGGAAAGTTTTAACAAGGGTGCCGCCATCTTGTTGGAGCGATGTTTAAATAGTACTGAATATTTCCCTCGCTTTGTTGACAAAACGTAAAATACTTGACACTGGCCTAATGCACGAATAGTGCCGAGCCATAATTAATAAGAAGAAAAATAAATAGAATTTATTGGCTAGAAGAACCTTTTAAATTTAATGTATAGAACAAGACTTGAAAAAATAATTGAAATGTGACAGCATTCATTTAGGACTTACCGATCAGACGTCTATGACTAAACACATACAGTCCTTTATATAATATTTTATAAGTTTATTTATATTTTCTTATTCTACTTTATTATTTGGAGTCATACTTACACTGCCATGTAATCGATATTCGAAAGATTTGAAACTATATACCCGAAATTGTCAAGAGTCGAGAATGATTATTAAACTAGTGGAAAACCCGGCGGACACTTTCATTCATGCTGGTTTGGCGATGCAGCTATTAAAATGTAACGGAATGGATAAAACTGATGCTTGTTTGCCAAATTCTTATACACACAAACATCTCAAGACAGATTTTACAAGCAGCCCTGGGTCCGGATATATCTATTCTGAATTACATTCCTTAACCATTTGTTTCGGGAATTATACCTATTTAATTTTCCACGCGACACCGTACTTGGAATAATATAGTTTTTTTAGTGTAAACTTCTTTAGTACCGTTGTTATTTGAAACTCGATGAAACGAAAAAACGATTTTAAAAAGAGAACCTTACACATCTATAGGATTTAGCTTACGAGAGAATGAGATAGCGTACATTTACATTATGCACGGTTAATGCAAATCCTGATTTTCGTGATTATGATCATCGTCGGATTGGCCTAGTGGTGTGAGACGACCAGACTTCGTACGTCCCGCTGATTTAGGATATTTAAAAAGGATTTAAATATCATGTTTGTTTATTATTTTCTGAAGGTTTCACTTCTGACACGTTTGTTTTTTTCGAACTGACTACACTGTTAGCCGTATGGGCCCTGAAGGCTCAGAATGCTTTTACAGTTTCATCGGGCTTGGCGATCGCTTAAGGCACTCAGCCACGAAAGCGAGGCAACAAGCTCCAAGTGTGCCAAAATAGCCAAAGGCTTGGGCTGTTGCCGAACATGCAAAATAGTAGCGATCTAACTAATTCCCTATCCGTAGAACATTTTATCTAACTATACATATTACACAACTTCGTTCCTTCTGAAAGGAGGAGAGAAACATGCAGCGCATATGTATTTAGTAATCTGTCCAATTTTGATCTTAGTCTAACTAGAGCCAAAAAAAGAAAAAAGGTCCCTTACAAAACTTATGTACCTATGTGTTATGCATGTATGTATAATGCAGTGTCATGTGTGTCTGTGAGAGCTAGTGAATGTAGAGCAACTGTATCGCGCGAGCGGCTTCTTGGCTCAAGGGCTCCATGTCGGGGGACGAACCTACGGATTATGGAGTCAACAGCGTATGTTTTAAACAGTTTCACCGCCAATTTAGACAAGCTTCGAGCTACTTTCGACCCCTCTATAAGTATAATTAAAGGAGTCAAATGCTTTGATCGTAATTTATTGACAACTTAGACTTACCAAGTTAGTAATCATAACTTGGCAAGTTACGCCAAACAGTTACAAATTGGTTTGTAAATGAATTGAGGATCGCATATTTCAATAGGTATAATTAACGGAACTGCTATGGAGGCTGGCACCCGTTTGATCTCAGCTCTTTTATCCATTAAACCGAACTGGGCCCTGTTTTCACATTTATGTTAGACAAAAATTGCCAAATCACTAAATACTTATACACATGTTCCTTCCTTCCTCCTAGAAGGTAGGAACATGTATATATGTATAGTCAGTTAGCTGGAATTTCTATTGACAGGGATTTAGTAAAATACTAGTAAGGTACTTTTTCGCATGATCGGCAACAGCCCAAGCCGAGGTTCGGCCACTTTGGCACCCTTGGAGCTTGTTGCCTAGCTTTCGCGGCTGAGTGCCCTCCGCACTCGCCCTCAAGCCCAGTGAAGCTGTAAAAGCCGCAAAGGCTCCAGGGCCACTATGGCTAACAGTACAGTCAGTTCGAACAAAAAAAACATTGATGTTGTTATTGGGATAAATTTTTACATGTCAATGTACCAACTTCAAAATTTTAATTAAAGATTTAATGGCTATGATAAAGATGTTAATATGGATAAATTTATTAAATGTTCGTATAAAATTATACTGTATTAGTTATTATATTTATATAATGATTTCTTTACTATTGAAGTTAATCAGTTTTTGTAATAACATGAGTCCGGATGTGATGTCATTTAAAGAGCGTCTACTAATATATTTTTGAATGTTTTGACCGGTCATGTTGTGGAGTCATTTTAATTCATAAATTTACGTTATTTGGCTCTAAATTATGTAATATTGGTAGGCATTTTATGTGATATAGTGTGGTTATTGTACTCAAGTAAAGGGAATTAAAATAATATTGTAGAAACATGCATTTTAAGTTGTTAAGAAAATTCCTTGGATAGTTTTAACAACAGAGCCACCATCTTGATTGAAAGCATTGATTGAACTCTAAAAGCTGAAGATAAGAAACACATTATGTCCACGTGACATTGTCATATCTATACATATAATAAAACTTAACGTCTCTCTATCCGTCCGTTTATGATCTTTTCACATGAAAATCACTTAATAATTGATTTGCATGTTTTTTATTTTTATTCTATTCTATGTTATCCGACCGGGTTATACGATACATTTTATAAGATAACGTAACATACGAAATAAGTAGTGATATTAATGGCGAATCAATTCGGAAAAAAGACGCATTTGGGTCGCTTAAATGACTTACGCTGATTAAACCATACGAGATATATCAAATTAATGTACTACACAATTGTACATCTTAAAAAGACCTACAAAAAAGTCAGCGATGGCATATATCTGGCTTCTAAAGATCAACCAAAATAAGCATTTTTGTCTTCCGTCTTTTGAGCGGGGGCAGCACGATTCACGCATGCAGAATACACAGAAATAAGAAGAAATACACTTTTTAGTGTGCTATGATTGATTACGTATATAGGAATAAAGGAATTTCAAAGCCTCAGCCGAGTACTGAAGGAGAATTAATATCGGTGAATAGATAACCGTCTGAGTCCCGATGCAATATGCAATAAGTTGAATATAATCGGTTGCGTAGACACGCGCTCTCGTAAACCTCGGGATAGTGTAATATCCACAGTGAGCAAGATAGTATCACATACTTTACGTGTTATGATTATGTTAGGCCAAATGACTCGCCACTGCTTTTAACAAACTTGACAACGATTTCTTTAAAGATATACCTAGATCGTTTTTTTGTCGCGTTTAGAAGAGGGTAAAGTTAAGAGATAATGAAATTACCCACCTATACATATTATAAAAGTCAACGTCTTCAAATGTCTTCTGTCCGTTTATCTTCTTTTCACACGAAAACCACTAATCCGATAAACATAGTTTTTCCTTTAATTCATAGATATGTTATCTGACCAGGTTATAGGATAAATTTAGTTACATGAAGTAACATACGAAATAAGCAGTGACGATAATGGTGAATCAATTCGGATGAAAGACGCTTTTGTGAGCGATAAAATGGTACGCTTAGTAAACAATAAGAGATATATCAAATTAATGTTCTACATAATTGGAAATCTTAAATAGACCTACAAAAAAGTCACCGTTTTCCTAAAATAAGCATTTTTGAGGCAGCACAATTCGTATAATATGTAATTATCATTACGCTGAAGGTTAGCGCTTTCTGCAAAATGAGAATAAAGCTAATTTCCAACGTAAATATGTGAAAGCTGATAGAGGAGATTAGAGAGAAAAAAAACTTAGATGGGATATGAGTAAGAGAGAATTCATGCCTTAGAAAAATACAATTTGTTTCACGTATTAATTATTATATAACAAGCTAGCTGGCTCCGCAAACGATTGTTCGTTCGTCGTTCCGTCCTCTCCAGTCTCCAGTAGTCATAACTCGACCACAGCGTCATCTATCCCGTATATATAAAAATGCATGTTTTTGATTAAATTTTCAGACAATCTTCATATTAGCCCAGCGGGTGATCCTGTTCAGTTAGGTAGCGAGCGGATAAAAAAAATTATCTAAGCCATAGCAACGCGTGGCCGGGTTTGCTAATCCTTAATAAATAAATACATATCATAAAAACCTTCTCCATGACAAAACACTTAGATCTACCTCATGGTGATCTGTTCGAGTCTCATTATGTACTCAACATCCATTTTCATATATAAATTACATTCCAAGTATATATAAGACAGTATTATTTTTCAGATATCAAAAGAATCCAACGTAATTTGATATCTGAATAAATTTAGCTCGGTGACATTTCAAGATATCATTAAACAATGTAACGCGGCCCCGTCCGCCCCTAACGCAGCGGGTTGAGGTGGATCAATAATTTTGTAACCGCGTTAAAGCGCCATCTACTGGCAACCACCGGTGCTAAATACTCAAAACGGGGAACGAACTTTTTGTTTCTATTTCGCTTTTTATGATCATAGATGTCACTGTTTTAAATTTTTAAGTTTACGTTTTAAAACTGAAGTTTTTTTTATCGTTATAGGTTTGGCGTAGTGGTCACAATCTCACCTGATGTTAAGTGACTATGTGGCCCTAGATGGATAACACGCTAAACTTAGTGGAAGACTGGCTTTCAAGTGAAGTTGCTGGAACACACCTATTGGAGTTTGGCGAAAGATTTTCACCTTGAAGGTGGTAGCTAGCCAGGCGGATATTAGAAAAAGCCCTACCGTCATGATATGGTTTCCTCACGATGTTTTCCTTCACCGGAAGCTCAGGCTTGCAGGCAGGCAGGTGTTGCTTTCTTAATACATCGTTATTAAAGACGAATTTATAACACAATTGAACAATAATTAGTCTTAACTCTCAACTACTACACACATGGCGGAAAACCTCGCCATTATCTACTCTTACACTGTACTCTACCTTCCGCGGTACCATAAAGTTATCTCTGTTTATAACAAAGTAACAAAGTTACTTATTTTGTTTCAGGTATCCCTCGAGATAAAATGAATAGTTATACTGTTCAAGGCGTATATACTTTACGAGGACTGGCATGACGCAGTCAATTCCGTACTGTGTGGCCGCGCCGATATGTTCTGTTCCGTTTCACACAGCCAGTTTAAACCTAGCGCAATTTTAGTTTCTAGTCTGCTTGTATAGTAGGTTTTTTCTTATGTAGAATAAATAAGAAGTCGCATATGCATTCCGGTTTGTACACGTGTTACTTTACAAATTTAGTCCGATTGTAAAAGGAGAATGCTTATGGATATATCTAATCCCGTCTCAAATTGCATCTAAGTCAATCTTTGTTTTTAATATTCTAAAATTACTATATTAACACCGACAATGTTTTTTTTAATACATAACCTAAAAACTAGGGATGTGTCGATACGCAGTTTTACCAGTACGGTTATTTAAAAGAAATAAAAATATTATTAAGTATGTTTAATTGTGTAGGTTTAAAAGAGTTTAAATAACATGTTAATTTATTACACGTATTACGTTAATATACACACAAATACGATACAAAATATTATTATACATTTTACATTAGGTACATATTACATTTTTGTAGGTTTATAAACTAACTGGATTGGTCAGGTTTGGTTGAAACTGTGATCTTCAACTTCACTCTACGGCCCTAAGGAACCGAGCAGTTATGTAAAACCGCGAAACTGTGTGTTATAAACATAAAAGGATAAACACAAGACATTTTTTAACAAAAAAGAAAACCAACTACAATTATTTTGAGGAGTTCCTTGGTGTATCTGAGAAGTCGAAGGTCCAGTGCCAATGACATTAAAATGGCACCACCTTTGAGGTAGTCCCATTCCATCGAAAAAAGAATCATCTATATTGGTTCATAAACAAAGAAGTTATAAAAGTCATAAAAAATACATTCGAAATTAAGAAACTCCTCCTTTACTTTTAATTCTGTTAAAAACTTGATAATGTGATATAAGAGTTGTGAGGTCGAGACCGGTATAACTAGGGTTTCCATAATTATTGTGAACTGATACATAACGTTATATTATACACTAAAATAAATAAATACCGAAAAACTGGTAGTAAAGGCTTAATACTAATACCAGCCTGTATGTGTCCTACTGTTGAGCAAAGAGGCCTTTTCCCTAGGGAAGGCAAAGGCTTAATCATCACGCCAGCCCACGACGTCTTGACGATTGGAAATACCAAGAAATCAACACTTCGGAAATTTTGCTACAGCGAAACTACTAGAACATTGTCTTAAGCATTCAGCCGATTTTCCTGCACCGTCTGCCCATAGTGTTAGGTACCAATTCAAATTAGTTAATGTATTCGAATTAAGAAAAATTCTTTGATGCATGCTCGAGTTCCAACCTACGGAAAGCGAATCGATATTCCGCCGGTCTAAATCAGACGATTAATCTCATGATCGATAAATGGCTTATTAACATAAAATAATAATGAAAATAAAAATAGGTAATTTAATCAAATCAGACATATTATCACGTAGATTTACTATATTAAAGATGTCAATTTTGAATTTTGATGAAAAACGGGACAAGGGGGACAATTAGCAATACGAGATATCGATAATCGATATTAAGCACGAGAGTTCCTAGAGGGATATTAAAATACGGTGACTGTCCTGTATATAAGGTACGTATGGCAAAGAAGTATGGTACGTATGGTATAGAAGGCAATCGTGATCGTATAAGTAATTTTATAGCGAAATCCAGAGCACAGTTCGTCGTTTCTACATCGTTAAACCGGATATCAAACGCAGACCGACTTTATGACAGGGTGCGCGGTACGACGCGGTGACTGCACACTAGTGAAATGACCACACTGGAAATCACGCTAGGGCTACCAATTATTATATTACTAGATGTGTCCCACGGTATCATCCTTGTTAAATTTATTCGACCAGCTATTCACCGTCCCAAACGCACAAGTGTAACCTATCGTTATACTTACCCACAACTTGCCAGATTTCTTTTACGTTAATTAGGTCCTTAGGGTCGTAGAATACAAGAATAATTTTGAAATGAAAACTTCTTTAGCATCTTTGTGATTTAAATCTCGATGAGACGAAAAAGCGACAGTAAAAAGGGACAACCACATACATCTATAGGATTTAGCTTACGAGTGAATGAGATAGAATACATTTACATTATGCACGGTTAATGCAAGTCCTGATTTTCATAATCGTGATCATCATCGGATTGGCCTAGCGGTGTGAGATGACCAGACTTCATCCGCAGTGCACACGAGTCGTCGATAGTTCGAATCCCACTGATGTAGGATATTTCAAAAACTGATTTTAAAAAGCATATTTTTTATTTGTTCTGAAGTTTTCACATCTGACCCGTGTGAACGACTGCACACATGATTTTTTTATTTAATCTTAGCCATTTTAACATGAAAAATTCTTAATAATTTTATCATTATTTTGTCATGGGCTTATATTTAAAATATAATTAAACCTTAAGGTATCAATTTTTTTTCATTTTGTTAATCATGAACTAAATTATACATTAAAATTACATATTTTACAAGTCTTTTATTATAATAAACGGTAATAATAGGTGTTCTGTCGTAAAGCATTTAAATACTAACTTCCATTTTTAATCAAAACGATTTAGGTAAGTTGTTAATGGCTTTGTACAGGTATAAATAATGGGAAATGTTTTAAACATAATTAGAAAGGGATATTTCATTGACAATACATTCTCATTTGCATTTCCGTAGCATTCTGACATTTCTTAATTTTCATTCAATGGTAGCCTGAGCCTAACTTGCAATAGTTTAAACGCGATTTCCCAACAATAATGGTTTTCGAGTTAATTCAGTATATAATTAAATGTGCTATGTAACAACCCTGAAGGTTCTGAATTATGATTAACGGGCGCACTTGTCGCAGTCAACGCCATGCGACGTCCATAAAACGCAGGTCCGCGATCATCCCTGCCGGTTCGCGCAAAAACTGTTCGACAGACCTTTGTCCTACAGTCAACGTACCATTAGCTTGTTTTTGACAGCTACGCGAATATGAAATATAGACCAACTTAACTATTGTAGAGAAGGTAACGCTGCCGAATCTAAATTAGTTTGACTTGTTTGACCAATCATTAGCATACGAGTATTGGTATTTTGTTTTATATTAGCTTTGCCTCACGGCTTCGCCCGTGTTAAATTTATTCAATCTCCACCGCAACCGCCACCGCCACCGCAACCGCAACCTTGTAGTCTATCGTTGATATTCTATAGCGAGCCAGTTCCCTTGCTAGAAGAAGAGCAGTTTTTCTCTCTGGGCATAAGTTTCGGTCATTAATTCAGTAGTGTCCGCGTTGCAATAACCGAAACCCACCAGTTTTGCGATCAACTTGACTGCTATACTTACTTTGGATCGGACGTCCTTCCAGTGAAAGGGCAAGTAACGGTGAAGGCTTTACTATCAGTATCAGTGCTATGCCATTAATTTTACCTATTATTTTGTACGGTGCAGAGATCATCATATCTATTCACAAACCAGACATTAAGAAACTTGACATGTTCCATCTAAGATGTCTAAAATCTATTAAGAAGATTAAGTGGTAAGATCACATTCCTAATACTGAGATTCTGCGTCGTTCCGGAATGTATAGCATCGAAACACTACTAATACAATCTCAACTCAGATGGTGTATACACATTCTTCGTATGAATGACCATCGCTTGGTAGAAGCCGTCTTTTACTCAGAGATGGCAAAAGGTAAACGAAAAGACGGTTGTCAGTATCTGTGTTACAAGGATGTGTTCAAACGGTATCTAAACGCTTGCAGTATCGACAGTACGTGTTGGGTGGAACTCGCTTTAAAAATGTCAACTTAAAAGGGTATTTGAAAAAAAAAAAATCGTTTTTATGTATTTTAATGCTTCATCATAATTATGATAATATTCTATTGGAAAAACTTTTAAAACATTTTTTTTTAATTTCATCATTTCATCATTACAATCATTTGAATAAATAATTGAAAATAGTTATATTTTAAAAAGGATTACATGACTACGAACGCGCCACAATTGATCGCCAGGTTTATGACGTCATAATGTTAAAGGAATTTCATCGATTAAGAGTCAAAACACTGTATCAGCTGTGTGCTACAATGAGTACACATTAACATTGTGACGTCACACGCGCTCGGGTTTGTTCGGGAACGATCGGCGCGTTTTCGGTACTCTATTAAAAAAATAATTTTTATTTTGAAATTCATTTTTGAAATATAGCGAAAAAAACTTATAATATAAATAGTTTGTTATAAAACTTATATATGATCTTTCCAATTATCACAAAAAAATAATATTCAAAAGCCCAATTGGCGCTCTACCATCTTTAAAGTTCTTGAAAGATTTGAAGAAAATCGTTTGAATACATTAGACACTAAACGCTAAATGTCAAAAGATAGACCAGCCTTTTTAGATCTATACATATAATTTCAGTCATCTCTACAGCTCTGTATGTAATCGGGTTTTCAAAAGTAAATTCGGTTTTGCCTGTCACATTAGGACTCACGCTCGAAAAAAATGGTACGGTTCGATCGAAATCGATGATGATCTTATACATATACGCAGTTCATGGTTACTGCTCCTGTCTTTAGGGTCGCGGTGTGAAGTTATAAAGCCTATGCTATATACGCGTATGGATGGGAGTAAAAGCGTTCTTATAGGACGTCGCTACGTGTCATGTCATAAAAATAAAATAATTAAATAACATTGATATTTTATTTTAATACCTGAATTATATAGTTTTTTACTTTTTATTTATTAAATGTAGATTTTTACATCTGCCGGGCGCCACATGACGTCTCACTTTCTTAATGCTAGCGTTTTTTACACTCCCCTGTAAAATTTATCTTTGGTTTTTGAACGTCGCGTTGTCTAATAACCACGAACCTCCCGATAACTCCCTAAACGCAAACGATCCACAAATTGAATGACGTGGTGCTTTCCTAGTTTGCTTTTTTTTCTCTAATAGTGTCGCATTTTATCCCTCGTTCACTTCATTAGTCGATACGCTGATACCCACTGAATTATAAGCCTTATTTCAAACGCTCAAAGTGTATTTCTGTTTATATACGTTATCTTTTGCAAGGTTTATTTTTTGTTAAGAGTTTTTAAATGATGACGTCAGCCAATTCTTGATGAATCTTCCAGGATCTTGTCGAACTTTCTGATATCGCTTGAGACTAATAATATTAACTTTTTTATATTCTACATAGGCTCAATCTCAACTGATATTAAGTGATGATGTGGCCTAAGATGGTAATACGCTAAGCCTAAAGGGACTAGCTCTATAACTTTCTTAAAATTGTTGTTCTTTAAAAGTTCCTATCGACACCCCTAACGCAAATCAGGGATCTTTTGTCTTCTAATTAACCTAAAATAAATTACTCAATGTCCCGTCCTGCCATGAGGAGATCTCGAATAACCCTAGGCTTATTTTTCACTTTAAGATCTAATTATTTCTAATAAAATTTTCTTTGTATTAGACGACGAATACTTCCCTTCTCTTTTAATTACACTGTATCTTGGTCTAAGATGAAGCTTCCTTCTCTTTTGTTCTTAAATCTACCAAAGCATGGTCTTCTCTTTTAATTTCTACCGGTAATACAACTATACCTACAATTTCTACAAAAAAGTGGACATACAATAATAAAGTAATCCGGAATTAAAATTTTAATAAATATTATAACAATTTTATAAACTAATATAAACAGTCCATAATTGAATAATTGACGTAAACTAGGGTAAACAAATTTGTATAAAATCAGGTGATATAATAAAATTTGTAAGAGTGTATAATAAGTAACATGAAATTAAAAAAAAAAAAAAATTAAATTAAAATGGCCTTAGAAGTCGTTAGAATGACCTTGTTTTTGTCTATTGCCTCTTGCCTCATTTATTCCTTAACCCAGCTCTTTTTCCAACGTCTTTAAATGTTTATTTTTTATCGTTATAGGCTTTGGCGTAGTGGCCACAATCTCACCTGATTTTAAGTGACGATGTGGACCAAGATGATAACACGCTCAACCTAGTGTAAGACTGGCTCTCAAATGCAGACGCCGGAACACTGCTGTTGGTGCTTGGCGACAGATTTTCAACTTGAGTGTGGTAGCTAGCCAGGCGGGCATTACAAAAAGCCCTACAACCATGCTATGGTTTCCTCACGATGTTTTCCTTCACAGAAAGCTCAGGCTCATTGCAGGGATTCGAACTCACGTCAGTCGAGGCGAAGTCGTACACGCTACCACTGAGCTATCATCGCTACAAAACACATTTGAATGTGAAGTTTGATTTTTCGGTTTGATTTACTCTGTGCTGCCTGATCTAGAATCAGTTCCATAACAGCCTATCCTTTTGACACCAAACAGTACAGTCACCAATATGCTCGTAGTATCTCGAACCGATGTCGCCAAAATCACACAAACAAAACATACAACACAAATAAAATACCACACACAATTCAAAATTAACACTAATCCAAAACGAGTTAAGTTACCTAAAGTACATATTTAAAATGAGACTCTCTGGCTTGAAGATAAGGCAGATATTGTATACAATCACTATGCAGACCTTTTTCATTCGAGTCGTTCGAATACACAACAAGTACCGCTACTCGCCGCTAGATGTCGCAATGAAACGTGCAACTCATTATAAATCTAATAGCGTAATATCACGGTTGATATTTGCAAAGCAGCTATCAAGTCGATAGTATTCGAATAGAGATGTAGCAACACTTAATCACGAGAATCACGTATCGATGATTTATTTTGGTCATAAAATTCATTTTCAAATTAATGAACTTTTTTCGGATTTTTATTTCTAATGTTTTATCGCTAGCAGTGGAGACATTATGGATTTATGGTACAGACAAAAATATTACAATTATACAGACAAATTAATTTAAGGGTCCAAAACAATAAATACGCTAAAAGTTTATTTATACGTATCCAGTGGCTGGCACAAATGTAACCTGAAGATGATCAAAGTGACTTTAGTAATATTAACTTAGTGATAATTATTTCATAATTGCTTCAAAACATTTTTTCCGCGTTTTTGAAACGGAGCTATCCGATGACTTTGCGTTTTTAATGTTAGAATGAAGTTTTCGATTACTTTCAGCCTCTTCCTGGAATCAAATCTACTTTTTTAGTATTACTGTACTTCAAATAAACCTTTTTAAATGAATATCAGAAGGACACCGGCTGGCTCGTAGATTTCTTTTTGCTAAAATAAAAATAAAATTGACGATCATACAAAACTTCCTTTCTAAAGTTACTTACAAACCGTGTAATAGAAAAAATAAATTTATTTTAATATAATATAGTTGCTATTTTTTTTTTGTTTGTTTAAACTTGCTAATCTTTAACTACCAGTAGGATTTGAAAAAATATTTTTATATGTGATAGCCAGAGTCATGAGTGATAGTATAGGCTACACCTCTCAGTTAGCCTTAAATATTGATTTTTGTTAGATGTGCTTCCGAACTAATTAATTCACGTGCTCTGACGTAATGGTTAGTGATACGTAAATAAAATATTCTACAAAAACATTGCTCCTTAGAACATCTAAAAAAGTCCACGATACCATATGCTCTTGTACACAATAAGGTATTTTGGGACAAACATTTATTGACAATTAAAAAGTGTTTTATGAGCATGAATATACAATCTCGAAAATAGTTGGCAACTACGGAAAGTGAGAATAATGACAGGCTATTCAGGTGAGCAAGCGGCGGCGCTGTGCAGAATTAGTCGAATAAATTTAACACAGGTGAAACCATGTGGCACAGCTAGTATATCAATAATGCTAACTTACTTCAGCAAGAATCAAAAAAAAAATTAAAATACATGCTGTCAAAGTTTGTATATTTGCGTATATATATATGTATTTGCCTTTTACGATAGTGAAATATCACTCTTGCGAAAATGTTGAAAATGTCCTCGATTTGGCAGGAAACTAATAAATTCAGCCCATTGCATTTACCCCACGCCTCCTTAGTGTCAGCATTCTTAGAAACTGACGGATTGTAAATTTGATTATATAATATATATTATGCTCGTAATACCATGCTGTTAGCAAATCAGTCGCAGCTAAAATGACTACTAAACAAAAATAACTAAGGAAAACATTATTTTAGTACTTATGGCATTTATTTGACAGAAATTACTAGCACAAAAAAAACTTAAACTTAATCTTTGCGTCGCTTTTTTTTTCGAACTGACTATTCTGTTAGCCATAAGGGCCCTGAAGCCTCAATCGGCTTTTACAGCTTCACCCGGGCTTGGGGGCGAGCGCTTAAGGCACTCAGCCACGAAAGCAATGCAACTAGTACCGAGGATGCCAAAGTGGCTGGACGGTACTGGTCGTATATCAGAGCAAGATAGCTATTTCACACATCTGTTCGTAAGATGCTAGAATACAAGTTAATCACAACCAAGGGGATGCGACGACTGGAAAGACACATAGAATGGTGCTCCATTCTATGTGTCTTTCCAGTCGTCTACTCGCTACTGCTGTAGGGGGAGTCACCGCGTATCCTGGTTGTATCTGCCACGATCCGAGGGTGCACCCTGAACTTCCTTATACGTCTTGAACAGTCTTAACACTTCTAGAGCAATAGAAAGATGTATTTCACTAGGTTTCCGATACTTTTATGCAATTTAACACGAAATTATTCACAGCGCGTGTATCGCTGCAATTCCGTGGTGGCCATTCTAATTATGTTCGTTTTGACGAACAGTTACGCGGCAAGTTTGCGCGTGTATTTCATATCCAATGATGTCTCCAAGGAATAGGAGAAATTGGACTGTTGTAGCGATTGCAAATAAGTCGCGATCTGGCTAAATCCCTATCATTCGATCTAACTAAGTATACATATATACCTGTCTCTATCCTCTGGGAGGAAGGGAATTGACAAGTGTAGGTATATGTTTTTAGCAATCCGACAAATTTTGTCTAGACTAACTAGCCTCAAAAAAAGAAAAAAGGTCTCTTACAGATCGTCGCGTCGTTGTCGATAATATTAGTATACGATTTACGCAGCTCTAATTGAGTAGCAAACAATCATTACTTGAATACCACGTATCTTGACATTTTAAAATAAACCTTATTTTTATGAGTTTAAGGTTATTTATTGATAGTGAAGTTTCATACCACCATTAATTTTTCTTTAAATATGCCTTATTTAAAATTAATAAATAGATGATACACAGCAGTGGTATGTAATTTTTATCTATTTAAAATATTTTTATTTCTACTATCATTTTTACACTCTAAAACGGCAAAATAAACCAAGTGTTTTTGATAAAGTCGATTCACCGCCTTCTGTAACATTTTCCAGTTTCTCCGAACACGAAATTCCATTGGCGATGCAAAATTTAAGACAAACTCTTTTTACGATGTTTTTGTCCATTATGAAATTTGCAATACACACTAGATATGATCTAACTAAAAACAGCACTGTATTTAATCTTAATGAGAGATGCAACTCAAACTCCGAGGCAAAATGAAAAACAGTTTTTCTTTATTGAAAACCATGACTGCCATTATCGAGTGGAGTTTTGTGGCATCTCAGAATCCATCACACAATGCACTTTACTTGTACACTTGTAATAACCAATCTTTATTATGCATACCGCCACCTGTATTACACTATATAGAGTCAATTAACACAAATTTATGAATAAAAAACAAAAACCCCTAAATGACAGTTTGAGATCACGCGAAAAACTCCATGAAAAACAGTTGTGCCAATCACAAAAATTGAATTTGGAACCATAAACAAATCATCCATTTCCAATACTTATTTGACTGAATGCATATAGAAGTCCAACAATATAGAATTTACTAAAAAAATCGTTAACATTTAGTCTTTAGTCTCTAAAGACATGTATATTTTTATTTTATATGTACCATATATATTTACCCGCTATAATAATGGCCAACATTTTTATATTTAGTCTCTAAAGACATATAATATTTTTTTATTTCATATGTACCATATATAATTATAATACCCGCTATAATAATGGCCAACATTTTTATACAAGGCAGAGACAACCTATTATTCGCAAATAGTTTGTACTCGTATGTAGTGTCAAAACGTACAGAAATTATGAACGTTTATGTATTCAAATTGTATATTAAGTTTGACGGGTTTTCTTCAAAAAATATAACAATCATGTACAAATCTTACGACAATTTTCTTTATATAAGAGAATATAATAAAAAATGTTCATTATGAGTTGTCACAAAATATTTCTAGAATGTTATGATATGGTGAATAATAGGGTGACTATTGACAATACGTACCTGGACTACGTTGCAATTTAGAAGTAAACTGGATGTAATTTGATAAATAATTTACACGTTAAGAAGATAAGAGTACCATTATCTAATTAAACTTGAATTACTAGTTCAATGGGAATACATCACTGACACTGGCAAATGCTTAATCGAGTTAATTTGAGAAAAAAATAACTATTTAAAGTCGAACCCTTAGTTTATGGTTGCACGATTATAATAAAAAAGATTATAACATCCATTCACGTAAACTTTTTCCGGCTTATAAAGTCTAAATTGATTGCCGACTGGTATACAGCCTCCTGGAAAAAGAGATGTTGATGACGAAATTAACTTTATATCTATTTATAAATCTTCTTTCGGGTGATTTAGTGTGCTATTCATTTTTGTTCTTTATTTTTTTGATTTTAAATCTTATTATAGGAGTTAGCGCATAGCCTCAGCCTTTTATTCTTTTATTCACTTATAGGCTAGTTTTTCATAGAAATCGCATCAAGAGGTACATGTGCTAAAATCTAACAGACGTATCCTATATCCGTTTTCTTGGCGATAGCCAAAAGTCAAACACTTTGGAAATATTTCAATGTATTAATGTACAATTCAGTTATTTACTTGATTTTATAATTTGCTTTGTTGCTTTAATCACAAAACGTATGTCTTCTTTGTCGGTCGCTTGACGAATGCCACATCATTGATCGCCGCGCCGTTGTTCGCTTACTGGTCGCGTTTAATGGCGGAAACGCAAAAACCAACAAGCCGAAAGCAGATATTAGATATGTATATTATAAAAATATCTGGAAAATCTAAAAACAATTATAGATAAATTAATACGCTAATTCCATTTTAATAATCACTTAATAATAATCGTCTTAATTCAATTAAGATTAAAACGGCGAATTTAACAATATAATAAACTAATGTAAATAGAGTACACAGTCCAATAATATATTAACAATGTAATTTAATAAATCATTAACATTTGCAAACTTGCTGTGCACGCGACTCCGCTCGCGAGGACGACAGAAGAACGAGTAGTGCTTATAAAAATCGTAGTTTATTAAAACATTAATAACTTTTTATTTAATGAATATATAGTGTTTTTTTTTTTGAAAATCATGTTTTAAAACAAATGATCAACATCTATCTATCCAGTAGTTTGCGCGAACAACGATAAGCCTCAATCATTTAATTATTTTGTAAATAAATACACCTAAATAATATGATTATATATATATTTAAATACCCCTATAACTTTTTAGTTATAAAATGTTCTAACTACCTTGAAGTTGTTTCAAGATTCAAATTAACACACACAGCGGCCTAGTAAACTGGCATTCAGCGATCATTGCATTTATCCGTTTAGCCCAAAGACGTCCACTGCTGGACATAGATCTCATCCAAAGATCGCCACGATAACCGGTCTTGCGCTACTTGTATCCGGCTGATTCTGGCAATCTTTATCAGGTTGTCGATCTACCTTGTAGCGCGGGGGATCTGCCACTAGAAACCTATTCGACATTATCGGCGATCATTACCATAAATCTGTTATTACGACATGTTCGGACCGGATCATTAACTTATTTGTGAAATTTACACATGTAAAAAGTACCTTGAAGAATAAAATAATAGGTCCGATATACTCTGTCATAGGTTGGTTACCTATAGAATAGAAAATGAGATCCACAAAAAATATAATTAAAATAAAAGGCAAATTGTGTATGCACTCTAAAGATAATATTATTAGCTAGTATTAGTAGTAAAGGAGTAAGAATCTTGCTAAGCTAATCATTAATACTTAAATATAATGATATTATAAAATGTCATTGGTTAAATATAAAAAAACTAAGTGTAGTTTTATTTTATGTCATAAAAAAAGAACTGTTTGTAATAAAAATAAATAAATTGTAACCTGTTGTGGCCAAATTAATATAAGTTACATATCGTTGTTTTTTTTTATTATATGAGGTGGGTAATATTAGTCCCACTTCACTAGTAAAAAGTATTCCTATGTTCTACATATTTCACAATTTAATAGACATTTATATCAAACATTAGAATCATTCCAGACGTTCAAGCGTGATTGATGCATAAACATTCAAGAAAACATACTTTCAAATTAGATTCAATATATAAAAAAATAAACTAAATAAGGAAAATATCAATTTTGAGTTTTAAACTACCTAGCTTCCACAATAACTGATTTTTGCTTCATGAATATTTAGCAATTTTACTACACGGATGAAGACAAAAATGGAACCCAGTAGGTACGTAGTATAATGTAGATATCAATAAAACCTTTAGTCCTTCAATGTTTAAATGCGACCATATTGAACTTAAAAGTAGGTAGCAACTAAGCATGGGACGTCATTTGAATTAGTATGACAATATGAATATGAGCCTATTTATTTCCAGGATTACTGTAGCTTTTATAGTATTTATTTTATCTGTTTGTATTTAACTAAAGTAAAATTTATAAAATAATTATATTTAGGTTATAGCAATATTAAAAACTTTATTTTAAAAATGAGTTAGTTTCCAGACAGATTTTAAATTATTTTTATAACAAATAATTCTCCAAGTTTGCTAAATTATATCAATGATCAGCGTAAATCAATTTAGAAAATCTTTCTCTTAATGGAGCATTGTATGATGCCACTGCATCCGGGTGCCTCAGCCATTTTCTGGCGGCAGACGAGCGCATGCGCTGTGGCCCGCTCGATACATGCACCCTTCGCTCGTAAAACCATTAATCTCACTATATCACATCCCATCCAGCAATATTATAAATAAAAATAGTGTTATACATAATAATATTTCAGACAATTTCATATGAAACAAATGAAAACATCAACATAACCTAACTTTATTTTAGTCTCTGGTTATTTACTGTTTTATATAAATTTAAAAGTCACTAGCACGTAACACTGTCACTCGCACTTTTTTCTTTTTCCATCGATTGACATCAGTCCGTCGAGACAACTGCTGCCAGCTTGTCTATGGTTGTTATAACCTGTGAACAGAAAATGGTATAGGTAACACGGGAAATATTGATTAATTTATTCGAAGTCGTCAACGGTGATCGGTGGTTTAGCGACACCACAACCGGCTTGTCCCGGCGCAGCAGTAGCATGAAAGTACTGCTGTGACAGGACAATATGGTCGAGGCACGCTCGCGGTGCGGACGGGCGTCGGCAGGCGTGTGAGGCAGCGTGGCAGAGCACCGCGCCCCGCGGCCCCACGCATGCGCGAATCGCACCCCCATCCCACAACACGAGCACACCCTCAATGAACACCCCTCAATCAACTATCGATTTTTCGAAAAAATAAAATAAAAAATATATAACTTAATATAAATTCTATTAAAATCTGTTGTAATTTAAATAATAAAAACATAATATAATAAATATTTGCAAATTATTAGTAAAAACATAAATAAATATTAACTTCATCGATTATTTATTTGACTGATGGCATGACAGATGAAGCATAATTGGCGCCACATCGATGTCGCGTCATCGGTTGTGAATAATATGAAAAAAGTGAAAATAATGTAGGTTACAGGTCGACGACCTGCGAGGGTGAATCTCGCCCTTCGTTTCAGTTTGGAGGAATGCGCGAAAACGGTCACGAGCGATGCGTTACTTGATTTTAGGGAAAACTCCCAGATACAAGTTGAATTTGTAATCTGAGATAACTTAATGTACTTAAACTGTTGAATATATTTAATAAGAAATTAAAAATAAAACTTCACATTGAAATTCGTAATACACAGTAAAGGAAAAGGAAACGAAACTTTTCAATATAACCTGCTTGATAAAGTGATGCCAAATTTAATAAATTAAGGTGACGATTTGGCCTCAGATGGCCTAGAGAGGGACTGGCTCCTAAGTGCAGCTGCCGAAACAGACCTTATATAATTTGTGGCTATGGATTTCCATCTTGAGTGTAGTAGTTAGCCAGGTATGAATTATAAAATATCCTACCACCATGCTATAGTTTCATCACCATGTTTTCTATTACCGAAAGCTTAGTCTCATATTTTCATGTTATTTTTTAACAATTTTGGAATATTTAACTTGCAAATAAAAAAAGAGTGCGTGCTTAAGACCGCACGGCAGAAGTGAAAACTTCATAAAGACAATTATTACGTATGAATTGATTATACTAAACACAGCGACACAACATTGAAGAGCAGCTGACTGTATCTTTCTCGCTCAGGTACACTCCGCGGTCCCGAGGTAACCCGATCGAGCCTTTCACCTCAGAGCGTGACGGATCAGCCTAACTTACTACCTATGGAAAATCTGTGTGCGGTGCGCCAAAAGAAGCTTACAATTCAAAAATATTGAATTTTGTTGATACAGCGGTTCATGATTACTCTGGTTTTTATTTCATTTTCAAACTAAGTAAATGCGCTTATGTTTGGTAGGATGTTTTAAAGTCCTCATTTGACTCTCTATCATTTTCGAGTTGAAATAGCATGTCAAGCATGTGCCGGTGTGTCGCGATCACCGTACTTGCGAACGATTCCCACTTCTTAGTTTTGATATATTAACATCTTCAAGCACGTCGTCACTTATATACGAAATGACACCAAATATTGAAATTGTTCTCCTTCTAGTCATACTGGGAAAGCGTAATCCATAATTTTTCATGCAGACCCATTATATATTATTGTATGTTCTTTAACAGTTATAGAGGTCAGGTGTTAAGTCTAAACAAGTTAGCCTTCCGCAGATTTGAATCTCAGTGTGTACTAACTAATCTTTCGTACATTTACTATTTAGAATTCAATATTGGTTTGAAAATAATATAATTATCGCCATTTGTAATATCTAAATGTTATAAGCGTGGTGATCAAGATCGGGCCTGTCCTCAGATTAGAAGTATTTTCCTAGTAGCAAGTGATCAGACACTTCGTTGACCGACGTACTCGTCAAACACAAAAAACTCATCGATTATCAAGGAATATACATAAAATACATATACAGGCGTAAGTTTTGTTTTTACCATGGTGTATGTGGCGGTTGTCGATGGTCATTTTAGTTTACAATAGGAGTTGCTTAGACTGTGACACTATTTATGTCAATTGTCCAACAGTTCTATTGATAACTGTTAAAAATAAATTGGAACACTACATAAAAATAACATTAAAATTTACTTATATAAGCTATTCATAACAGAACGGGAAACCATTCTCAAGCTAATGGTGCCAAACTCACATTATCGATCAGGGCTGAAAAAATGTAATGATAATAAATATAATGATCCAAGTCGTTAAAGAGCTACGCTGTGGGTACAGCGCCCGCCAATAAAGTTGATATTAGGACTGACGTCATTCCAGCGACACTTATAGCTTCACACCCACTGTTTCCAAGCCGCATCCGCCCTGTTTTTCGCGGTCATTATCCACAAGCTTTCGCCCAACGCTCCATTACGAATAACAGTAACATTCCGTTTGACTGCTTCATTTGTCAAGAAGCAATGGTGTTTAGGGAATTTTTTGTTAATGAAAAACTTTAAAAATAAATCTGTTTTATTATATTAATGTTTATATTTAGATAAAGAAGATACATTTTGTATTTGTTTCTGATAATGAAAAAGTAGTCATCACCGTCATAAAATACCACAGTAGCAGTCAGAAATACTAGCTCACAAATATTATGGTAAAAACTTCTATTAGCATAAATAAAAAAATATTTAATCAATTTAGGCCCTAAGAAGACATTTATGAACACTAATACTGGTTCGGAAAATATCGACATATACAGAATAATACCGAAACACGACCTGAATTAGCCACCGTGTGGTGATTTTTGCTATATGTATGGAACTACCTATCCAGTTCAACTCATTTCATCCTTATCTTGTTACTTTCTATGCAAGGTTGATTTGGTAATTTAATATGATATTTACTACCTCTTCTAACTGTTGTTAAGAAATTAACATGGAAATTGTAGTGTTTATTTATACGTTATTATAACAATGAAGAAGGTTGTTATACTAATGATTATGTTTTCTGATATTATCAAAAAAGCAAAGAGTTGTGAAAAAACATTCTTATTAATTCTCATGAATCAAACAATGTTTGTTTCTATTCAACACAACAGACGATCTACTTATATTTTCAAGTAAATAGTTAAAGCTTACAAATAAACATTTTTAACTACCTAAATAAAAAGTTAACCAATTTGCGAGAAGCCGACATGGGATTGGCTGCGCGACCCCGACGCGACATGGACCGTGACGTATCTCCCGTGGTTTCACCTCTGACCCGAATCCGTATTAACAGAACTATTTGTCAACGACGTTTCCAATCTATTGCTGCCTTAGCTGGTTGTTAACTTTACTCTTTTTCTTTTGTTAAACGATAATGCAATCTATGCTCATTTAATATCTTGTTTTTGCATAATAATCGTTATATTTTGTCATCATAAATAATTTTATGAAGAAATTATTTATGGTATGATAGAATATTTTTAATGTAAAGCTTTTATCGTAAATGATCTTAAGAGTAAATGGAAACTATCGACAGTTTTTGGCGGGATCTTGAGCTATCATGTTGTGGTTTTTATTTTAATTCATTATCTAATGTTCTTTGGCCCTATATTTTGAAATACAAACTGGAAACATGCATTTTGAGTTGCCACAAAACTCCCTAATTAGTACTAATAATGAAGCCATCATCTGGTTGGACCCAACGTTAATGATTAAAAAAATACGAAGGCTTAAAAACATTGACCCTGGTAAGTGCTTCTGTTACGCTCAAACAATAAGAAGAAGAATAAACTCAACTGACAGCATTTTCCCATATACCTATTTACCGGCACAAGCAGAAAGAATATCTTCCGGTGACCTCACATTCAATAGTCTTCACCTATTTATTTCTCCGTTAATAATCCCTTCATGTTTGTAGATTAATTACTTATATCATGAGAAAATTAAGCAGATTTTTGTTTTAAATAGAATAATATTTTGAACTCGATCACACCCAGTGTGAATTAATAATGAAGCTGGTAAGGAATCTTATACAAAAGATGTCGGTTTAAGTAAAAGTAATAAATTGTACAAAAAAATATTTAGAATATTTCTTGTAAAATTGTATTATGCAAAAAAATATACTTTAGGTTTTTCTTATACTATAAAACAAAAAGTTGCTTTTAGAATACTCGTACTATTTGGAATTACTGATTCTACTTGTTGGATTTCTACATCCCACCAAAATACGTTGACAAAGACTGTAAGATCCCACAAATACAGCTGTATCAAAGCAATGGAATCACTCAACGGTGCTGAGCACCCCGGGAAACCGCATTATATTCAAAAAAGATAAATTACCGGTCCTCAATGATTTATAGTGACGCACAGATTACTTTAACCTGCTTTCAGCCACTTTTAGGAAGGCTGACCATCTATCACCCAAGTTTGTAAAGATATTAATATTATTAAATACATGGATGCTATGTTAATTTTTTATGAAAAATCACTGGTGCGCACTTGTAAACTTTTTATTTAAGCAAGTTGCTGAATTTATTGTGATTGAATTTCTTTTCTTTGTAAATAATATTATTATATGTTTTAAGACAGCATTTGAAAAGTTGTGTAATAAGTAAAAATCTAAAAATGAGGACATTTTCAAATTCGCTCCGTAAACTCAAATTCACATTGGCTTAGGTAGTAAAAAAAAAATTAAAGGCCCAGTATGCACTCTTGGTTTATATAGTGACTACTTTATTATGACCCTAAAAATGTTCTGCTTCGATACATGACACATCACACCCATAGGTGGCTCGTTCTAAGGAGCGCTGGTGCATTACATATCCACAAAAAAATAATAAAGAAAATCTGTTTTGTGTTTTTTACAGATATGTTCTTATGTTTTTAGGTATGTATCATGTATAAAGCAATTCTTTATACTCTGAACTGAACATAGAATTTCAAAGAAAACAAAATATTTACGCGTAATACAGGCACAAGATCGCCTGAATAGAAAACGATTAATTTATTCCATCTCTGACTTTCACAAGAAATTATTAGGTAGATATTTTTGCTCGTTAAAAACAAGCGAATTAATTTTCTTTACAAAAAAAAAAATAGTAGGACAATATCAGTTTTTTTTTTTTGTAAGCACGCACAAAAATTTTCACGAGCCGCCTCTGATTACACTTTTTTTTTAATTTGTTGAGAAGTTTTAAACTTAACTTTAAAAATTACTGCATTAATTTGGCAGTACCTACATTTGACGCCTCATATTTCTGCTATCAAATGTTCTGTGTAATCAAGAGGTGTTTTTGAATATACCGCACGGCGTGCGCGACGAGGCGCAACGTATACAACTTTTGCCTATAATAAATATAGTAAAGCGATAGTTTTGAATCAGTTACGTTTTTAGTAATGGTTATACTGAATATTTATCCCAAAGCAATGATGGCTCAGTAGTAGCGTGTACGAACATCGCGTCGATGAATGTGAGTTTGAATCTCTGCAATGAGCCTGAATTTCTGGTGAAGGAAAACATCGTGATGAAAAGTGATTGTGACCGTCTATTATTATCTTATTACTAGCTGTGCTCGCGGCTACCAATCAAGTGAACTACAAAAAAAAATTGTACAGAACTCAAATTATTTTTCTAAAATAAAAGTAGCCTAAGTTATGCCTCATAATATCAGCTATCTGCCAGTGAAAGTCCCGTCAAAATCAGTAATACCGTTAAGGAGATTACCCGGAACAAAGAGACTGACAGACAAACATTTTAAATAATGTTTTTTTCTTATAGGTATCGTGTATACTTTCATATGCATTTAGTAAAAACCTTTTATTTTGATATTACAAACAGACACTTATTTTATTATACGTATAGATCTATAGATAAATATTATCTTATGAAAAATATAAAAATAATAGGTATTTTCAGAACGCACAATGGTTTCTATGTTAACCCTATAAGAGTATTCTTTTGGTCTGAGGGTCAACCGAAGTAAAGAAAATTAGTAAACAAAAATAACGTGTCATCATTATATATTTGAAACATAAACGTACCATATTAAACGTAATAACAAACGTACATATGTTTACGCTATACCGGCATTTTACACCTGTCATGATAACCTGACACCGGATTGACCTGACGGCCTGACCATAAACAAAGAATATTTCTATTTCTATTTTCTATTGAAGTCAGTTTGTTTCAATATCAACGATTGTTCTACATATTATTTGTAAACTTGACAAAATGATCGCGTTATTTGACATGTAATTAAAATTTATTATTCAAAACAAAATGATACATGCCTTTAAATCTCGCTGGCTGATGAATATGTATGTTTAAAAATCGAATATTCAAATTTGTTTCTTGTCAATGTTTTGCCGCCAATAAGATTGCAAATAGTGACGCTTCGCTGAGGAAAATATTCGTTTTTAAAGTGTTTAAAATGATGGGATTGTATTCCAGCGGGGCGCTGGGCGGTGTGGAGGTGTTGGACGGAACGCTGGTCGGCGGAGAGTTAACGGCACATGTTTTGAATGCACAGGCAGCTGCTCATGCGGCTGCCGCAGCGGCCCACCAGCAGCACCAACAGCAACAAATTGCTGTTCAACAAATCAGTAAGTTGAACTTGATACTGCACTTAAGAAGTCCATGAATAACTGATGATAAAGCCAAATAAATGTATTGAAAGTCGCACCTGAAACAAAATATCATATGGTTATTTTAATTTTAACGTGTAACTGAGGTATAATAGTAAAATATGCCACTTTTATGAACTTATGTCGTTCTTCAAAGACCAGGGGACTGCTATGCTGACTGCCTTCTTTGAATTTGTTTTAAAATCTTTTACAAACATAAATCCTATATAAAGTTTTATGAATAATTATTATAAAAATCTGGTATACTAAGCTTTTTTAATTATATATTTCTAGGTTTTCAAAGTTATTTTTGCTTTGAAACAAAAACACAGTATAGAAATGTCTAAAACTTTAATTACATATACATATGGTTTTATATTTAATGAAAATAATATTATTTGATAGACAATCTCACATAGGACCATGTTTGATTCCAAAATAGGTATAGCTTGTACTGTATCTGATATATGATTGAACTTGCTAACCCTGAATTCAATAGTAGTGCTGACTGTTACTGTATTACTAGGTATGTCCATAATTATATCTATATAAATAAAATTGTTGATATTTGCCGTTGTGCACCCATCACTCAAAAACTACTGGACAGATTAGATACTTGTGCCTTACTGTTAGTGGTTTATACAGAAGCAGGGAAACAAATCAAGCTATGTATCAAAATTCATAAGACAGCACACACCATAAACCGAATCTAAAAGAATGATATTTTGCACACAGTGGGTTTAAAAATTTATTAGCTAAGAGGGTTCAATATATCCTCTATAGAATGATTTTTGAGTTTACAGATCCCTAGTATTTTATGAAGTGTAACATACTACATTCTCTATTTTCTTTCAGTAAAAAAATTATAGGATAGACATCTATGCATATTAAAAGGTCAAGGGATTGTTGGAATGAAGTAAAGTTTGGAACTATCAGTTGATTAATTTTTTTTTTCTTTTTTAATTTACTACTAGCTTTTACCTGTTACTTTTTCTTTGAGTCTTTACCAAGATAAAAAGTATATGTGTTAATCCAGATTATAAACTATTTGTGTCCCGAATTTCATCCATATCCGTTCAGCAGTTTCTGTTTGATTGAATAACAAACATTCATATTTATAATATTATTATAGTAGGACCGATCGCGACAAATGGAGACAATTAGTAGTTGACAAGATTCAGAAGAGTCACGATCCTCAGCAGTGAGGGACCGACTAAGAAGAAGAATAGTAGGATAGATTGAGGAAGTTTATAGACTATATAATTTAATGCTACAACCCTAAGCAGCAGAGCAGTAATTATGAAAGTCAAGCTACCTGGTAAGCTGTAGGCAAGTATGGAAAGTGAGAACAACATAGGCTACACGGGTGCATTGGTTGCGTTGTGGAAGACAACTGGTAAAATAAATTTAACTAAGGTGACACTGTGCGGCATAGCTTGTAAGAGATAAGACGAATGTTATTTTGCTGAACTCTCCATGTTATTTCTAGAGAGATATGATATTTCAACAATACATTATTTTATTTGACAACAGAAACTTCACCATCATCAGGGAGATCGACTCCAGTCACAGCCTCTAATGGCATCCCACCAGTCACCGGCACCACATCACCGTCACCCAGCAAGCTGTTTGTAGGTGGTCTTAGCTGGCAAACAAGTTCAGAGAAGCTACGAGAGTACTTTGCTATGTTCGGGGCTGTCACCGACGTGCTAATTATGAAGGATCCGGTGACACAGGTGAGATTGTGACTATCGAGGGGTTAGTAGCTAGGAAGAAGTCTTGTCTAATGGAACTTGGTTATACAGGCAGTCCTCATACTTACGCCATGTAGTTTCTCGATATATGCGACGGAAGTCGAATCCACGTAACTTTTGTCTCTTTTTTTTCGTACATTTTTCAATAGTCAACCCATAGGTTAGGTTTTTCACAGACAGAACATATTTTGTTACTTAAAAATATGCTTTATTACTCAAAGCAAAGAGTATTTATTGAATTAGTAGTTATTTGAAGTACTCATTGGTTTACTATTTATTATTTCATCTCAATAAATAAATATGAGAAACGAAATAAATCAAACCTTAGGCTTCAAGAACATATTAATTCAAGTTTTGTAGGTTGTTCGACCGAGTGACATAAATTTGCTAACGAAGTAAATCGAAAAAAAAAACGACCTTTGTTTGGCGTAACTCTAATCGACTTAAGTCGAATCGAAGTATTTGGAGGACTGCTTGTATTTTAATTTTTTATAGTTTAGGAGTTAGGGTTCAGATAAATTATTCTATTAATAAGAATTAAAATCTTTGAGTATGATCTTCAAAAATGAAAAAAATTATAATTGAAGCTTATATGTATTAAGTCAAGTGAAAATGGAGAAAGCGTATTTTTATCCATAATATTTTTTTGCTATGATAAATGCAAAGATGTGCTGGGATTTGTTTACATTTCAAAGTCACCTAAAAATATTTAGCAAACTAAATTACTATGTTCTACTCAATGTAATAAATATTAGATAAAATTAGCTAAGGTCAAAAATATTAGTGTACCTAAGTAAGCCACGCATAATTATAAATGCCTCAGAAAATGTACTTCCTAATAAAAAAATGAGATTGCTAATTGAAATCGGAGTATCTTTAACAAGCACCGGCACATTATTGGTAACTTAATATCTATTATAGCCATAAATATGACATTAACGTGAGTTTGTTTCCGAGACAGCGTATAGGCGTTTATCGAAGACGGATTTCACGCTGGTCAGTTCTTGAAATATATAATATATAAAATGATTTGATGGTTATTAATTAGGTTTTTTGTATAATAATTAATTGTAGTTTAGGTGTGCGCAGACAGTCAATTGAAATTATCTGAAAATAAAAAAAATGTCTGTGACCCCTGTCCAAAAAACTCATGTCTCCAATCTTTAAAGTATGCTTAAGGAGGAATTAACTATCGCCCCTCTTTTTTTTCTATTGATGTAATAAATAAAGCTTTAGCTGAATCCAAGTTTATCTTACACTTTCGATTGCATTTCCCAAGAAGTGCAGTAGTCCAGTACTTCATACCTCCTATATGATGTTTGGTCTCAGTTTTGTATATTTCCTTTTTTTTTTCAAGATAATAAGTTCCAAAACGTACGGTTAGGTCATAATAATAATTTCAAAACATTTTTTTTTTTATCTGTTATAATAATTTAGACATTTACTGTTTTTTTATCAATTTCATGGAGTTGCCATTAGAATAGCTATTATAGATTTACGGTTTAAGAAAATTTCTAGACCTTTAAATTCTTAGAAGAGTGTTATTAGTTTCATGGTCAGAAATAAATTTAAAGTATCAGCCTTAAATAATATTTAATGATTTTATGTTTTGAGACACAAGCTCTTATTAAAAAGATTAAACTTATCTACAGAATAGTAAGCTGTCTGTGCACAAATAGTTGGGCTATGGTTGAAAGTAAACACATAGGTACCTTACACCAATATTATCATTGATAACTTACCATAGACAAGGCATGCTAGAATCACTAACATTCTATAGTTTTGTTAGGTCATAGACACGATAACTTGGCGACTTGCTCCTCCTATTCGATACTTCTAATCTATGGTAGTTTTACCCCCTCTTTGGTGTTACCATAAATAAATTGTAATATTACAGGATTTTCCTTTATATATGTAGTTTCTAAATTGTAGCAATATTAGCTAGATTTATTTAACATTTGTAGGTAAATTTACGATTAGTAACATTACAAAATATTGCAATGATTACAGAATATAAATTTATAACTAATACGTAACATAGCAACTAAGTACTCCTAACATTAAAATACGTCAAGATAGAATTAATTTTTAGTTATAGAATGTATTTTAGAATCTCTTTAAGATGGTAACACTGTGGTGTTTTAGGTTTAGTCAGATCGCGACTTAATTGCATACGCGCAACAGTCCGAGCCGAGGTCCGGCCACTTTGGCACCCTCGGATGTTGTTGCTTAGCTTTCGTGGCTGAGTGCCCTAAGCGCTCGCCCCCAAGCCCGGTAAAGCTGTAAAAGCCGTAAAGGCTCCAGGGCCCCTCAGGCTAACAGTGTAGTCAGTTCGAAAAAAAAAAAAAAAAAAGTGTTTTAGGCAGTTTTTCGTAGAATTTCGGATCACAAATTGACATATTGGTTTTATAGAATAAGTGCTAAATTTATAAATAATAAATTTAATATATCCGTTAGTCTTTTAGTGTATAACTATTTTGTTACCTTGTTTTAATAGCTTTTTCTTGTCTATTTTTATAACTTATACATAAAAAGGTTATTGTATCAATACCTAATGAAAATAGATGTGAATTCATCTTAAAAATTTCGAAATAGTATAAAAGAATAAGCAAGTATTATTAATCTATTGGCAAAGGACTGAAGACAGTCACACTTATGCCAATTACTCAAGCAGTCGAAGATGTTAGCATGCTAAACTTATACAGGTCTTCAAGCAAAAGGTTAAGCTCATATTAGAATTTAATCCCATGTCTTTGGACTTCTTCAACGTTTTAAATATAGTGTCACTTTGGAATAGAATCTGTGATGGTAGGCCGGCCGTATGTGGGTATTTTTTTACAAATAGTTTTATTTAAACCGATCATAAGCTTTAATATGATGTCTGAAACATTAATTTTAAAGAAGAATTAACAGAGATCATTATGTCGTTGCCATGAAAAATCACCTTTGAGACATAATATATAATGATTAAAACCTTCTGTATGACAGATTTTCTATGAGTATATTTTTTAAATATATGATAATGTATTTAAGATGAATTCACATTAAAATTGAGAACATATAGTACATATTCTAAAAAGAGAAGCATGAAGTAAAACATACATTTGAGAGTGAGTTGCGTAATTATGTCCTGTAACGAGCGAGCCAGTACAAGGGTGCTATTAGACCTACTCCTGTTTTAAATACAGCTATAGTTCAATTCGTTTTATACAAGTAATATTAATTAACTATATCAAAGCACTCGAATGGTCTAGCAGCTTTACTTCAATTAATATACAGCATCTTAACGTTAATTGATAATAATTATTTTGTAAATGGTTCTGTTTTTAATTTAATTGGTTATTTATGAGTATTATTAGTATTTTAAATGTTTTATGAGAACATTATAATACTTTATTACTTCTGGATATACCGTATTATATAATCGTAAAATAGTAAAATAAAAAGTAGGTGTGTGAACATATGTACGCAAGTGAGGAGTTATACTTCTTTGACGTGATCACAAATGAAATAAATCCCACTTCTACCGACACCATATAATGTTAATAAAAAACGATAGGTTTCTGGTACAGTCAATATTAATTTAGAACACTTAGAAATGTTTGACGGACGTTGTTAACTAGACGTGACGAGAGACAGAATGACAGACCATAGTGTTGCCATATACATAATAGTGATGTGACAGATAAAAGGATTAAAATATATATGTATTATCCTTATTTATATATATGTATATATGTATAATGTTTATTGTAATATTTGTAGGATATTTCTAGATGATACTACTACAGCATTAAAAAAAAGAACGCTACAAGAAAACAAAAGAATAGGGAATATGCATGTAGTTTAATAAAATTATAAATGAAATCTTTTTATTTGGAATCTTTACTTCTGTAGAATTACACGTATAACGTTTTTTTTATGTATTCGCTTTTTGTTTATAGGTTTTCATTAATAAAAATTGTTAAAAATACAAGGAAAATTTAAAATCGCAAAACGCAACGAACGAAAAATTTATCAAACCGAATCGTGACGTCTAAGTACACGTTCAGTTTGACACAAAAGCGAAGTTACTGTGTATTGTTAAAGTTTCGTGATTGTATTTATGTTAGTATGTTATTTATTAGTCCAATTACTAAAATAGAACGCAGATTGGGTATCATTGGTCGAGTATGTTCGGCCAAATCACCCTATGATAAGTGACTATCAGATAATTCGGCTAAATACAACTTTAATATAAGACAATATTTTCTTTTTTTAAATAATTCATGCATATTCCTTATTAGTAAGCGATTTCATGATGTAGACTTTTTGTTGAAAATGTCTAAAAATTCAATGTCATCAATTTTTAATAACAGGCATAAAGAAGTTTCACTTAAAAAAAAAAGTATAATTTTTTTGTTATTTTAATTTGAAGTGGATGTACAGAGAGGAAGTCACTTCCAGACATCGTTATTATTCACGTAATGATCCATCCTGTAACTACCATTTGACAATCTAAATTACATTATATGATTCTTTAACTTGTGCGGCGATTTAGTAATGTGCTTAGGAAGCTTCTTGTATATTCTAAACCCAAAAAAGCTTTTGTTTTCACGTCCAAAAGATGGATTTACTATTTTATATATTATATTTCTAGTATTGAAATGAAAATTAGTTTTTTTTTTAATTACAATAATATGTTAATATGTAATTTTAACATGCGATTGATTGCTTTTATTTTTGCTATTGAACCTTTGCGAGATTCTGTAAGTTAATTGAAACTTAGCTGCTGGCCTAGTTTAGAACTTTCTAACTATACTGAGAATATTATTTTTTAATTCAAAGGTGTCTTCTAGATTGAAACTTAATTTTATTTTAATCGAGAAGACATCTTAGTTGATTCAGTGCAATACTGCTGTGTGTACTTGTGTGTTTGGTGAATTATGGGGGGCATGCCTTTATTGTAAATTACTTATTATTTATTGATGTAGGTATATTGGTGTATTGATGGATATTGTTTCTAAAGGAAAGGTAAAACTCCTAACACAGTTCCATATATCACTTAATAGATATTGGATTTTTAGTTTTTTTTTAATTCTAAATTAATAGTGACAAGTTAGAAATGTCATATGCCCTAAGTTTTCCTGTTGCCGGTTGTTTAGAAGTTTGTTTTAATTCAATTATTTAGTTGCATACTAACCTAGTATTTTCGTTAGTGTATTAGTTTTTTAAATTAAAAACAAAAACATTGGCATGCACCTGATTTCCCATGGCAAGTACACGAGGCGTTCAGAGGTGAGATGGCGTGAGAGTGACCGGGGGCCGCGCGCAGAGGTCGCGCGGCTTCGGCTTCATAACGTTCCAGGAGGCGGGCTCCGTGGACAAGGTGCTCGCCGTGCCCGTCCACACGCTCGACGGGAAGCGCATCGACCCGAAGCACGCGACGCCCAAGTCCGCCCCGCGCCCCGCCAAGACCAAGAAGATATTCGTGGGCGGCGTCGGGCAGGACACGTCCGCCGACGAAGTCAGAGCCTACTTCTCCCAGTTCGGCGTCGTCGAGGACGCCGTGATGCTCATGGACCAGCAGACGAAGCGGCACCGCGGCTTCGGGTTCGTGACGTTCCACTCCGAGGAGGCGGTCGAGCGCGTCTGCGATATACACTTCCACACGATAAAGAACAAGAAGGTCGAGTGCAAGCGCGCCCAGCCGAAGGAGGCGGTCGCCGCGGCGCCGCTGGCGCTCGGCAAGCGGCTCGTGCTCCGCCCCGGGCGGGGGCTCGTCTACGCGACGGGGGGCGTCGGCGCGGTGCCCGCGGTCGGCGCGGCGCACGCGTACCGGTACGCGCCGTACGGGCTGCCGGCCGCGGCGCCCGCGACCGCCCTCGTGGCGACGCCCCCCGCACCGGCGCCCCCCGCCCCCGCACTCCCGCAGTTCGGCGCCGCGTACTCGCTGGCCGGCGTCGACATGTCCTCGTTCCAGGGTGTGGACTGGAGCGCGATGTACGGCCTCCCGATGTACATCTAAGGTGTCAGGCGAGCCCGCATACTATACTATACTTGATATGTATATTTATTTTCTTACAATAGTTCCTACGCAGTTTGTGTTTTTGTTCGTGTTTCGATGCGCTGTCGGCTCGAGCCGACGGTGTCGTGATGATCAGTATTCGTATGTTGTTTAGGGTGTATCGGCTCACTAGTTAGCGTGTAAGACTCGTGAAAAGCAATAAATAATAGTTTGGCTCGCGGTTGGTCCTCGTGCCCAGAGCCCAGAGCTCAGAGCCTAGGGCCCAGAGCCTAGAGCCTAGGGCCCAGAACCTAGAAACCAGAGCCTAAAGCCTAGAACCTAGAGCCTGGAGCCCTTCAAAGATTCGCATTTTGATTTTTCTTTAAAATAAACTAGTGGTAAGCGATTCCCGTTGGGTACGAAGCGACAGGTCTCGCGGTGGTCAGGTCTATTGTTACTTCCCCGTTATACGTATCGTCGATGATATGTTTAGTTTTTTCCCAGTGGGATTTTTTTCTTCTATCTTAAGTAATTTAAAATGCGACTTAATTTTCTATTAAATATATTTTTAGTTATTTTTTTATTTACCTCACGTAACCGATGGGAATCTATAACAATGTATCGTTAAGCGAAGATCTCAAATAATTTAGTTGCAAAATGAAAAGATACTAATTTTTTTTTCTATTAAATTTCATATTTTTTTGTCTTGGATTTCTGTAATTATTAGTGGACGTAGTGTTAGTGCACGCTCTTTGGCAATACTATTAATAATACAATTATTAATTATTATTTATATTTGAAACGACTGTAATTTTGACGAATCTCATTCGCAGCTATGTATTTTTTAAATATATATACAATATATACATATATATAATGTAAGCCTATTATAATTGCGACAAATGACGCCGAGTGACGATGCCATTTTGGAATTTAATATAACACATGCAACTGTTTTTTTACTATAAGCCCTCTAAACGGTTGTGCTGATCTAAAAAAAACATGCATAATTGACAAGACACGTTAACAAAATCAAAAATAATATTACATTACAAAATAAAACTTAAGTATTATTTGTGCCATTTAACCATAACCCTTGTGCCAAACCTTGAATCTGCCGTGACGGCTTAAACACACAATAATAATGGAAAAGTACATCTAAAATAGTGACGTAGCCCAGTGATTATTAATAAATAATGATAAAAAGTGATAAAGTTAATATAAAACTAAATTAATAACAATTTAAAGTATGCAAATAATTACCTACTTGAAAGTAAAAAAAGTATTACAATATTGGGCGGGACCCGGATTTTTCTTTAAATGCTCCTCCATTGCTCGCTTCAGCGAAATGACGATTATGGACTCATTATGTTACTGAATGTTGTGACGTAAATGATATGGCGCGTCACACGGCGTCGAACGTGCGTTCACCAGCTCACAATACTCTTCATACATATCTAACAACAAAGCAATCTCATTTGTGTACCCCATATGTATGACTAGATGATATGATATTATACACTTCGGCTGTGTCCATGCGTTTGGTGTCTTTTCGCGCACGCCCTTATATTATTAATAAATGTCTGATTATGATTTAAATTCACTCCATTTAAGCATTTTAACTTAAGCTACAAGAGCGAGTGCTTCCCCGGCCGGCCAGACTAGCACTGGTTTGGAACTATACAAAATTCGGCGTGCAGGGTGGACTGTACTGATATTGCAACTCGCATAGTACGCCGCTACAAACCTTTATATACCGCAAATTGTATTTTTACTGCTTTTAATAAATTCATCGATTCAATTTACGGCTCGAAGGACCAGGTTGTTATTTCCAGTGGGATAAAATATTTCGTCTTAGACTGCCAGTAAAAGCCGCCATCTTTTCCCTCTTACCTGTGAAATCGCTTTAACACTAAAGTGAGCAAAAATAACATTCTTCATCTTACGTTCCCATCAGATTAACTTTTTAGCTTTTTCAGCTAAAGCTTAGCTTTAGCATCCCTTTGAACCTATTTCGTGTAGGTTAATTTGTGCAGGCTGTAGTTTATGCTTCGAAAAGGCACCAATCGCATACGAACGTGAGGCCTCCTAGTACGTACATTAATATTAAAAAACCTTAGTTTAGTGTGAGGGAATGCTATACTAACACCTCCCGAGTGTCACGTGACAATAAGCTATGTATTAAGCCGCCGTAGATTGTTAAACGCCGCCCAGTTTTGTCTGCATTTCTTTATAATTTTTTTTTTATTAATTCAATATTTGTCCATAGTAGGTGCCAAATTAATGAACTGTATGCGCGATTGTGGGTATTGTTTGTTTATGGGTGTATTTTAAGGTAGTCGGAAAATTTATTGGTGACAATAGAATCATTACATATTTGGTAGTTTAATTAATTTAGTGTATTTTATTATTGGTCCGTTAGAAAATTAAGGATCTTGCATTCAGACATTAAACAAAAAATTAAAAAGAAAGTTGAGAAATATAACTAGAAAAATAAATTAGAGACAATAATGGAGAAGTGCTTGACATTTTTTTTTCTTCTGATACTCGGTAGTTTTATTTAAATATACGATGAATATACGTAAAGTAACGCCAATATCAATAACGACATTTATAACTTAACTCCATCTTCAATGTTGTAAAATATCACACCCATGCAATAATATGTTGCCACTACTATAAATTTAAAACTGCCCTAGAAAATTACCCAATTAAAAGGCAAATCACCCGAGTACTTAATTTGAATCTAGTTTTAGTCATTAAAAGCAATAATTAAGACGCCCTGTGATTAGCGAGTATTAAAAAAGACAAATGTGGTTGTGTTCGTGCAATTCGTAGTGTATAAGACGGGTGGACATGGTCCTTTAGTCCCTACTCTTAGCCCTTTTAGACTCTCAGTATTAAATTTTATTATTATGTAGTTTTGACAAAAAAACTTTGTCTTAGACAATAACCAAGCTTTTCTCATTGAGCAATAAAACCCTTCATGCCGCATTTTATCCGGCTTGGCTTATTTATGTACGATAAAAAATAAGGCTGCTTAAATTTCATATAGTAATCTTAAAATATATATTTAAAGAGAAAATATAGGTGTAGTTTATTGTGACTTAAAAGAAGTCATTTATTGATTTGTAATGCGAGTCCGTTCACATACGACAGGCACGTTTTAGTAAAACTATTTCGGTTTGAACGAATCTTTTCTATCGTATTGTTTTTTTTATAATTCCTATGTACTTAATTGTGATCCCGTATAACTTATAAGTATGCAGATTTGAATATTTTTTTTGTTGATACCAATATTTCGGAAGTGTTAGAGTTAAAATAGTTCGTGAATTTAATAATTGACGTAATGGTAATCGGGTTAAGTACTTATTTTGTATAGCGGTGGAAATGCAGACAAAACCACGCGGTTTTTAGTAGTGCAGAGTGCATGCGGTAGCTTGTCGGCTACATTCCCCTCGAGCCGGTTCATTTATGTAACCTTGACGTGTGGAAAAATTACTAGAATATACATTGAATTATCAGATTTATTTCAGCTGTAAAGTGTTCAAATGTGCGAGTTCTATCATAGAGAACCCTGTTTCTCCATAACCCACAACTTGAAATATTTTGTAACTCCGTAAATTGAAGCTTTTAAATTGTTGATTCGGAAGTAATAATTGAAAACGTTTTTTAATTTGACCCATGTGTCCGTTTAAACTGGGGCATACAGTTTTGTAATTTTGCTCAAGTGACTGTTCAAGTCAACAGTTTGTACGAAACGTTTTTAACGGCGTATTGTTCAGTTCGCGCTCAGCCGTCGACTCGATAACACGTTTTACAATTTAATTATTTTCTGTTCGTTTTAAACTTTAATATCAGCTTCGCTCAGTATCTACGCTTCCTATATCTGAAGCTAAGCTATAAGTAAGCCTAATTACACACTTATTACTTGAATTTAAAATTAGATTCGCCAATTGAATGTTTTCCAGTTTCCACACGCCATGACTACGGAATGCTGTATTCACTTGTATACACATACCTACCCTTTAATTATTATATTTTAGCAGTATTGTTAGTGTAAGCTGTAGGAATAGAACCCTTCTGAGATTAAGTTGTGGATCGGATGCCGCGTTTTTTTTTCTGACGGATTGATCGATAATTTTGAATGTAATAAATAACTGCCTTGAAATCGTATTTATCTCTTGTGAAAATATTTGAATAATTATGATTTTACTTAAAACTGGCATCAGCTGTTAATAATAACAGAGTTATAATAATGTAGACGCCTAGACCGGTTTACATGACAATTATGAAACTTGATCAATTTTAGAGTCGCGCGATAATTTTGAATCCATATTAAATGGTGGGCCACCTTGTTGTTGCCACTTGTTTCCAGCCATAATAGATTCATATATAAATAGATAGATGTATAAAATTAATAGTTTTCAGTAAAAGATAGTTTAATCATAGTTGGCGGGTAAATTTTAATGCATTAGCGGGCATCATGACTAAACGAGCAGCCTCGACTTGATGTTCAGTTTTCATCTTTAAAGCCAATGTCACGCATAAGTTTATCGTTATAAGGGGTTTATATATATTCTTTTCTATATTTGTGGATTTCAATATCCTGAAACTATAAAAAAATATTTATTTCATAAAACCTTATAAGGTAAATAATTCGTTTATGATAAAAACGCGGCATCAGCTCCACGCCAAGATAAACCTTTTGTATATTAATATTTTTCCTGAAAATTCTCAGTATTAGACGGTTGATTTATTGTGATGTCGTTAGTAACCCCTCCGCCCCGGCGGCCGCTTGTCTTGCCAAATTACACATAGCTAAGCGGTTGCCTTAGATTACTTACGTACTTAATTAGTTTTTTTCTTATATTGTACTATATGAAATCCCATACGGCTATACCGTTCCTTTTGCTTGTTGCAATTCCTTTTTTTCCATATGAGAAGTTTGGGAAAGGTAGTCTTAACCCGAAAAGGGATTTCATATAGATATTTTCTTTTATTTCTAAAAAAAAACACGTGTTATTTACACTTGGTAACTTGGTTTTTCTTGCCGTTATCCGTCGGCCGAGATTGTGTTTTCTTTATTTGCTCGACGGATTCTGGCCGTAGGTTAGTATCGTAGTTATTAGTTGGAGTTAGTTTGCCCGTATGTATGGAGCACTTTAGTATACCCGATATGTCATTACATGGATATGATTAGAACAAACGTGTGTTTTATTTAGCTCTTGAAGCGTGGGGCTAGCTCCTTTATGCTGGTTTTTTTTTTGGTTTGTGTACACTTTTATTTAGAATGCACGTTGATTTTAACGTAGATAGTGTGTGAATATTATTACCGATAGTTCTTTGGACGCCATTGTTGTATCGGTAACACGTTGGGCGCCATTTTATATATGTAACACGTTGGGCGCCATCAAGCCTCCTTCTGGTGAAGTCTGAGTGGGACTCTTGAGTATTTTGGTAAGTAAACAACTATCGAGGCATGCAGTAAGAGTTATTCTAATAATTATTATTCGTGTAGATTTAACTAACTTGAAGCTCCCTCGCGGACTGTAGGCGTAATGAGGCAGCCACAAACTCTTTTAAACATACTGGTAGATGGGATGAATCTCTTTCTACGTACGACCAAACCACTGGTTACAAACGTTTCTTTCCATCCACCAGTCTCGTGTTCCGTCAATGGTTTCTGCCTGCTCTCAAAGGCATGGTAAGCATGAACTTAATACGTAAATTAAACAAAATCTTCCATAAAATTTTTCACTGTCAATTTTCTAAAGGCGTATGCCACACGTTGGTTGTGATGCGTGTTACTTAATATTTATTTTAAAGGTGATAAAAATTGCTTTTAAAATAAATATCGATTTAGACACGTGGTTTAGACCTTATAGTGACGCTTCGCTTTAGGCCTACGGTAGGTCTACCCTGGAGATGTTTTGCCAAAAAAAGTCAGGCCAAAAGATAGCCAAATAATAAGTAATACTTGTGCTCAAACACCGCCGGGTGTCACAGCTTTATTGGAAAAAGGGTAGACTGATGATTTTGGCCGTATTTATTCTAGCGTCATACAGTAGACAAATGAAAGTGGTACATTTGAGTGGCGGTAGAATGAAATTTAAATGTCTTCTGGCCACGACTTTCTTGTAAATCCTCGTCGCCGATTTATATATAACAAAAATGGCTTAAGAATAGCCTTGTTAATATTTGATTTCTGTGTATAATTTGCATAAAAGCTGAGGATAAGTTATGGGAATTTTGCTGAACAGCTCACATGTGGCTTAAAAATGTGACAATAATACAAAAGACGGTTTGCCAACTACGAAGCTGTTATTATGACAAGCGATCGAATAGTTGTTGAATATTCCACCAGGAGAGCTGCCTGGAGAGGCTATTCCTCATGCAACCGATACATTCCATTCTAGTCATTTATTAAAGTAAGTATCCAGTTACATTTTCGGCGGGGAAACAGTCTAATATCTTGCTCAATACTTGTTCTTGCCTAATTCTAGTTTACGATAAAGCTTTGACTCAGTAGTGATGTGCCATACATTACATTATAAGCATTAAGCACGCGTACTAGTATCCACAACGCTTAGCTCCAGTTGTCACTGGACCAATGTGAGATAACATAAAAAAATAAATATTAAATATATATATACATAATACATACATTACATAAAACTATATATTATACTATATTCGTAATTGCGTAAGTTTTAAAGATATACACGTTTTTGGATTGGTATAATAAATAACGTTATTAATTGGATATAAAAAAAATGTGTGTTTCAAACGTATGGCAATGCTAGAGTAGTAATGTAGTGCGTAGAGGAAGTTTTGAAGTTTTACATTAAATAAGTATTAATAACCGAAAGCAATAACGTTTATTGTATTATTATAATGAAGAAGACGCGCGTTGCGCCGCGCGGGATGTTCTGTGTCCCGGCTAGCACATAGCTCAGGTAACGGTACTAGTCTGAATATATTCTTTTAAATCTATATCTTAATAGGCGAAGGTAAAACTTTTTACCCCTTTTGTAAGCATATTGCGCGCACGGAGGAGGGTGACATTTACATAATGATGAAATATGCTACAAATACATTAAAAATATTCCTATTTATGTTCATACTGGCAATGTTAAACGAATAATAATAATATAATCTACGAGTCAAACAGTCTCACAGAGATTGTCGCCAAAGAATTTTTAAATGTTGTTAACTAATATTTACTAATAGACGGAACCATAATAGAACAGAATTTATAAAAATAATGCAATGTCTATAGAGGTATACTCTTTAACAAAGAACCTCGATAACGTTCAAACTGAAAATCCAATGAATTATGGTTGAATTTAGACGACTAGTATTTTTAAACATAGAATTAAAACACTTTCGCACGCGGAGTGAAACCATTTTCAAGTTAGCCTATAAAGGCTACACAAAATAAGGCCGCGTAGACGAAGTTTATTACGATAAAATCCTCTGATGTGCGAGAGTTTATCGACAGTGAACTAATGTTCTCTATAGGTCTCCGAGAGTTTGAAAAATTGTTGTGTACTTTTATTTAAAAAAAGGAAAAATTTCTTCTCATGGCAATACTCTAAAAACACACACATGTCCGCCATTGTTGTGCTGCATTTTTGTCTTAGCGGGACTCTGTTCGCCCTTTTTTATACGTCCATGATTAGAATTCAAACTTCAAACAGCATGAAATGTGCAATATTTATTCGGTAAATCGCACGTAACTATAATCTTACGTACGTACGTAATACTTACGTTATTCAACCTTATATTATTGTAATATTCGTGTCAATTTGCGTGATATACTATGGTTATTGTGCACAAGTGAAGTAAATTATAAATAATATCCATGTAGAAGCTAGAATTTTAAGTTACCATAAAACTCCTTGTACTGTTTTTGCAACAAGATCGTCATCTTGTTAAAGCGTTGTTTGAATTCTAATCATTAAAAAAATCTATCGACTCGCGACGTGACATTGGCATAATTGTGTATAAAGCACACGTTGCCATTCAATAAGAAGAATTATGGTTACACTAATATTGTTCGATGAGGCTACTGCATATTATATTTCCAAAACAAATATTTATGTAAGGTGCCATTGAACATTCAAAATCGATTAATTGACAACATTTTTAGTCTATTGACAATATTTCCTTTGCCTCGAGCTATGTACTAACACGTGAACCTAAAAACGCTTGATGACTTTATATGAAATGAAAGGAGAGGCAAGGCAGCGCGCGCCGTTCGTATTAGAATTATTATACACGCATACAATATATAAAATATAATATTTTTGTATAATAGGCATCGATGTATTCTGTAGCGAGTTGGTATCTTGTACTTTACTAATTGAAACTTGGTTACGCTCGGCTGCGATCGGTTTTTGTTACATATGTATTTCAATATTATTTTGTCGAATTTTACATACGACTGTTTTTACATGTATTTTTTCATATCTTTATTTTAAAGTCAAGCTTTGGAATGTACCTAGGTAATATCTGAGGAAATATTTGTAAAGAAAAAAACTATGTATGATTTTTTATGATTACACAATTTCGTGCAAAGTTCTAATGAGAGACAAAACATTTACGAAGTAGAAATTTGCAGTAAGGAATATATCTATCTGTAACACAGATTTGAGAAAAATGATTTAAAATATGTAATTATGAACTATTGTTACAAACATTTGTAGATACTATATACTGTCTATTCAAAACTATGTCAAAAATTTAAAATAAACCGAAGGCCTTTAAAGTGAATAATGTATCGCAGCCGGGTGCAAAGTTATTATTCGTGATAAATAATACACTTATTGATAAGTGATATTGTGATTATCTTGTTTGGATTTTCATGTAGGGCGTTTTCGCGCCGTGTCGCTTGAAGGCGCGCGGCTATATTTTTTTTCTTATTTGTATCAGGTGTGGGTAACGGTTTCAAAGGATGACGTAAAAATAGATTTCAACAAAATTAAAACGAGACTAGCAATACCAATTTGTTCTTGAAAAAATTAAATCTTTCATTAAAGATATATGAGATGCAATATCCGACAACCCTTTAATATAGAAAACTTCCTAATTGTTGTTTTTTATTAAACATATTCTTGAAAATTGGATTTTGAAAATAATTACATACGTTACCTGTACCTTTGTTTATATTTTTGCGGTAATTAGCGATTTTGCAAGTTTGCTTACACAATGGAATTAAAAAAAAATGTCATGTTTCTACATTCCTGTGTGTGTATATATATTACAAAATTAAATAATATTGTAGCTTTAATAGTTGACCATAGACAATATAGAGGGCTGATTTTAATTTACACACTGGTTTGCTCCGATGTTGCAATTTAACATTATCTGTGTAATTTGTTTATAAGATCCAGTAGATTGGGACTGGGTTTGTAGTACGTAGTTGTCTGTATTTTGGGTAATATATGGTTGAGATTTATCCTAAATCATAGATTATATTATTTACGGTGTAAAATATTAGTTTCGCAGGTACATACTTTTATTTTGTAGTCTATGCGTATGGGATTTAGCTTTTCCCGCCAAGCATTACTGAATGTTTTATAATTATTATACTATCATTAATGTAGATAATTATGTTGTATTTAAAGCGGCTTTTCTGGTGTTATTTAACTCAAAAAAGTCGTTATTCCATAGACTATAGGATAATAGCTGTGCAGACTTGCGCCCTATAGATAGCGGACGCAGTAGCCCCGGCCGCGCGCCTAACTTAACGCCATTAAAAAAAAATCAGTGGTTCATCTTCACTTAGACAAGTATTAGTAAAAATAAAATTGGTAAACAACACAGCTGTTCTTTCATTTATCGCTTCTTCCTTTTTTGTATTATATCATAGACAGATTTATATTTTTATTAAGTAGTTATCGGCTTTGGTCCCACGTTGGGCGCCAGTTTTTTTACTTTATTTTTAGTAGTTTGCAAATGTGGTAAATCAAGAAGTGGACATAGATGCATGGAGTCGTACGGAGCAAGTTGTAGCGGTGGCGTGTGCATGAGACCCCATGTCTACGAAGATCCTGGCACACTCAAGATCGAAGACTGCGTTTTTTAGGTGAGGCAATGCTGTTTTTTTATATCTTGTCAAATTTTCTTGTGGCTTCTTTATCTTTGAAAAGAATATCTTAGGTTATTATTTTTCTCGTGTTTATTATAATAAAAAGTACTTTCACAAAATAAGTACGGGCATTGATTATTACTTAATCGTTTGATTGTGTGATGGGGAAAAAAACAGAACATATGATTTAAGTTCATACTTTTAAAAATAATTACCAATGACAAATGAATAATAATTACATTTAACTAAATTTATGTATCTGTTATTAATTATATTTTGTCATAAACATAGAGTAATGAATGAGCGGAATTAACTTTTTTTATTCATAGTATATAGTGAACAAAGTAGTCTAGACTAAAGAAGCTTAGCTGCCCAGAGCATGATAAAATGTAAAAAAAAAAAACAGTATTGTGTCACTTATATTCAACAAAACGAAGTTGTTCAAATTCAGGCTTATGGTAGTAAATCTTTATCCGACTAAAGCATGATCAAATGTAATGATGCTGGCAATAAAACATGATATAATTTATTGAAAATTATTAAAAAAAACATGCTTTAGTTGACGTTAATATTTTTTTTTAACTTACTCGAGAGTAAAGTGCATCCCAGTATTATAGTTAAGTAGTATATAGAATGGTTTTTGGGTGTTGGGTTTTCTTTAAAAAAGTTGTAGTTTTTAGTTGAATGATCAATTCGATTTTCAGGTACTATTTAGTGAGTTTGAAACCTAATAGAGAGGTCGTATAATAACGTTGAAAATTATAACTCTTACGAGGATGCTTATTTTGTTTTCTGTCTGAAGTAGTTATTATTTTAGTCCCTTGTAGCTTGTAACAGAATGCAGATTATAAGCATATCAACTGAGAGACCTAATCACAGACACATGATTGTGCCTTAAACAATTAGATTTTTTTTATCTTAAATTTAAAAAATGTAGAAATTTTCTCTAGACGTACGTAGATTACGGACCAAAAAATTCAATTAGTTTGGGTAATAACAAGAAAGAGGATAAAAAATATTTTTTGTAATTATTCCGTTGAAACGATGTGATTTTTTATTATTGTAGCGTAATTTAGGTGAATAAAGTGTTATAATAATATACTGTGAAAAAATTGTAGGTGTTGTCTACGCAAGTCAGTAGTACAAAGTAATATAAGTATTTTGTAATTTACTATCTGCTGGTTTCATGAAACGCATGTGGCGCTATGCTATGGATTATACTATTGTATACTATAATGTCTCTACAGAAATGCAAAAAAAATACACAGTATCAGCCTATAACAAAGATGGACAAACGGCAAAATTATCAGTTTTGTCTTCCTCAATAATAGACTGAAAAATAAAAATTATGTAGAAATACTATGTAATTTTTTGTATAATTTTAAATCCTGAGCCCTTCTGCTGGGATGCACTAGATAATATAATGATGCACTTATTTAGACAATCTGATTTTTGTAACCCTTTTTTTTATTTCAATTATTCTGTGGTATATATTTTTTAACCTCTGGTCAAATGCTAATCGAGTTCATTTCAAATACGACGCAGCAAAGGTCTGAAAAAGTGCTTTTTCATAAATTTTTAAATTGTAGTTTCATAGTTGTTTTCAAAGAGTGTTCAGTAGATATAAACCCCCAGTACAATTGATAATATGTACGGAGAGAGTGCCTAAACGTGTGACAATATTACTCGAGAATTTTTGAATGTGTTTCAAGTAGTTTTTTTATCTAATAACGTAGACAACATGCTAGACAAATACACATCTATTTAAAAATATGAAATTCTTGAATATTTGGATTGTAAAAAGAAATCATAAGACTTCTCTAAGTGACCAAATATCTAAATAAAGTTACAAATATATTTAGTTCTCCTATTAGTTTAGTTTCCACTCGAAATTAGACGAGGTAGGTAAATCGATGAATTGTTGAAATAATTTAGTATAGTTTTTTTCTACGTCGTACTTTTTACAGTTTCTACAATAAATTCCTAGTTTGTTTTATTATTTTAAAGATTCAAATAATGTGAGAGAATATTATGTAGATGTTTTTAAGAACTTTTGTATATAAATTAGTGTAAGAATTGTTGACAAATAACTTGAAGTTGTGTCGTGTATCACTTACATATTGTTCATGTAATATTATAATGTATTTATGAATGGTCATAGATTCTAGAGATATTATGTAATTGACAAATCATTTTGTATTTGAAATTTCTCTATTTGAAAGTAGAATATTGGTCTTTAATCTATGATTATCTGTTATTAAAAACGGGTTTTCAACTTATATACATGTTCTAATCTATGAACTTCTTTAAAGTAAAGTTTAAAGTATTTATATACTTGGATGTTTTCTACATTCGTTTATTAATAACAGATGGAGTTACATAGTTGATTGAAACTGGAATAAAAGTACCACACGAATTTAAATAATAAGCTCATTGAATAATCTCAAAGCTATTATATATTTACATATTTAGTGGTAGACTTGTCGTTTTGTAACTTTATCCTTTCTAATGGGAATGTATAGATTTTGTACTATTTATCAATAATCTTGACACGAATGGTACGGAAGGTACGAAGATAGATTAACAATCGGCCATTTTGAAAACGTTTATTTTAATAATTAAATTACATAATAGAGAACAAATAAAAAAAAACCTATACTTTTTGAAGTATTATGTGGTGGTGTCTTTGTTTTAATTCATAAATATGTGCTGTTTGGCGGCACTTTACGTGATGTAGTTTGGTTATAGCGGTGAAGTGTATTATAAATAATAACTGGAAACATGCACTTTAGGCTGCCACAAAAACTTCCTGAAAAGTTTTAATAAGGGGCCGCCATATTCTTGACGATTGAAGACTGCAAGAAAACCAATATCTGATTTGGCGGCATCATCTCTATCTTTCTACCTTTGCTTTTTCCTGAATGGGAAAAACTATACAAAAAAAAGTTTACTGAAACAATATTCTGTTTTGGAGATAAGCTATTTGATGAAATCATTTATCTATGCAGTGTATAGGTTCATTATAAAAATAAATTCCTTGGCAGAAACATTTTTCAAAATGGCAATCATAATACGTGTTTTACAGTAACGGAACTAGTCATTAGTAGTATTAATTGTGGAAATAAAATATATTTAATTATGTATGTAATGAGAGTTTTTAAACTTGGCTTTCAATATTTATCTAATTGCAATTCGTAACGAAACGAAATAAAACTCGTGATTTAGTGACACAGTTTTTATTTTGTTTCTGGACGATTTATTATACTAATTTGCCGTTCGGTTTCCGAACGGATTCGCCTCGACATGGCGAAGAGATGTCATCGCTGCGATATGAATAAACGATTGATTTAAATAAATGATTTTCATTCTATGTTGCTTTTTTCTTGATTCTTCAATTTTTATGGATCCTTTTTGACGATCCAATTTAATGTGAATACAAAGAAATTCGAATAAGTTGGTACATAGTTTTAATGTCTTTGGATCATTATTACTTACTGAAGTTTCTTAATTAGAACAACTTATGAACGAGTCTAAGAATCCTGATATGGTGTTTTGTTACATGATGGTCGGTAGGTTCAAAATAAACATTACACAACACAGTAATTTGTTCTTATCTTTATGGAAACATCTATTGCAATATTTAAAATTTTACAGGAAAATGCAGTATTAACCGATCGATACATCAATGGTATTATAACCCTTCTATAGGTTTGTAGTATTGTTGTGTACGAACACCGAGTCGACCGACGTGAGTTTAAATCCCTATAATAAACCTGAGCTCTCTTTGAGGAAAAACATCGTGATGAAACCATAGCATGGTGTCAGGACATTCTTAAACGATCGTCTGGCTAGCTAGCACCATCGGGATGAAAAATCCCTCGCTAAGCATCTATAGGTGTATTCCGGCAGCTCCACTTACCCGTCCCCCTACGGCTTAGTGTGTTACCATCTTAGGCCATATCGTCACTTGACATCAGGGGGCATTGTAGCTCTAACTGACACGCTCTAAACTTAATAATTTAATAACACGATTAAAACTGAATAATTACTTGTTAGGTTTTAAATATTAAAGAGCTGTTTAATTGGCTTCGATAAGGGTTTAGGAGACAATTCTTTACAATACATAGATTAAAAAAAAAACAACATAAAAAACATGGAAATTATAATACCCTTCGGTCTGCAAACAATTATTAACAACAGCCGCCTTACTCTTGACGCGTTCAAGTTCTGAATCAAATCGAATAAAACTCGATTTGGTGAGATTTGGCACTCTTGAAATCAACACTAGCGCACGATCATGCTGTTGCTCGAATCGGAACTAGTTTCGATCAATTGCTTTCGTTAGGATCAAAAAATGCGTACTCTTGACGCAATCTGACAGCTATGAATCGAGTTGCTAAATCGAAAACACACGATAACAAAACTATCTTGATTTTCGATTGGGTTTGGTTCAAGAGTACGCTTGTAGGATTGACTTCGAATCAAAATCAAATTCGAATCAGTTACAAAAGTAACCGCCCTGGATATACATTATTTTGTTCAACCCCACGACGACAACTGACAACCTGTTGACATTAATAAAATAACAAAAATTACTACACTGTAATTAAAATCTAATGGAACGAACAAATGTATGACGTGTTGACTAGAGGTAAAAAACTAGCTAGGTATATACATAATATATTGTCTTATAAGACATGTGCTTGACCCCAGTCTAATATGAAGTTTTATTTAATATCTCCAACGTTTTTCTCTAATCTCTGATATCAAAATACAATAATTGTGAATAAGACAGTAACTAATTTAGGCTTAGGAACAGTTTTTGTTATATAGTGCACGACAAAGTGACGTCACTATACGTGATGGTACGCACAGTACGATCCATAAACAATGGCGATCACCGAGATATCGGCTGTTTATCGCCGGTTTTCGTTGGCCGGCCTGAAAGACAACAGCTGGATATATACAGGTTGATTCCGAAATATAACAAACCAAAGGAGACTTGTGAGGAATTTATCACCATGTATATGTCAAATTCTAACCGCCTCGCTTTTTTTATAGTTGTAGGTTTGGCGTAGTGGCCACAATCTTACCTGATGTTAAGTGACGATGTGGCCCAAGATGATAACACGCTAAATCTAGTGGAAGACTGGCTTTCAAGTGCAGCTGCCGGAACACACCTATTGGTGCTTGGCGACAGATTGTCAACTTGAGGGTGGTAGCTAGTCAGGCGGGTATTAGAAAATGCCCTACCACCATGCTCTGGTTTCCTCACGATGTTTTCCTTCCCTGTAAGCTCAGGCTCATTACAGGGCTTGGTTACAACTGGATACACCTGTTGATCGCGATACGCATAGGCCTGCCACTATGAAGGGTGTTGCATCTGGTGTATGGTGGTTTTAATCCAGTGCGTACCTAACAATTAGCGTATCCTATCACTTATACCTAAATAGAACTCGATAAGCGTTTAATATTAATACTAGTTTTATATTACTTTCTCTATAATATTTTACTTGATTTTTTATACTACTAAAGAGTCAGATAAACGCACGTTCCGCCTGATGGTAAACGGTTACCGTTGCCGATCTTGAACACTCCTTCACAAGGAATTCTGAAAACCCAACTCACGGCAGTAACATAAAAGGTTATTTGGATTTGGATGGATGTGTGTAATAACTATTTTAAACTAAATCCTTATTACTAGTAGCAAAAAGAAATTACCTATTGATGTGTAACATCTTTCCTCTCGGTTCCTGGATATTTTTTGTGGGAGTGTTTTTTGAACTGTGTTACTTGAAATCGAGGAAGCGATATTTAATTTGACCAATGAGCGCGCGCGGCGGAGCGAGATCAGCTGTGCACTCAACTACAGTTATACAGTGTTGTGTATAAAATGTGAGGTTATATTTATATGTGTAAACTATATTCATCTTTACTATTAAGCGCCTGACAAAGTTCATCATTCTTAAAAAAATGCGATAAAGTAATATGGAATTATTCGAATAAATATTTTATTTACTATTGCGTATTTACCACGACTAGAAATAAACTTACAGAGCAAGCGCACGCCTTATTATAGGATTACATATATTTGCATGCTTAAGAAAATATTCGACCAATAATATGACGAAAAAATTGATTTCACATATATTTCATCTCAATTTCATAGTAGGATAACATGTCAGATGTTACACATCGTATGCGACTACTGTAAGGCTCGTTTTTTTGAAGTGAAACTTCTTATGCGACTTCCAAGCGTTAAATGTTAAACGTTTAACGTTTAACGCACATTATTGGTCTCTCCTCTTTGTGTGAGCCAGAGCGAGAGAGCAATATATTATCGATCTCTCCTCTTTGTGTGAGCCAGAGCGAGAGAGTAAATGTCAGTGTGTATGTATATTGCACACTGTTTAAATAAAATGTCTTTTAAAATGAAGTTTCACTTCTACCGCACACACAACTTTTATTTTAAATATTTCTTCTGGCTACCCTTATGCCCTTTCTTAACTACGTCATACGTAAGTAATATATCGTTTTAATTAAAGGTGTATATATTATAGTAAATTGTATTTAATTCATAGAATCATGTATTGTATGATTTAATTAAATGCAATGATGGCTCAGTGGTAGCGTGAACGGCCACCGCGTTGTGAGTTCCAATCTCGACAATGAACCTGAGCTTTCAGTGAAGGAAAACATCGTGATGAAATCATAGCATGGTGCTAGGCCCTTTTTCTAATTACCCGCCTGAATAGCTACCACCATCCTCAAGCTGAAAATCTATCGCCAAGCACTTATCCTGTTCCGGTAGCTCCACTTGGTTTAGCGTATTACCATTTTGGGCAACACAGTCACTTAACATCAGGTTAGATTATGGCCAAACGCCATAATGAATAAAAAGAGGCTTATAATATTCTCACAGTAGCAAGAATTTGAACACAAATAATAAAATAACAAACTTTATTTATTGAATTTAGGCTAAGAGTAAACATTCACACATCAACGAATGGTTATTTTTACCGGATCGTGATTTTTCAGTTTTAGAAAATGTCTTATGTCTCGAAAAATCACGAATACGTCCTACGTCCATAAGGACCATAACGAATCAACATTAAGGGATGTATGTGTGAACGGACTATAAGAGAGCACTTTTGAATGTCAACACACTACTACCGTTTTGTAAAACATCCCAGTCATCGAGAAGAACCGGTGAAAAAAGTCGATCTGATTTATCAACATTTTATTTAATTGTTTAATATCAAATAAATTACCCTAAGGCTTCAAGTAGTGTCGTATTGCTATTAGGTATTTATTGAAAGGGGCTTTTGAGAAAATTTGCTATCGCGAAAGCACGCCATCGAAACTTTCACAGTCTTCTATACAGCGATGATGGCGCAGTGGTAGCGTGTATGACTTCGCGTCGAATGAGACGTGAGTTCGAATCCCTACAATGAGCCTGAGCTTTCGGTGAAGGAAAACATCGTGAGGAAACCATAGCATGGTGGTAGGGCTTTTTCTGATGCCCGCCTGGCTAGCTACCACCCTCAAGTTGAAAATCTGTCGCCAAGCACCAATAGGTGTGTTCCGGCAGCTGCACTTGAGAGCCAGTCTTCCACTAGGTTTAGCGTTTACCATCCTGGGCCATATCGTCACTTAACATCAGGTGAGATTGTGGCCACTAAGCCAAACCTATAACGATAAAAAAAAAAAAAAAAAAAAAAAAAACATACATACATATTATAAAACTCATCGTTTTTCTGTGTCTGACCGTTTATGTTCTTTTTAAGCGAAAACCATTTATCCGATTTTCATGTTTTTATTTTATTTTAATTCATATTTTATCTGTCAAGATAATAGGATATATTTTTTTTATAAGATAAAGTAACATACGAAATAAGCACTGACAATAATGGTGAATCAATTCGGAAAAAAGACACATTTCGGGCACGAGATATATTAAATCAATGTTCTACATAATTGTAGATCTTAAAAAGACCTACAAAAAGTCAGCGATAGCATTTATTTATATTGTAAGGATCACCTACAATAAGCAGTTTTGTCTTGCGCCATTTTAAAGGGGGCAGCACGATTCACGCGGATGGCATTCTGTAATTTACCCGAACGGAGCCGCGGGCAAATCTAGTTTTTTATAATCGAACAAATTGTGCATAAACTAGCATTTTACCGGCACACCTGCAGGTATGTTTTTATATAACTATGATGGCGAAAATGCGTACGGCCCGTCTGATGGTAAGCAGAATGTACCGTAACCTATGTACGTTTGTAACATCAGAAGTACCTATCAGTAGCGTGTTGCCGACCTTGAACCCCCATCCCCAAGGAGCCCAGGAGAACACGTCAACAACACAGCACATGGGTTTTTGGCAGCGATCTTTTGTAGGGTGGAGGTAATTCACCAGTCGGGCTGCCCCAAATAAAGATAAATTTCCAGAGATTTTTCTGTGCCCTCTTTCTAGTACAATACAAGGTTGTAGCCAGGTATTGGTAATGGAGGCAGCTTCTCCCCCTCAGCAGGGTGCGGGTAAGCAGACTGCTGGTTGACTTGTCTTGCATGAAATCCAAATACTCCAGCATTTATAATGCTATAACACTCTGGTTGGAGTATTTATTTTAACGAAACAACTTAAAAGACATTGTTAATGGTATTTCAAATATTGCTAGAGAAAGCATTCTGCAGTTTTTTTTTTCGAACTGACGTAGCCATAGGGGCCTCAAACGGCTTTTACAGCTTCACCCGGGCTTGGGCAATACTGCAGTGGGATATGCATAATATTAGTTTTTCCTTACCTGTCTGCCTTGCCCATCATCCCCTTCCCGAGCAAAATCATGGCTACATCTCTTATACCAGGTTTCTGAACATCTCAGTTAAACTATTAATACTTATTGATTCCATAAAGTTATGTACAAGATAAACTACGGTTACGATCGCTGTGTTTCTGAACACCCAACTAGCCGTTCAATAACTATCAAATAAATAACCAGTTCCTTAAATTGTCATTCGATGGGTCAAATCTAAAATTGATTTTATTGTTGTAATTTATCATTGATACTAATATTATTATTAATAAAAAAAAGTTCAACGTAAATAATTATTTTAGTTATAAAACATGATAATTCATTATTTATCATCGTGTATAAGCGACATCTTTGTCAAAATATCAAACAATAAAAAGCTGTTTTTGGAACGTAGTTCCTTATAGGGTGTTGCGGAGAGGTACCCTAGCCGCCAAAAAACGTCCGTAACGTTAAAAAAAGCGTAAGATTTTTATATGTAGTCTATGTATAATGGCTATACAGTGTCTAATGTATAGTCTAGAACATAATTAAGCTTAATTATTATTATTCGTATAAATAGCTGTTTCTTTGTATATTATTATTATATATTTTTATAAATCATTGTAAATAAAATAAAGGTGTTAAGATAGTAATAAGATAAGTAGTTTATTGATTTTTATCGATAAAAAGGTCATATTAAGAAATGTATACCGGAATAATTATTTTCTTTATACCTCGAATAGTACTTGATATTAATATTTTATAATAAGGAACTTCGCTCCTATCTGGTGACCCATGACACGACACGGTTTTTTATTTACGTGTTTCGTATGTGGTACCTAGCTCTTATTATTATTTTTTGGTTAAGGTTTATATTCATTAGTCTTTTTAGTATCAAATCTGTGCATATTACTTTGTAAATAAAAAAATATACTGTGGATAGCGTTTTATTTTTTTTTTACTGAAAATCCATCTTAAGTAACTACCTGGAAAGTATACATGTACTGTACATGCGTAATGAAACACAAATTTGTTTTAATACCGACAATGTGTAAGTAAAACATTTTTTTAGATTGATTTTGATAGAACAAATGTCAAACAACACTTATCGAATAGATAAACCGCCCATTTTGGTCAGCTAATATAAACGATTTTTTTTTTTAATTTATCGTATGACTGTTTATTCAGAAACGAAATTTATGAGTTATTGAACCTATAGCGTTATGGAACAGATAAACAAAACTTAAATGTACCTTAGAAACCAGTCATTAATAGCATAACGTCCAAAATTCAAACAATGTTACATGCATGTCACGTATTAAAACAGTTGTTGCCAACATTTAAAAAAAAATGTTTTTATCTGAATAACGTTCCGTTTTTAGACAAAGCTGTAATTGCTTTTGGCGTGTTCTCGTGCTTTTAATGTCCTGAATACGGTCGGTGCGTTTCCATCGTTTATACCGAAATTTAACTAAAAAAGATACTTTTTTTACTTACACACAATAAACAGTATCTTTGTTTTTTGAAGTGAAGTGATTTGAAAGTTGATGAAACGAAAAAGCGACACTAAAGTGAGAGAACCATATAAATCGATAGAACTTAGCCTACCTACTAAAGAATGACATAGAATTACATTTACATTATGCACAGGTTAATAATGCAAGTCCTGACTTTCATGATTGTGATCGTCGTCGGATTGGCCTAGTGGTGTGATTCGACCAGACTTCATACGCAGGACGCACGAGAGGTCGATAGCTCGAATACCGCTGATTTAGGATATTTAAAAATGAACATATTTTTATTTTCGTTTAATAATATGTAGAATAAAATGCAATTAATTCTGAAGGTTTCACTTTTACCGCGTGTGAATGTTTTTTTTTCTAATAAATTTATTATAATAAAATGTTTGACCATTAGGTAATAATATTTTCTTATAGTCAAATAAATCCTTGAAGTGTCGTGGAACATCCGGCAGTAGCAAAGCGTTTTAAGCTTTCTATATTATACAAACTATTTGACCACGCAGACGTTGTTTTACCCTTTCCAGTAGTAAATAACAACCAGAGCACCGCCTATTGAATTCAGGGATAGCAATAAACCGACCTACTACCTAACTACTACTTACTACCCATAACTACCTAATATTAAAATTTAAAAGTAAACTTTCTTGGCATTTTTATTTAACTTGCATGCAGTTTTAACTGGGATATTAACCCAAAGATTACAGCTTACCCTAAATAATAGTGACGTGGATGAAAAAGATGGCTTAAATAATTATAGTATAATAGACCGAGATATCGTATCGGTAGCTAGTGTTGTGGAAACACATACAGCGCTCATAAAATGTATGTTTAAAAAAAATCATCTTATTTTTGACCACACCGCGACCTTTCCGAATTAATAATCATCGTTCAGTTGGCTATTTGAAATATTCACACGTAGGTATTCAAACGTTCATGTATGCCGCCGGAATGTCCTTTGTTTTAGCGGGACGCCGACAAAATTACATTTTAATTTCTGAACGCACGTCGGAGGTATTCATATAATGTTTTTAAAGGAATTATTTTTAAAAAATCGTTTATTTAGTGTTTAGTTTGGTAATGCAGTTTGTTGTGAGGAATTTGCGAAAGAATAATTTTTCGTTATTTCTTAAAACTGTATAATAAGGCTTTACAGAAGATTAAAAGATTAGAATTAAATATAGCACCATTTTTCTTCTTCTTTTTCCTAACTCGGCAACTAATCCTCGCTATTAAAAAAGCAATAGAGTTGAGTTTACTTAGGAAAATTCATGCTTATAATTATTATTTATAATTCACTTAATTAGTCGGCAATAACGAAAATATATCATGTAACATGCCACCAACATTACATAATATAGAGACAAATAACTTAAGATTATGAATTAAAACAAAAACCACAACATTCCGACAGGTCAAAATTCCGCCAAAAGTTCAAGGCGTTAGTTCGTCAAGCGAGTTGTATAGAATGCGCCGAATGAACAATACACAACACTATTTGTTTTCTTAACGTTTCATTTAGTTTTCAAGTCACACGTGAATCTGCGAACGACACTCCTATATTTTACAGTCGACGAACACTTACGTTGGCGGGAAAAATTGCTCAACTGTCACCAACACGCGGTCGCGGAGGAGCGGGAAGTCGTGCGTGATGACGCCATTACGATTCTTTTTTTTTTCGTCGTTCTTTTTTTGGTTCAGGCATTTCTACCACGCTACTAGGGATGAAAATTACAGATATATATTTTAATATAATAGTATCACAGCAGTGTTGCAGTGTTAATTTGTTACTGTCCGTAAAATCTGTAACGAGTATTTAAGCTGTTGCCACGATTTGCAACGAAATCTCTGGCAGAGCAGCTTTTAACCCGTCATAGTGACTATCTTTTGCTTTGTTGAGGGTATATACGGTGCATGATGGTTTACCATCAGGAGTAGTGCAGTTCATTTTGCCATGCTAATATAAAAAAAACCGCCCGTACTTCCTTTTAAAGTTCATTGTAATTGTCAAGTCAACGGAAACAATCTATCCGAACCCACTGGGCTGGATTATCTAATGTTTTATGGACCATTTGTTCTATAACCTATTAATCATACTGACGTCAAAGAGTGTCGGTTTCTACTCTATTACAAATGTATAATACTAAAATTTAGTAGTTAGGTAGAAGTTGTAGGTAGATATGATCATTTTGATTTGCCTTTACAAGTGAGATTTAGTTTAATAAAGAAGACAGTGTTTAAAATATATATATATGAATGTTGCACCTAAATCTAATTTATTCAACAAAAGTATATAACAGACTAGCATACTACAAGAATATTTTTTATTTTATTTTATTATTATGTACTTTTTTATGTTTCCGAAATCAACAAGGAACCCTTATAGTTTCGCTTTGTCCGTCTGTCTCTCTCTAAGCCCCCTCTCTAAGTCTGTACATTGTGACGAGCAACTACGGAACCCTAAACTGCCCGTGGCCCGACACGCACTTGGTAAATTTTTAACGCATACTGTAGCTCTGTCTATAGGTCTTTTTTCCTAGTTTATACAAAATACACAACACATATAGGACAATAATTACGAATATAACATTTTTTTTGTCCGTCTGTCTGTATGTCCGGAGTTAAATCAAAAACGGCTTAAACAATTTTTGTGATATTTTATACGCACACGGGAAGCTTATGTTAATTTCACAATTGATATGCTACGAGTATAAGAATTGTCATTAATACTTATAGAAATCGTAAAAAAAATACAATAACATATTTTTTATATATTCCTTATCTACATGTCATTCTTTAAATGATAGGCTATAGTATTTTTTTTTTACAATAGCTCGGCACATTGACCTTATTACAAACAATAAACTGATGGTAAACACACTACAATCCAAACTCAACGGCGACCACCAAGAGATCGAAATCCATCGGCGATCGCCGCTGTCATTCCGGCCTGCTTAAATATTTCTTCACATTACGCTTGAAGGACCCGTTGTCATAAGAAGGAGGGAACACATTGGCTGGGATATGGTTCCACAGTTTCACGGCACGACAAAGATAAGACAAAGAGAACTTTTTAGTTCGTGCCGAGATGGAAGTTAGCGTAAAACTGAGAGGCCCAGCGCGTGTGATTCTGTTGTGGAAAGGAGAGGAGGGAATTAGATTAAACAGCTCTTCAGAACATTCACCATGATACAGACGGTAAAACAGACTTAGCGAGGCGATGTTCCTGCGAAGCTGAAGTGGCTCGATGCAATGGGTAACGTCTGCATCATTAACAATGCGAACAGCCCGTCTCTGTAACCTGTCCAGGGCATCGAGGAGGTACTTTGCGGATCCATCCCAGAGGTGTGAACAGTATTCCATACACGGCCGAACTTGTGCCTTATAAAGAAGGTACAGTTGACCGGGCGTGAAAAACCGTCGCACCCTGTTCAGGATCCCTAGTCTCCGAGATGTAGTGGAGATGACACTCCCGATGTAATCCCTGGAGTTGAGGTCGCTGCGAATATCCACACCTAGGATATTGAGGCTGTGACGCATTGCTAGTGAGACGTTCTGAAGAATGGGTAGGGGAGAAAACGGAAACTTTTTTGAGGAAAACGCGCACACCTGAGTTTTCTTGGCATTGAACCCTTTCCCCAGCTGACAGCTACGCTCCAGCGTGTGTCCCGTGCTGCAGCTTTAAATACACCAACTAGAAATGGCTCGCATTAAACCTAGGAGCCTCAACATATCTTTTTTTAACGCGCGAAACCTCCTTCCACAACGGGACCTAATATCCACCTTTCTTAGGGAACGGGAGATAGACGTGTTTCTAGTACAAGAAACACTTCTAAAACCCAGTAGGCGCGACCCTAAGATAGCAAATTACAACATAGTCAGAAATGACCGTGCCACCCGAGGAGGCGGCACGCTCATCTACTACAAACGTTCCCTCTATTGCATGCCAATAGACCCTCCCGCACTTACCAATATGGAAGTGTCCGTTTGTAGAATAGGCATGACTGGCCATCCGTCAATCACGCTTGTCTCTGCATATCTCTCCCCGAGTAAAAGACTCCTTCAGTCCGATTTGGAGGCGCTACTTTCACTCGGTCAATCCGTCATAATAGCAGGCGACCTCAATAGCGGTCACACCCATTTCAACAACTCGCGTAACACCCCTAACGGGGTTATACTCGACCTACTAAGCGATGTGCTCGGCTTTGACGTCATAGCACCGCTAGAGCCCACGCACTTTCAAGATAACTGTCAACCGACAGTACTTGACATAGCCCTCCTCAAAGGTGTTTCACTTCGGTTACGACTTATAGAAGTCGTACACGAACTTGACTCCGATCACCGCCCGGTTATCTTACAACTCGGGCAACCGTTCGACCCCAGTCCGCCAAAAGTCAAAGTAGTTGATTACGCGATCTTAAATCGCTACCTAACGGATAACGCGACTCCGTCCAGCTTAGCTAGGATCCCCGACGTATTAGAATCAACAGCAGACGTCGACTTAGCGATTGATTCCCTGGTCGACTACCTCCAAACCGGTGTAAGGGGGGCCTCGAGAGAGGTGCAAGCGGCGAACGATCGCCGCTTTATACTCCCCCCCGGCTTACGAGCGTTAATCACGGAAAAGAACGCCGCGACACGTGCACACGATTCTTATCCAACGAGGGATAACACCCGTAGGTTACGACGACTTCAGAGAGAGGTCAGAACTCGCATCGACGAGTTCAGAGGTCACCGGTGGGATAACCTCTTAGAGGGTCTCAAGCCGTCCCATCTGGCTTACTGGAACCTCGCCCGCTCTCTGAAGTTAGAAGCTACCGCCCTAATGCCGCCTCTCGAAAGGGGCCCCGATCTCCCACCCGCGTTTGATAGCGACGATAAGGCAGAATGCCTTGCCGCAAGCTTGGAGAGCCAGTGCTCTCCAAACTGCGACAACGTAGATACTGCCCACATCGAAACTATCGAGACCGCCGTTCAGGAACTAACGACGAGTCCCCCCGCGGAAACGTTAACCCCGGTCACGCATGACGAGATTTGTTCTGTTATTAAAGGCCTTAAGCCTAGAAAGTCCCCTGGCCCCGACGGTATCAGGAATGAAGTACTTAAACTTCTTCCCGATCACCTCATAGCTCTTTTGGTCTGCATCTTCAATGTAGCCATAGTCCACTGCTATTTTCCAGCCGTCTGGAAAAAAGCTATAGTTGTAGGTATTCACAAGCCCGGCAAAAAAGCTTCGCTTCCCGATAGCTATCGCCCGATCAGCCTTTTAAACACACTAGGGAAACTTTACGAGCGGCTCCTTCTGAACCGTCTCAAAACCGTTATAGATATTAAAAATCTATACCCTCCCGAACAGTTCGGTTTTCGCGCCCGACACTCGTGTACACATCAAGTGCACCGCCTCACGGAGCACATCACGAGCAACTTTGCCAAAAGTAGTATCGCCCCAGCCCGTACGCTTGCGGTCTTTTTCGACGTAGCTAAGGCCTTCGATAAGGTCTGGCATGCCGGACTAGTCCACAAGCTACATCAATTAGAAGTCCCGGATAGGTTAGTTCATCTAGTTCACGATTTTCTACGCGACCGCACCTTCCACTACCGAGTGGAAGGAGTACTATCTACCGCCCACCCTATACGCTCAGGCGTCCCGCAAGGTTCCATTCTGGCGCCTTGCCTTTTCAATCTGTACGTCAGCGACCTCCCGAAGCCCCCCGGGGTCGAGGTAGGGCTCTACGCTGACGACACAGTCATATACGCGTCAAACAGACACAGAAAAAATCTCGCCTGCGCAGTCCAACGTGCCGTAACCACTCTCGGGGAGTGGTTTCGAACGTGGCGAATAGCTATTAATCCGGTAAAGAGCGCCGCGATTATGTTTGAACCGCATACATGCAAACTACCACGCACGGTAAGACCCCTCTCATTATTCGGTACGAATATCCCTTGGGCCACCAAGACTAAATATCTGGGTGTCACCCTCGACTCGAAGCTTAACTTCAACGCACACGTTACTATAGTCAGGAATAGGGCCATCTGGATCCTTTCCCGCTTGCGACCCTTGCTCAGTTCGGTAAGCAAAATGTCCTTAAGACATAAGCTCACACTCTACAAGATGTGCGTACGTCCGATCTTGACATATAGCTGCGCCGCGTTCGCACATATGTCCAAACATAACTTTGCCCGCATGCAAAGAGTCCAAAATCGGTTTCTCCGTCGCCTGCTTGACCCTCCGGCCTTCGTTAGGAACATGGACCTGCACAGGGACATGAGGCTTCCCTCGATAGAAGCCTATGTGAAATATCTCACCAGGAGATACTTCGATAGCGCTTCGAATCATCCCAACCCGCTCGTAAAATCCACCGTGAACTACGTCCCAGACAACTCGATCCCCGTTGCCAAACGTTATAAACGCCGTCCGCGAAATCTCTTTGTCGATCCCGATGACGACATCGAGAAAGCTAACAATTTCTACGCGTCCGCTCCCGCAACATATGCGTGCTCGCGCCCACGCCCGCGAAACCACCGTTCCCTCCGCAGGGGACGTACGGTTAACTTCGCTCCCGCACACCCGCCACGACCACCCTCCTCTGCGGCAACTCAAGCCTAGGTCCGATCCATCGGCATGGAGCCCTTGAGTCAAGCAGCCGTTCGCGCGATACAGTGACTCTACATTCACTAGCTTTCACAGCCATACATGACACTGCATTATACACACATGCACAACACACAGGTACATAGGTTCTGTAAGGGACCTTTTTTTTTTTTCTTTGTTTTGCCTAGTTAGATTAGACAAAAAATTTCAGACCACTAAATACACATACACATGTTCCTTCCCTCCTCCCAGGGGGCAGAAACATGTATATATGTATAGTTAGTTTAGATCGAATGATAGGGATTTAGTCAGATCGCGACTTAATTGCATACGCGCAACAGTCCGAGCCGAGGTTCGGCCACTTTGGCACCCTCGGATGTTGTTGCTTAGCTTTCGTGGCTGAGTGCCCTAAGCGCTCGCCCCCAAGCCCGGTAAAGCTGTAAAAGCCGCAAAGGCTCCAGGGCCCCTAAGGCTAACAGTATAGTCAGTTCGAAAAAAAAAAAAAAAAAAAAAAAAAAAAAAAAAAAAAAAAAAAAAAAAAAAAAAAAAAACATTGAACTCAACCAAGTTACTTGCACCCCATGTAGATACACGTTGCAAGTATTGGTTAAGTTCAATGACAAGTTCCTCCCGTTTCTTTTCTGTTTCTTCCCGACCACATGAAGGCTTGCTATAATAGCACCCATGAATGGTGCTGTCATCTGCATAGCAATGAGTATGACCTAAAGGTAACATATCATTGATATGCAGAAGAAACAGAGTGGGCGAAAGCACAGAGCCTTGAGAAACTCCAGCGTTTATCGACATGAACTGCGAATCACATCCTTCCCCAAGGACACGAATTCTGCGTTCATGTAGAAAGCCAGAGATCCAGTGGCAGAGGTTGTCGGGAAGTCCATACGCCGGAAGTTTAGAGAGAATGTATTATATAATGAATAATATGAGTAAAAATATAATTACTAGATGAAAATAATTACTTCGTAATAAACGCATGCCATACGGCGCAGCGACGCTAGTAGGGAATATGCATGTAGTTTAAATATAGGACAAATATTTTTATTTTGAATCTTTATTACTATAGAATTACATCTAAAACGTTTTTATTTATTTTTTCGCTTTTTGTTTATAGATTTTAATAATTAAAAAAAGGTTAAAAATACGAGGGAAAATTAAAATCGCAAAACACAAACACAAATCAAATCGTGACGTCAAAGTACGCGTTCAGTTTGTACAAAAGGGTTTTTTTTTCGAACAGACTATAATGTTAGCCATAATGGCCCTGAAGCCTCAAACGGCTTTTACAGCTTCACCCGGGCTTGGGGGCGAGCGTTTAAGGCACTCAGCCACGAAACCACAAACACTAAGCTACTAGGCATTTTTATAGTTTTAAAATTGTACTAGCTGAGCTCGCGGCTTCGCTCGCGTGGACTACTAAAAAACCTTTTTAATTTTTTGTTTTATTTTTTTATTTTTTGGAACTCTAATTATTTTTTTAGAATAAAAGTGAAAGTCCCGTCAAAATCGGTTCAACCGTTTCGGAGATTACCCGGAACAAACAAACAGACAGATTTTGATGGGACTTTCACTGGCAGATAGGTTCCGCACAAAAATATAAAAAGCTTTTTTAGTAGTCCACGCGAGCAGAGCCGCGAGCACAGCTACTACCATATAAAATAGTTTCGACGTTTCACATCTGCCAGGCGACGGCACGACGGCAATTTTTTTTTATAGTAGCACGATTAAGTGACGTCACTATTCCTGATGGTATGTACAGTACAATTCAAAAACAACAGTGACCATTGAGATCTTTGCTAATCTATTGATGATCGTCGTTGTCATACCGGTCTGTAAGTCTCTTTATACATACCAGAAGACAGACACTGTGACAAGTTTCAGAATCTGCATGTGTATGGTGGTCGCGATCCAGTTCGGTAGAAATACCCTACTAACGCGCTTGATTACTGTATATACAAGGGTTGATCCCGAAACTCGACACCTGTAAGTATGTCAATATAGTGGGTGTTACATTTGCTATATAGTGGTCACGATTCAGTCGGACAGTTGTCGTGATCGACCCATCATAAAAGCTTTCTTCTCTTAGTAAGGTTCAACCGGATACTATTAATATTAAATAGGAAATACACCTGTTAAAATATGTAATTGTGCACGTCTGAAAGTCTCTAAAAATCTTCTCCGTTATGTTCTAGTGTAGAAGATCTATGAATTATAAAAATATGTTACACTATTTTTAGTCTTTTTTCAACCGGCCAATATTTCTTAAGTCTAAATCACATCTCGCTTATCGTATTTTTCAATATAGATACACTAAATTACTTATAAAATGGTTTTCCATTTCCATCTATGTCGTAATTTGTTATAAAACATAACAATTTTCAGATAAAACGAATAAATCACTCTACCATCTACAACATATTTATTTTATTGCGTACGATGACGTCAAGCGCGCCAAAATGGCGTGTAATCTCATTGTAGTTTTAAAATATTTATTTGGAAGTTAAATTTTAATATTTGTATTAGTGTTTTATTTTTTATGTCTATGTACCAACGTAAGTAATAATTTAGAAATATAAAAATAATTCATGCATCTTCCCTATTATATTTATTAATATTTTAGCCTTTGATCACAATCTCACCTGATGTTAAGTGACAATATACCTGCCATGGTAACACGTTAAGCCTAGTGGGGAACTAGTCCTCAAGTGCAGCTCCCGAAAATGCCGGAACACACCTATAGGTACTTGGTTTACAGATTTTCAACTTGAAGGCAGTAGCTAACTATGCAAGAAAGCTCAGGTTTGTATCATACAATATTGTGTACACAATAGTTATGTTGATAACGACTGAATACAATTTATCATACTCCTTACAGCCCAGCTTGTCATGATAAATGAGTAGTGGTATACAAGCTAGCAAGCATCTGCGTTTGAACATCCATCTAGTCTAATCTTAGATTAACCGGTATAACTTCTCAGGTGCGAAATTACAACGGACTCGTTCTACCGGTCAGTGTTTAAAACAATAATTAACGTTTTTATGCAATTAATCACAAATAATTAACTAAAATATGAACTCGCTATTACACTGGTAAGTTCGGAGCCTGCCAGTGTTTTCACGGCAATGACACTGTCAGTGTATTTACGTCAATCGACAGTAACCAATCGTTGCTCTTCATCTTTTTATTTTAATGGTAACGTAACATGTATGTCAATGTCACGTGGATAAAATATTTTTATAATCTTCAGAGCTTTAAAAAGATGGTTGCTCTCTTATTAAAATCGCCCAGGGAGTTTTTGTGCCAATTTAAATTTGATGCCTCAAATAACGTAAGTTTATGAATTAAAATTAAAACAACAACATGAAGATTTCGCCAAAAACTCTCTGGACTGTACATACCTACAACACACTGATGATATTAAAAAACCGGTGATAGATAAAATAAATATTTTTATAATCTATTCTTTAAATAAAAAAATTGGTAAATACATGGCCGTCAAGGTGTGTCGCATTCGGGCCAAAATCTCTGTCAAAAACCATAAAACCCAATAAAGACGTTAATTATCCGGTTTTTGTCCTTTCCCGCCGTTTTCCATTAACGCGGCTGTTTTGTGGCGCGCTTCACAAAATGGACGCGTGCTAAATGACCTGTGAACGCGATAACCGCTTTGTAGTAACATTGAAGAACGGAGCGAGAGCGATTTAATAAATACTTGATAATAACAAGGTAAAATAATCATTTTTAAAACACAAATTAATAACCTATACATTAAGTCCATTTCAATGAGCTTAAACGCTCTGCTATAAGTTTGTGAGGAGTTGGGTAACCTGCAGATACCAGATGACGCTGCAGCATCAAGTTAAGATTATCATATAATATAGTTCCCACTACATGCTGGTATTACAAGAACCTTCTTTTCTTTTTCTTCCTAACTTGGCAACCGATCCTCTTTATTGAAAACCATTTACTGCCATTGTCGAGTGACACGTTTCCAGTGTTATGACGATTTCAGGATCCTAACAAGATGTTAGCTCCTTTGTTAGGACTTTCTAAGGAGTTATTGTGGCATTTCAGAATCCATAATCCATGTTTTTATTTACAATCCACTTCACTTGTGCTTTATTATGCAAAACGCCACCTGTATTACACAATATAGGGACACATAACACAAATTTATGAATAAAAAATAAAAACTATACATGACTGTTTTGAGGTCCCGCCAAAAAACTACTACAAGCAAGAAGCTTGTATCAAGAATTAAGAACATTATCTCTCAAGCCGTTGAGTTGTTTTTAATTTTTAAGGCCCTTGGATACACGCTTTTTAAGCCTAACTTCATACTATTCTTGTAATCTACAAAAATAACTTTAACAGCGGGTTATTAAAACTGTTCAAGTAGATTGTGCGACATCCATGCATGCTCCTAATTATTATTTATAATACACTTTGGTTATACACAATAACCAAAGTACATCACACAAAATGGTAAAAAAATTACAAAACATACGTTTATACAATAAAAAAACACTACAATACCAATAAAGATCCCTCTAAAAACTCTTGTAATGTCTTTAAAATAATAATGTAATTATGATTATTCCTATATTGTAAATAAATAATAAAAATCGCTTCCGCTATGCCTCATGTAATATGAGCATAGCTTATAGAGTAACGGCGCGCGGGTCGGATGAGCAACTCACTGGCTCCGTATCCAGTTATCAGCGTGAGGTTAAACGATTTGTTTTGTTGTAAGCGATGCAGCGCGGCGCGGAGGAGAAATATTATGAACTTGCTAAAATTTTGACCCTCTCTATTATCTAAACACCACGTACTTACCTATCTAAATGGTACACATAGTAATAATGTCGCCACTAGAATAGGGAATGACTTATCTGTTTTTCTACCAACTCTATGAGTACATATTCTGTCTTATGTTAACCTGTTTATGCTTAAATGAAAAGTAGTATGTACTATTTCATATTTACTGCATTTTTTAAAGTATGTACTACTTTGTAGGTGTCCTTTTAAGTACTGCAAGCACAAATTATATAACTAAGGAAGTTTTTATCTGTAACTTTTTTTGCCATGTCTATCCGTTATTAGCTTACGTAAGCCTTTTTGTAGAAAAAATTGATTGAAAATAAACATTATGCCATAAGAGTGCCTAAAGTAGTGTATTTTATTTAGTACAGAGAGTGTAAATGGGTTAGTAAAATAAATCTGTTGTTGTTCTGTCTGTAATTCTTTTTTTTTTTATTGTGCTAAATGGCTTTATTATTGGTCATTGAGTTCGAATTTAAGCACGTACGTACGCGATTGAAATGCCAGTTCAACTGAATAGGACGTTACCTGTATTTTAATATATCCTTACTAATGTTATAAATACGAAAGTTAGTTTTTTTGTTTGTTACTCAATCACGCAGAAACGGCTAAATGGATTTAGATGAAATTTGGCACGCAGACAGATTATAACCCGAATAATGATGTAGGATACTTTTTATCCTGGTAAAGGCCTAATTCTGAAGTCCACGCAGATAAAGTCGCGGGAACAGCTAGTTAAAGATAAATCGTTAATATGCTCGGAAGTCAACGTGGCGCCATGGCGTGGCGCTTATGAAAAATTTCTCTGGACTTCGATAATCGCGCATGGTCGCGCACTTAGAAAGAAATTGTTCAGTGTAATCCTTACTACAATCCTAATAATATTATAAATGTGAATGTATGTTTGTTTATTACGCTTTCACGCGAAAACTACTTAACCGATCATCATAACACGTATTCTTGGAGGTATTAGAAGTAACATAGGATGATTTTTGTCGTCCACGCGAGCGAAGCCGCGGGCACAGCTAGTAATATTATAAAGGCGAAAGTAAGTTTGTTTGTTACTCAGTCACGGAAAAACGGCTTAACGGATTTGGATGAAATTTGGTACACAGATAGTCTATACCCTGGATTAACACATAGGATACTTTTTATACCGGTAACAACATTTTTTGTAGTTCACGCGAGCAGAGCCGCCGGCAGATGCTAGTATTATAAATGCGCAAGTGAGCTTATTTGTTTGTTACTCAATCCCGCAAAACAGCTACATGGATTTAGATAAAGTTTGGGACACAGACAACTTATAACCCGGATAAAGACTTAGGATTCTTTTTATCCTGGTAAAGGCCTAATTTTGAACTCCGCGCAGACGAAGTCGCGGGCACAGCTAGTATTGTAATAAAAGTTGTAGATATTCTTTAAAATTAGGTATAGCTCCTTATTCGCGGAGGATACATTCCGTAATGACGCCGCGAATACAGAAACCGTAAATACAGAATTGCAATTTGTATGTGAATACAGGGGATGCGTTTCAAGGTAAGAAAATAAAATGAAAGTTTATTTATAAAAAATTAGTCTTATGTGGAAATTGCAATGAGTTTTAATAAACCAAGTAACAGAAAATAAATCTGATATATTAAAGAATTGAAGATAAATTTTGATGTTTCAAAAGGGTTCCCAAGCGACGTCAGTATAGTTTAAAAGCCGCTGGTTTACATAATTATTTCTCTATAGGTACAGCAAATGAAACAAAATGCGTCGGGAGGATAGGTTGCGGGCTGTACTTCTGCTATCGAATATCTTAATATACTTGTTGGCTTTATACGGCTTTACAGTTCTACTTTCCAAGTTTACATAGATTTTACATATACAGCTAAGTATTCTATGCACATAGGTTTGAGAAACAAATTTGTGAGATAGAGAGTTTTGGCGAGATTTGAGTTGTCATGTAGTGGTTTTTATTGAAGTGAAACTTCTTATGCGACTTCCAAGCGTTGAACGTTAAATGTTAAACGTTAAACGTTTAACGCACATTATCGGTCTCTCCTCTTTGTGTGAGCCAGAGCGAGAGAGCAATATATTATCGGTCTCTCCTCTTTGTGTGAGCCAGAGCGAGAGAGTAAATGTCGGTGTGTATGTATATTGCACACTGTTTAAATAAAATAGAAAATGTCTTTTAAAATGAAGTTTCACTTCTATCGTGTGTGAATCACACACACACTTTTTTTTAATTCTTATCTTCGGTTCTTTGACCTATATTATTTAATATAAACTAGAAAAATGGATTTTGAGTTGCCACAAAAACTCCCTAGGTAGTTTTAACAAGGGAGTCATCATCTTGTTAGACCCGCCAACTTTGAAGATTAGAAAAAACTCGCAGTCTTAAAACACAGACACTGGCAAGTGCTTCTGCGACGCCTATACAAGAAAAAGAAGGGATAGTTGTTAGTGTTTATTGGTCCATGTTTGTTAGCTTAGCACGCCGCCTGGAGAAATAATAATAAATAATTATTCAAATGTGCGAAAAACAAAGGTAATTTTGATTATTATATTTTAAAATTTGAGTTATCAACATTGTAGGCGACGCGTTATAATTTTATTTTTGTATTTTTAATTATTTAATAAAATGAGGTACAACAGAGACGAACGTACTCGACACCGGAGGGGGCGGGCGTAAGTAAATTGCAAGTCAGTCGCAGTCGTCTCGGTAATTACTTGGACGTTGCGTTCGCATCTGTCATTTTTTCTACACCCGCAACAAACATTGTCATGTTTAATATTATTAATATATTTATGTACATTATAAATATATATATATTGAGCGTGTACAATAAATAAAAATATAAAGCTTTATTTAGCTGATATTGATATATTGAAGTTTGAAAATAAAACGCAAAAAATTTGACAATCAGCTGTTTCGTATAACCCACAGAGTACAATATTTGTATATAGGAGAAGTATAACCTCTCATATTTCAAAAAGTAACAAATACGTTTTAACGGGTATTCAGGGAATTTATAACAAAATGCGATATTTGTCTCAATTATTCCAACCTGTGATCACAATACCTAAGAATGCCAAGATTAAGAACACCGAAATCACCTGTAAAAGTCAGAAGGTTGGTAAGTTTTTGTTATTGTAGAGAAATGATTTTAATTGCATATAATTGTAGTACAATTCAGAAACTACAGGAATATAGATATGATAGCGAATTCTGGTGCTTTTCCCACTTCCTTTGAACACTTCAGCCTTGATTATATTTATATAAATCGCATGAAAGCAGTCGATGTTTTGGTGTGATCGTTTCTTTATCATTTGTCGTTAGTTTCCGACTATAAAGGTTTATTTTGGTAGGACTTTAGAGGGTGGGGGAAAAGGGGATTGAAGTAAAACATAATCGTCTGTGAATAAAAAAGTGCGAAAGTAGTTAGTTTTTGATAAATTAAAAGTGATTTTTTAACGGCTCACCTGTTTCTGTCATTTGTGTGATCATGTGTGTTATTGAACGTAAAAAATCCAGTGCACAACCAATATTGGCTGTAATATAACTTACAAATTATATTAATATAATTTAATATAATCATATATTAATACAAATTAACTAAAAATAATCAATACCACTATGGTGGCTGAACACATCAAACAGTTCCTAGCTCAGTATCACTGAACATATATTTTTCAAATCTATAATGTATGTAATAGACTGGCTGGAAAAGTTTGTCTCTGATGATATATATTAGTTCTATCAATTCAGAGTTGTTAATTTATACTAGATATATATTAGAATGGAGCTATGTTTTTTTTTTAATATAAGATCTTTATATTTACCAAAGGTACTACTATAACATATATATAACTAAATAAAGATATACAAAAACTAACCAAAGAATTATTATTTTTCTTTAAAAAAAAAAATATATTAATAAAAATTATAACTTATTATTTATACAATAATCTTAGTTAGATTACTAATACTTAAATAATACTAACAATGGCATGTTATTTACGAAAATAACATAAAAAGTCAAAACAAATGTTCAAAATCATCTCAAATGTATTAATAAATGTGATTTTAAAGAGATGTTTTCTCAAAAACTATTTATTTCTGCTGTGTAAGATTTTATATTTAGCATAATTATATAATGATCTAACTGTAGAATAAATATGAAGTCTCAATTCGACAGCATGTAATGTAAAGATAAGCCTTTATTTTAGTTACAATCAGAAGTTTTTGTTGCATCAATATGTAATTAATTGTTGTGTCCATGTGTAATGTATTTTTGAGTTTAATATCATGTTTCATTGTGTTTATATCGAAAATACCTTTAACACAATACATTTGAACTCTTCTAGCTCCTTCTAGAATGTGGACTCGTTCGTCCTACAAGCTCAGGTCTCTTCACACTGCTACCGCTGGCTCGGCGAGCACTAGATAAGCTGGAAACACTAATTAAAACTTGCATAGAAGCAGCTGGAGGTCAAAGAATATCATTTCCGTCCCTAACCTCAGCTGGGCTGTGGGAGAAGACTGGAAGGTTGGAGGATGTTGGTCCTGAGCTGATGAAACTTGAGGATAGACATGGAAAGAGATATCTATTAGCACCCGTAAGATATTTTGTACCTGATTGTAAAACCAACTGTAAAATGACTCCCTGCTCTTTAGTGAGGGAAGGCATTGGCTTAATAACATCAGATTTCATACACTGTAGAAACTACACTCCAGTATTGTTCAACTACAGAATAGTTCTATGAGAACATTTCTCAAATGTTTAGGTTCTGTTTCCAAAGACAATAGACAACAGATTCAACAAAACTACACTGTCAAAATGGCACCAATCATATTAGCACTAGATAGCATCAGTCCGAACTTTTACAAAGCTAATTTTGTATATAAATATCTTGTGTGCATCTGTTAGTGATATCCATTTGAACAACTTGACAGCTTGAGGTTATATTCACATAATACATAATATATTTGTTTTACCGAGACAAAGGTACATTGCTATATTAGCATCCAATATGTTGTGCTGTGGTTGCGCATATTAACCCTATATTTTAAATCTCTTGTTTTTAGCACTCACCTTTTTTATGTATAAGGAACTTCAAAATTTCGTAATTGGAGATCCATCAATTTACACTCGGCAGTGTTTGTCAGTCTTAAGAATTTTATTAAGTACATGTGTACTAAACATTCATAATCATTTCCAGACTTATGAGGAGAGTTTGGCGGACTTGCTCGCAGATGTGGGACCCATTTCACATAAACAACTGCCCTTCCTGCTCTATCAGGTATGTAATGTTATAGCATCCTTCGAATGTTATGATGATAAAGGCACGTAGGGTGCTGTGAAGCAGGCGTGGATTTAAGGAGTTAAGACCTCCCCCCCCCAAAAAAAAACTATATATAATTTTCAATTATCATAGAAAATTTTATTTCTTTTTATTTTAGTTAAACTTTTGTTAGTTTAGATAAACTCTCTATAAACTTCCTTAGTTAGCTATGACCCTCAAGTTGTGAAATTTATTGTAAGGTTTTAACAACCCATATTTAGTGACAATGCAGCCAAAGGTGCTGACACTCAAAATGGACAACTGAAATTCAAATTGGAATACATTTTAAAGGTGGTCGCTGGCCAAATAAGGATCACTATATGGCCCTACCAACATGCAATATTTATATTTATATAAATTATAGATCAGCAACAAGTACAGGGATGAGCACCGTCCGAAGCATGGTCTGTTGAGAGCCAGGGAGTTCTCAATGCTGGATGCGTATGGAGCTCACAAGAGTGAGGACTGCGCCAGGGCTGTATACCACCAAGTTGGTGACACATATCGGAGACTCTTTGAACTGATGAACTTACCTGTATATAAAGGTATTAGCTGAGACCCACAGCTTCTCCTGTGTTAAATTATTCAATCGGTTCACCTCCGCACCCATTACATCCTACACGGATGTGTGCTACACAACTATCATACTCGCCTACAGTTTTCCAGATTGCGTCACGTTCATAGTTACTGTTTCCCCTTGTAAGAGTCATTGCGTGAGGTTAATAGTTCCTTCCTCAATAAATTGTCTATAAAATGCAAAAAGAATTGTTCATATCTAATTGGTAGAGCCAGACATTAGCTCATTCATACAAACCCTTAAGCTTTATAATATTAGTATCAATTTTATAATCGGTATTAGACATCAATAGGAAAATACATCATAAATATTTACTTCTATTAACTTATATTACTATTTATTTGAGTAAAACGCCATCTATCGGTGAATATTGTGTTCATCTATAGATCATTCAGATTCATTCTCACACTGCTTTTTTTTCATTAGCTGTCTGAGCCCCCCGGTTTCACCCGTATTACATTTATTTAGTAAACTCCACGACACTGCCGCCAACACACTAGCCCTAGCGTAGCCCTATCGTTGTTTCACTTCCTATACCGTTATTGTTGTTGCCTATAACTTGCCAGATTGCTTGACGTAAATGGTTGCTGCTCCGCTCCTCAGGGTCGAAGCGCGAAGTTATATAGCCTATATTATTCCCCATGATTTTGACTATCGTATACAAAAAGTTTTTTTTTTATTGTTAGAGATTACCGTGTTTAAACAATTTAAAAAAAAACTTTTCAGCTTTGTCTATACTATCTATCCGCGTGCGCTGGCGTGGTGATACGTAAATACAATGTTCTACAAAAATATTGCTCCTTAGTACATCTAAAAAAAATGTCTGCGATACAATATGCCTATCTCTGATACATAAGCCACAATAATGTATTTTGTGACAGTTTTATTGAAAATTAAAAAGTGATTTAAGAGCATTATTTTAGGCATGGCATATATTAATATCCTATTATCCTAAAGATTACCTTAGCGACGTAAGTTACTTCAAGTTAGTTTTATGAAGGTAAACTTTGCCTTTATAGCATGTTATTTGGATGAATAGTTTGAGAAATAATGTACAATTAAAATAATTCAACACTCGGCTCGGGTCTATGACTAGGTGTAGTGACGCGAACGTCGTGTGAATTGTGACATCATGTAACCACCGGGCCCAGTTAGTTATATTATATAGTATAGATTTGACTTGTTTCATTCTTTTACAATGAGACCCAATCGTGAGTAAAGGAAAACATTCTGTTGGAATATTCCATAGCATGAAAGTCACCTGACTTTCTACCACCCTCAAAATTAAAACTACCTTGCAGTTGCCTTGAAGTCCCACTTCTGATTGTAGCTTGGTATTATTTTTGACTCCTTGATTAACTGACACGATATGCGATTATGTTTCAGTGGAAGCTCCTTCAGGAGATATGGGTGGATCCCTTTCACACGAGTGGCAACTACCGGCGAACTCCGGCGAAGATGAGATAGATGTGTGTGCGTCCTGCTCGCACGCTACCCTCGCTAGCGAGGCGCGAAAGAGATGCAGCAAATGCGGAGGATCGACTGAGAGAATGAACAGTATAGAAGTGATATTACACATATTTTCTAGTTTATTTATGTGCATTTTCTACCACATTCAGCTAAAATTATTCACCCCCCTCACAAGGTGTCGGTACTAAGCGCGTGGTAACGCCTATGATTTTGTGTCATATCGTGTATACTAGGATGGTTCAATTTTTGATTTTTTTTTGTTCATACGATCCCAAATGTTTGGCTGAAGACTAAGGTCTGACTTGGATATTCCTTTGTATTCACCCAACTACCTATTTTGGATGCCAAATTTGAATTTTCTAGGTCATCTGAAACTGGGTTAGAGTTTTGGTCTATAGGTCAGTCAGTGATAAAAATGACAATTTTTACTCGTTAATATCTAAATAACTGTTTGAGGTGCGTTTATGAAATTTGGAGCACATATTTATTTCGCAAGTCTCAATATATGAGCCAAATTTAACATGTTTATGTGTAATAGTTTTTGAGTTATGAGGGGGTCAAAAGTTCCAAACAGTTCGTGTAATATTAGATACGGTACTGCTCGCCATTCTGTTAGCTTGTACTTGGCTTGACACGCTACAGCCTTTTGATAGAATTGCATTCCTATGTGAGGACATTAATATCAGGTACAGTTTTCAGGTAGGCCACACGTTCATCCTAGGAACAAGGTACAGCGACCCCCTTGCTGCGCATTACGTACCCCCCGCTGGACCCTCACAGCCTCTCGTCATGTCCTGCTATGGGATCGGGATCACCAGGTGATAACCAACTATAAGTTCTGTCATACTTTTAATAATATCTTACCGTCTCGCCAAAGCTCATCATAGTGTCTTGCAAGTTCAAGATCCCTAAAGGAATAGGAAATAGTTTTAGCAAGCATGAAAACGAAGTTCCTTAGTGTTGGTTTGTTAGCGGATAGAAGAGTAGTTGTTTGAGGTATTGAGACACAGTGTAGTCACTGTGATCGTGCAATAAATAACGAGGTAAAAGGCGGGAGCGGCGTGGCAGAAAATTAGTGTCATACTGTTTACTAATACATGAGTACTACTCATAAATAAGAACCAGTCAAAGTGACTAGATTTGATGCATCTTATATCAATATCAGCTAGTTTATGTGTGTAGATTGTATGTTGTTGATTTCATTGTGGTAAGCCTAAACGGGTACCTGAATGATGACTATCGAGAAATCCTTATTCCTTGGACGGTATTAAAAAACGGACAGTACCATCAAAAATATAAATATACACCTGGCAATTCTGAAACGTGATATTCAGAATCAAGACACTATGACTGTCTTTTTTGTTCATGGTGGTTCGTGTATCCCATTTACCCCACGAGGAGTTACACGTGATGGTTTGCTTGCAGGCTGATGGCGGCCGGCTTGGAGGCGCTGTCGAGCGAGAAGAGTCTCCGATGGCCGGAATCTATAGCACCTTATGACGTCATCGTTATAGGTCCCAAGGTAATAAATAAGTCAGTTTTACGTCCCGACTCTGAACAAACCGTTTTAACCAATCACGAGCCGCCGCTCTGACGTGCTCTATTAGTGTTCCAAAGGACCAATGGGATGATCGCTAGATGACGTCATGCGGCCGAATACAAAAAATCTGCGTCGATTTATATTCGTCAATTAATAGAAATATTTAAATAATGATATATACACACTAAGGGTGCCCCGCGGCTCCGTATGCATTTATTACGCAGTAGTTATTTTCATCACGTAATCTTATCTTTACTCATATTAATGACAATTCTTTAGCCAATTATTGGACATTGGTATAATATTATAGTTCTCGTGTACAAAACTTCATCAAAATCAGTTAAGGATTAACAAAAGTTTAACAATTTTTTACTTAATTTCAGACATACCTACAAACAATTAATGTTATATGCGTGATCAGAGACCTTTATAAGAGATATTTACCAGAAAATTTAGGAAAAAAAACACACATAACAACAGATTTATTTATATAGATACTAGCCGGTCCTCGCGGTTTCATCCGCGTATAATTTAAAAGAAATCGCCGATTGATGATTTATAATACTTCAATATAGACAATATTTTTATCGGGCGGTCAGATTTAAGCGTCTATAGTCATAAACCCAGGCCGAGTGTTGAATTATTTTAATTTTACATTATCACCCAAAATATTAGTCCAAATAACATGCTACAATAAGCAAAGTTTATTTACATAAAATTATTTTGATGATGAAGTAACTTTCGTTCGTAAGGATTAATATGCAATGCGTAATAATAATGCTCTTAAATCACTTTTCAATTATCAATAAAACTTTGTCATAAAAAAGGCCTTATGTGGACTTTTTTTAATGTACTAAGGAGCAATATTTTTGTAGAACATTGTATTTACGTATCACTAACCATTACGCCGGCGCACGCGGATAAAGCAGTTAGAGAGCGCTATTTATTCCGACTTACTTAACAAAAAAATATATTTAACGCTAACTGAGAAGTGTAGTCTAATGCTAGATAGCCTTATTATTCCTCGTGAATCTGATTTTTTTTTCTCGTGAAGAATTTTTCGGATCCGATTGGCAGTTTCAGAGATATGCTTGTTTAAACAAAAAAATTTTGCAGCAGTTTACATGTGTTAGAAGTGAAACGTACAGAAGAAAAAAAAATCTTTAAATCCTTTTTAAATATTCTAAATCAGTGGTATTCGTACTATCGAGAACTATCGTGCGTACTGCGTATGAAGTCTGGTCTCACACCACTGGGCCAATCCGACGACGATCACATCATGAAAATCAGGACTTGTATTAACCGTGCATAGTGTAAATGTATTCTATCTCATTCTTTCGTAGGCTAAATCCTATATATGTATGTGGTTGTCTCTTTTTCGTTTCATCGAGTTTCAAATCACAACGGTGCTAAAGAAGTTATCACTTCAAAAACTCTTCCGCCTTATTATATTACTATAGATAAAAAAAATTGAAGTTGTGTCTGTGTTTTCGAAAATTCTTATGTTAATATGGTTAACGTAATTAACGTTAACAAAACACGTGTTTGTCGGTTTGTTTTTGTTTTTATTAGCAAAGGACTTTTCAGGGCTTAATCTAGGCTGGTTTTTAGCGACTTTTCGGCAGTGTGTTCAATAAAATGTGTATTTTTTATCGTTGTATGTTTTTTTTGTCGTAGTGGCCACAATCTCACCTGATGTTAAGTGACGATGTGGCACAAGATGTGGCACGCTAAACCTAGTGGGTCGACTGGCTCTCAAGTGCAGCTGCCGGAACATACCTATTGGTGCTTGGCGACAGATTTTCAACATGAGAGTGGTAGGTAGCCAGGCGGGCATCAGGAAAAGCCCTACCACCATGGTATGGTCTCCTCACGATGTTTTCCTTCACCGAAAGCTCAGGCTAATTGCAGGGATTCGAACTCACGTCAGTCGACGCAAAGTCGTACACGCTACCACTGAGCCATCATTGCTTCAGTAGAAGGAGCTGGCAAAGTACTCACTCCGGTGATTGTTCCAGGAAGGATCTAAAGAGTGGTCAGCTCACGGCTTGGAGCACATTCACCAGTTGTCGGAGACAATAGCTCGAGTACGAGGACTGCGGGACGAGGTCCTGATTGATGACAGACACCAGCTCACCATTGGCAAACGGCTCATGATGGCTGACAGGTATTCACAGGATTACTACTACTATTATTACTTTAACGTGTGTATCTGTGTGTCTGTCTGTTGCATCATATCTCAGTTTTTTTTTTAAAGGTGACTCTTGGTTGGGAGTGTTTTTAGCTATGATTTAAGAAAATCAATACAGCCGTTTGAAGATTATCAGCTCTTTCCTAGTTGATAAATGAAAGTGAGCATCTTTCACAGGTCTGACCGAGTCGTAATTTGGTATTCTGTCAGTTCAATGATATTAGAAGATTATGGTAACCTTAACCTGAAGCTGCAGCATCATTTGGAATTCGCTAGATACCTAAACTCCTCAGCAACTTACAGCGGAGATATCGTGTTTGGGCTCATTGAAATGGACTCAATGAATAGATTATTTGTATTTGTTTCAAGTTAATTAAAATTCTTTTATCCCAACAACCCAACAACAATTGGGAATTTGAAAAAAAATTGATTTTTGTATGTATTTTAAAGCTTCATAATAATTATGATAATAATCAATTGGAAAAACTCTTAAAACATTTTTTTGTTATTAATAATGAACAATTGAAAATTGTAATATTTTAAAAAGAATCACATGACTACGAACGCGCCACGATTGATTGCCAGGTTTGTGACGTCATAATGTTAAAGGAATTTCATCGATTTAGTGTCAAAGCACTGTATCAGCTGTGTGCTACAATGAGTAGAAATTAGCATTGTGACGTCACACGCGCTCGGATTTATTCGGGAACGATCGGGAGTTTATTTTGAAATAACTTTTGAAATATTGCGAAAAAAAAAGATATAAAAATAGTTTGTTATAAAACTTATATATGATCTTTCCAATTATTACACAAAATAATAGTTCAAGAACCCAATTCTATTTGATCCGAGTAATATTGTTAACCCTCGTAAAAAAACAAGGTTTGCCCTGTTCTATCGCACAGGACTTATCTGGTTAAGCCACTCTATACTGTTCTTAGTAGCATGCTAGATAACAGAGTAAATAATACTCTTTTCATTTATCCGCTGACTCAATCTAAGTATAATATTAAAACAAGGAATTGGTTACTAAATCTAACGTATCAGGAAACTGACGATTTATTTAAAATTGTAGCTTAACCTATTCCAATAAGTATATTTCACTAAAATACACTATACTTGTAGGCACACACAATTATACACACACACATACATAAATCACATGTACACACAAGCATACAGCCAGTTACAATGGTTCTAATTTTATTTATAGTCTAATATTAATTTAATCTTGGAAGGAACCAACTGCCAAAATTCAGATTACCCTAGTTTGATAGTTGGGGGCACTTACTTTGTATCTTTTCTTCTTTTCTAAATAATCACTATTGATTTTTTTGATATCCGGTTCAGTTGCGACTACCTTTCACGTGGTAATAAACCCGTCAGAATGACTCTATTGGGACTCCCTATTATGTTTTAAGATCAGCCCGAGGCTTGCAGGCTGGCATGATAGCGACGGTACCGTAAACTAACCATGTTTAATAAAAAAGAAAAATTCGAGGTAATTAATATATCTTTCAGAATGGGATATCCCACGATAGTGGTGTGCGGAAAGTCGGCATTAGAGCCCCCGGTACGTTACGAGGTGTACCGCTGTTCCCCCACCACCGACACGACTCTGCAGCTACTTACCGTCGAACAGATTCTCGATATGCTCGGACAGAAATCTGAAAGCGTCAAGACATATGTTAATAAAGCTTAATTTTAATTCTCTGTTGTTTTATTTCTCTGGTTTGTCTCGACGATTGACGTCAGTTAAAACAATATAATGAGCCTGTTTTCCTGAGCTTTCGATAACGAAATCACGAAGATACCTCCAGTACCCACATATTTGACCTATATTTGACATCATCAACACGTCATATGTGTAAAATTTATATAAATATGATCCACATGATGTCAGTGTAAGGCGTTAATCCCAAGTTACATAAGTATCTCTTAGAGAAAGAAAGCCTACGTAATCTAGTACTTTTTACTGTGAAACTAATGATTTGTCGTGAAATTAAAAATAAAAAGGTTGGTTTTGTCAAAGACCGGCACAGTTTTAATACTAGAAGAAATACACGTAAATTAGTCGTACCGTGTTTTAGACTTAGTAAGACTGATTAAGGTATCTTATGATTATGGTATGATTAAGGTATATTAAGGTTTGTGTAATTGTGTTTGGTTCTATAATAAGTTCACGAGGCACATTACTGATTTGTCGGTTTAAGGCCCATGTCAAGCAGGTTTTACTGTCAAAAGGTTATTATAGGGTGAATGATAGTGATGTTTGGAAGTGACTCTCTCTCTGTGCATCCACTAAATTATTAATATGGTAATTGACTGTAAATATTATTTATACAGTTAATTAAAAAAAAGTTAAGACCGATCGAGTTTCTTGCCGGGTCTTATGACTGGGATGTTTCCGAACCAGTGGTAGAATAGTAGTGTTTGCCGTTCATACGTGCCTTCTTATTGAATAAAAATTGAATTAAATTGAATAAAGTATTTTTAATTTAAACACCGATTTTATGTAAGTGTAGTTTACTGAGTTTTAGAATTAGTTTATTTCACAAAAGCAAATAATGTATTTCGAAATTTTTTACAATTGTACGTTCGTGAATAAACAATCGCCACGTTCCGGTGACACCAAAACCCATTGAAGAAATTCAAACATTTCTCATTTGCATACAACAAAACACATGAAATGTGGTACTATTGTGAAAGTTTACGTTTTTTTTTTGTTATTTCTAACAAACAAATATGATGATAGCAATCAATAAAACAAAGATGTCTGTCGCTATAATGACCGCGTTTTTTTTTTAAATTCTAATAACACAGGCAATGTTTTTGTATGTCATTGATTAAATTATTTCCTTTTGCTAAAATAAAACGCTGTCCGAGTGGAGATTTAGGTCAATTTCGAAAGTATTTTTTTTGTATTGTCTATCGTAACGTAATGACCACATTTAGGTAGATAGTAAGAACGGACTTTACACTTTATTTCATCTTCGAAAATTCTGCGACCAATAAGAACTACATGACAAACGACAGCTAAATGCAGATTAGCATAGTTCTCGGAAGCGCTAACGCCATGTTAAATATGGAATTAGTCGCATTCTTGCGTAGTTTTCCGTATCAGAGAGTGTCTTCACTTCGGCTCGAACTGTGCAGTGTGCCTCAAGTAATTGTACTAATAATGCCGTTTAATTATACAGTATACTAGCAAAACCAACTCCTATCCTCTAATTACGTATTTCGCAATAGTAAAGTGATTGCAGAAATCGCCAAATATCCGCATCCAAATATCAAAGTGGCAAATTCGTATTAAAATGTACCGAAAATATCCTGAATTTGCGATTTCAAGCCAGTATTTAGCGATTTCTGCTATCGCTTTCCTATTACAAAATTTTGGGGTCAGTTCGGCTAGTATGCCGTGGAACTTTATTATTAACTAGCAAACGCGGCTGCGCGTTGATGTGGCTCAGAAAAAAAGTGATTTTTTGATCCGCTCGCTATTAAACTTTACACGATTACCCGCTGGGCTAATATGAATATTATCTGAAAATTTCATCAAAATCGCTTCAGCCATTTTGGTGTCCATTGGGAGCATACATACAAACATGTATTTTTATACTATTAGGAAAAGAAGTATTAATTTAGTCTTTTTATTTAGTAAATATTTTAATTGTTATTCAAATTGTTTCTTTGTATTGAACTACCATACACCAGATGAAACAGAACCCTTAAATAGAGAGAGAAGAAAAAGGCATATGTCTAAATCTAAACTAGTAGGCGCTTAGAAGACAAGGTCAAGCTGGCGTCCAAAAACCTCGGTGTACTGAACAAAGCGAAGCGATACTTTACCCCGGGGCAAAGACTGTAGTTATACAAAGCGCTAGTTCGACCCCATATGGAGCATTGCTGTCATCTCTGGGCAAGAGAACCTGGATACCAGCTTGAAACATTTGACTCGGCTCAAAAACGAGATGTCAGAATTAATGGCGATCCCAAACTCACAAAAAGTATCGAACCTTTAAGTCTGAGGAGAAAGTTCTTTGTGTTCTAGTTCCGTTTGTATAATGGTTTGAGTTTTGAAGAATTGTTCGACGTGATGACAATGGCTACATTGCACCGCTCGCCATCAGCAGAGAGTTCATCCTCACACCTTGGAATTGTCGCAGACTTTCCGGTTTCAGAAGTTTTTCCTTGCGCGAACGCACCGGGTGTGGAATGAACTTCCTGCTGAGGTTTTCCCTGGGGAGTATAATATGAGGTTCTTCAAAAAGGGAGTGAATAGGTTTCCATAGGGTCGGCAAGGCGCATATGATGCTTCTGGTGTTGCAAGTGTACATAGGCTGCGATAAACGCTTACCATCAGCGGGCCACAGGCTTGTTTGCCATCATCGAGGAATTAAAAAAAACTGTATATGATGGTGAGCATAGTGCAATCCCACAACATCGGCGGCCACCGAGGGATCTAGAATGCTTCGTCAGTCGTCGCTATGATGCCGGCCTGCTCAAATGTATTTTCACGTTATGTTTGAAGGACTCCATTTTGTAGGAAAGAGAACCACACTGGAGAAAGTTCCACAGCTTCACAGTAAGGCAAAGACATGATGTCGAAAATTTCTTCATTCATGCCGAGATACAGGTTACCTTAAAGCTCTGGCTCCGGAGCCCAGCGCGTGTGGTTCTGTTATGAAAGGGAGAACAGGAAATTAGGTTGAACAACTCTTCAGAACACTCGCCATGATACAGACGATAGAACACGCTCAGCGAGGATGTCCACGAGCAGTTGAAACGGCGCGATGAACTTAGTAACGTCTGCATCATTTACAATGAATGGATTTACGAATAACCTTGTAATGACTCTACTTTCGAGAGATCATTACATTATTACGCGAATAAATTTAAAACAATATCATGATTTATAACATGCGGTATTACACGGTTGTATTCAATTTGTCACGGTTGTAGCGTTTAACTGTCAAAAGGTAAAGATTAATTTACAATGGTATATGTTTTGATATTAAATAATTGAAAAAAAAACAGGTAAAGTATGTATGCATGGAATAGACATGTAGTTTCACTTCAAGTATAGAGATAAGACGAATTATAGTATAGCATCGTTGTTAAATCATGTTAGTTTATAAGTTGCAAGCTTTTGTAAATATTCTTCAACCAATAAAGAGCAAGCTGAGTGTACGCACGTCTTACAGTATTGCCATCCCGCTCGATAGTAGTAAGTCCCGCTCTGATTCAGTGCGCGGCAATGGTGCACACTGATAGATAAACCGTTGTCGCGCCAGGTAATTAATTATACACGTGTAGTCGCGAATGGCAGAGCGAGATGCAGATGTGAAGCGGGATGGCAAGTACAGTTCAGTTAAAAAAAACACTCTAGAAACAAGCTGCAAGTACTCTCCACATCTAAATAGCAAACCTATTGTGAATCTTTGAAAGCCAAACAATAATCCGGAATCATCGCATCGGGTATCGTCGTAATTTCTCCAAAAACTCAATCGCGTAAGAGTCGCTGATGACGTGATAGAATAGTTGCGACTCAACATTCATGAAACACATTGTTACTGGTGACGAGACGGGAGTTTACGAATTTGACATGCAAACTAGTCAACAAGCTTCGGAGTGTCGCCTTCAAACTGAACCGAAACCGAAAAAACCACGCCAAAGTCGATCAAAAGTCGCACAGGGCCATCATTGTAAACGAATTTTTGACCAAAAGCTGAAGAAATACCATCGAGTAACCAGATATGGTTCCAGTCGACTTCTTTCTTTTTTCTAAACTCAAATTACCACTTGGTGTCGTTTCGATCCGTTTCATTCGTTAGAAGACATAAAGAAGAATTCGCGACGAGAACTAAACTCAATTACAGAAAAAGCTTTTAATAAATGGTTTGATGATTGAATTATTCGTTGGTGTAAGTGTACCGTTTCTGAAAGAGCATGCTTTGAAGGTGATAAAATAAATTTGGATGAAAAACTAACATTTTAATAAAGCCTAATAGTTTCCCCGCATATGACCTTCTTTGCGTATGATACCGGATACCGATCGTAATCGGCTTCACATTTTTGTGAGCGGCGCGCTTCGCCAATTTGGCGACACGCTCGTTTCCGATTGTGCCCATGTGAGGGTGTTAGTTAGACAGGCGGGCATTAGAAAAATGCCTTACCACTGAGCTATGATTTCATCATTGCAGGGATTCGAACTCACGTTCATAGACGCGATGTCCGTACACGCTACCACTGAGCCATCATTGCGTCAATAGGTATAGATATGTAATAAACATTATTTATGCTAAGTAGTGCTACGATGGTGTTGACTTATGCGAATTGCATAAAAGCGTCTAAAATTTAATAATAAGAAAAAATGTCCTTAACATTTAAAGCATTATTCTAATTCATTAACCATAAAATAATCTTATTATGTATTTATACAAAACAGAGTTAAATGTGAAAGTCTCCTTACTATAATAGTTGTAGGTACATCGGTTGTACAACGGACGGTTAACTTTTTTGTACAAACGATACGAAACCTCGGGCAGTCGTTGGCTCGACCGCAGACAGTGAACGTGTGTAGCAGAAAAAAAAAGTTTGAATTTAAAACAAGTGTATCCACTTTTACAAGGTTGGTAAGTTTGTTTTTGTTATAAAGTTTATCAAAAAAAATTTACATACGTTACATAGGTTTTATGATTATTATTTATTTTGTTCAGTGTGTGTTTATGTGCATAATTGACGTAATTTATTGTCGCATGAGTTTTTTTTGCCTTGTTAAAACATTTGTTTCGCGTTTTGTTGCGTTGAATGATTTGTTAGGTAATTGATTACGTTTTTATGTAATCTAATAACCATCGCATACACAAATCATACATGTGTACTACTTTTATCAAACATGCAATATATTTTAGAAAGTTGTTATTTTTTTTTTCAATATTCTGTTAATATTTTTTAAGTTAAGCTATTTTGAATAAAGTTCGTCAGTATAATCATGATTCGCTTTAATTTTTTTTTTCTTTCAACTGACTAAACTGTTAGCCATAATGGCCCTGAAGCCTCAAACGGCTTTTACAGATTCACCCGGGCAGGTTCGCTTTAAAAATGTGGCTCAACTTTAGATCACATATAGTCGAGTATATACTTCATACAATCATAAACTTCATATTTGTTTTACAGGTAGATCATTATAGCAAAATGGTACTTATCGTGTGTTGCTAGTTTATTGTGTTTTTAAAATAATGATATCACCAAACAGAACTAATCGTAACACTGTGCGTAAAATTATACCTATTGATAAGTTTTTCTTAATAAAAACTTTGAATCCTTCAAATGTGAAGGCCGAATAAGGAAGGCGACATAGAATCTCTCGTGGGTCATTCAAAGCGTTATTTTTTTTTATAGTTTTCTGAATTATGTAATGATAATAGTAAATTCTCAGGTATTTTGAATAACACTAAATATTTGCTCTACATACATATAATAAATTTGAAGTGTCCTATTGTTTTTATTTTTAAGTTTGACATTATTGGTTGTGTTGGCGACATATGAAACAAGTAATTAGGATGTAGAAGTATTATAGATAGAAATAACAAATAAATAACTATTTTATAGAAATATATGATATAATTATGTTAAGAATGTTTCCAAATATAATATTGATATTTTGTTTACAATGTATGGAATATGTATAGAGTTAGTACTTGATAATACGATTTTCATTAACATGTTTGTTTCATCTGTTTAAGTAACTGTTAATTATTGAAATGTGTATTAAATTTGTGTTTAATCTTATAGAATAGAATGCTACATAGAGATTAACAAGATATGTAATAATTTAATAGTGATTTTAATAATAAATACAGCGAACGGCGGGAAATACATACACTGCGCATAGCTCGACACGCACTTGGTAATATTCTTGTTTGTTTTATCTACCTACGTGAGTACTTAAAGTGCAAATATGTAATTCATTTTTTGTACCATTTTTTATACCACAAATCTGGCAAATAAGCATAGACCGCCTGATGGTAAGCTGCTACCGTAGCTTAAAGACGCTTGTCATACCATAGGTATCACTAACGCGTTACCCACCTTGCACCCTCCTTCCCCAAGGAACTCTTAAAACCCTACTTACCGCAGGAATACAACACTAGGTTATTTGGCTGCAATCTTCTGTAGGGTGGAGGTATTCCACCAGTCGGGCTGCCCCAATAAAGAGAAATCTCCAAAGAAATTTTTCTGTGCCCTACCTCTTTTAACCATAGCAATGGTATTGTTTTTTCTTCGTTACTTTTGTAGCGAATCTTGGTTAGCACAGTGATTAGGTATAACCAGATAATGCTATTTAGATTATAGCCACGAAAAGATTGCCGTTGATAATTTACATTTTGATTTTGCTTATTAAATACATATAACATTTGATATAACCTCGAAAATTCAAGGTTCAATTCAAAATTCCTACTACCTCTGCGATTTATCATTCACAGTGGATAACTCGCTCCTAAATCACATTGTTCTTTGCCTCCTTGCATAATAAAAATCAACGGTAGGTATGTTTTCTAAAGTCAAACCGGGAACTTTACACTTTAGTTTGAATAAATAATATTAAGTTAGTCCCTGAGAAAGTCTCGACGATTTTATAACTTATAAATATTCCTTGTACTAAATTAGATTTTAACGTCATCGTGAGGTCAATGTGACCATTACATAATATTTTTCATTTGAATGTTGTCCTCGAAATCAATCTTAATAATATTTCAATCTTGATTTGTTATCGTCAGTGCTTTGTGAATGCTTACAATTAAATACAATAATAAAATAACGATAATGGGAGAGTATGCCGGGGTTGAATTTTAATGAAAGAAATGAAATTACGTTTTTAACTTTTTTTTAAATGTTTTATAAACTATCCTTCACCACGGTCTCACCTGATGTTAAGTGATATTGATGTGGCCTAAGATTATACAGGCTAAGCCTAGAGGGACTGGCTCTCAAGTGTATCTGTTGGAACACATAGATGTTCCCGATGGTGAAGGTGATTTAGGTACTTGAGGATGCTAACAAGATAGACCATATATATTGTATAATGTACTCTGTGATGCGAGATAGCCGAGTAGGTAATTTAAATTTAATGGTTTATGTTCTTCTCACGCGAAAACCACTAATGTGATTTACATGGTTTTTCTTTTCATTCATAGCTATGTTATCCGACCAGGTTATAGGATATACTTTATTACATAAAGTAAGATATGAAATAAGCAGTGACGATAATTATGGATCTAATCGGATAAAATACGCTTTTGGGGCAATTAAATGGCTTACGCTGGTTAGACCATAAGAGATATATCAAATGAATGTATGAGATAATTGTTTATCCTTAAAATACCTAAATAAAGTCAGTGATAAGCTCGCGCATGCGCTTAAACGACGGTATTCTATAGTCTACGCGAGGGAAGCCTCGAAAACAGCTAGTACTTTTATAAGTTTAAATAAACCAACGTCAGTATACATATTGTATTATAAACATTTACACGTCGCTCTGAAAAAATTCAATCTGACCGTTCTTCATCCGTCTCTAACCGGACCGGTTATAGAAAAATTGTGCACAGCATATTCGTGTCAAGGCAGAACTATACATTTATTAACATTAGATATTAATACGGAACTCACAAGACACGAGTTCTACTCGCGATTTGTCCGGTTTTTATACCAATACTACCAAACCTGTAGGTTTGCGATAAAAACTGTAATATTTATAGATTTGAAGGTCTTTGCGTTCCAAAAGGTTTTTTTGTCTGTTTATTATACGAAGATCATACCAGACTGACTACACGGATCATATGTATTTTATATTGATTACTACGTTCAAATTGTCATAATACGGATAAACTATAATGTCGTGCATTTGAAATTAAGGAAATTATCTGTAACAGTTTCTGTTAAAAATGTCAGCCACATTTGGTAGGTTAAAAACTGGTCGGGAATAGTGCCTTGCTTAGGCGTGTCGTATTCCGGTATCAGTCTGGGTATATCCAGCTGAATAACTATGGTCAACGTTGTTTCTGGATTGCATTATGCTTACCATCAAGTAGAGTGCCGTTACTATGGAGTGGTACTTTAAAAAAGACTGGCGGAATATCGATTCTATCTCCGCAGTTTAGAGCCCCGATATATACCAATGTTTTTTTTGAAGTGAAACTTCTTATGCGACTTCCAAGCGTTAAACGTTAAACGTTTAACGCACATTATCGGTATCTCCTCTTTTTGTGAGCCAGAGCGAGAGAGCAATATATTATCGGTCTCTTGACTTGAAGAGACGAACTGAAACTTCATGCGTTTGCTACCGTGATTTCGTTATCGGGGCCGGTAAATATGTTCCGCGACCTACGTTTTGCCTTCGGGGCGTCTGGGACTGGGGTATATGTTGCGGTGCATGCTACTAACGGGTTCGAATGGTTTGACACTCTCAAACAATCTGGCAAGCTGTAGGCAAGTATGGGAAGTGACAACAATGGTAGGCTACATAGATGCATTGGAGCCGGCCCGGTGGAGAGTTTTTCAAATAAACAAGTAAAAATATTAAAAATCAATATATTCCATTGCATTCATTTATTGATGTAACTAATATTATGCATCCACTGGTCATTAAACTCGAAAACCGTTAATTTATTGGTATACACAGATTTATTTTACCGTAATTTCTGTAAATATCCGTTCACTTACCGGTTTACCGTGAATGTGTATTCCCCGTAGCTTCGTTTGCGCAGATGTTTTGTCATAGAAACTTTCATACAACTTTGATATGGAATTATAAACGTGTTGGAGTAATCTTGACCTTAATTTATTTCCCTTTAACTGCAGGACATGCACGTATATAATTTACATAAACAGAAATTGTATCTGATGTCATAGTTCTCTGACCTTAAAGGCTGAATTGTAACGGCCAGAGCCAGATTTAAAGGTTAAAAAGCCTTTGGCATAGAACAAATAAGAGGCCCAGAAGAATTTGGAATTATGACATTAAAAAAAGTGCTTCTCGAATGTGTTTTTTTTTCTTCTTCAGCACGAGTATATATTTTTTTCTTTTTATAAAAACTTTTATCTCACTCTCTCTCTTTCTCTGTCCAAGTACTTATTTTACGTCTTTTTGCGTTAGAAATGTTGTGTTGCAAAACATTACTATAAAATTCGGTTCCGAATTCTACACTCATCTTGCTTTTTTGTTCTTATTAAATACGATATAAAATTTCATAAGAATAAAAATTAGCCTATAGTAATCCCTCTTCCAACGTTCCCGATTACATTCATAAATCTGTCTAGTCAATCTTCTTTCATTCATCCTCTCTACAACGCTTAACGTATTACCGCCTTGGGCCACATCGTAGACAAATGTTAAGCTTACAAAAATTAAAAGATACTTCTAGTAGAGAGACACCGCAATAAGTTGATAATTGAATGCGCAGGCGCCGTAGTTACTCGTTGAAACCTAGACACCGTAGTCTGTTACTAAGTGCTTAATCTAATCCACTTGGCAGTTCTGGGTCGCGCGTGACCTAACGTTTAATTTGTGTTGCGAGCTACACTGTATATATGATTATCTATAATAGAAAATCTTGTAGTCATGTTTGTACGTTAATATTGCTTAAAATAATTATAAAAGCCCCTCGTAAATATACCATACTGTCAGGCAAAAGCCTCTGTGTTTCAGATCACTAAATACACATACACATGTTCCTTCCTTCCTCTCAGGGGGAAGAAACATGTATATATGTATAGTTAGTTTAGATCGAATGATAGGGAATTAGCCAGATCGCGACTTATTTGCATACGCGCAGCAGTCCGAGCCGAGGTTCGGCCACTTTGGCACCTTCGGATGTTGTTGCAAAACTTTCGCGGCTGAGTGCCTTAAGCGCTCGCCCCCAAGCCCGGTGAAGCTGTAAAAGCCTTCAAGGCTCCAGGGCCAGCACTAAGGCTAACAGTATAGTCAGTTCGAAAAAAGAAAAATAAACACTGATATCATTTTAAAACATAAGAAATGTACAGTGTAGGTTGGTGCGGAATAAAGTAGTTCTTTGTTGCAAGCTACAAAACCAAAAAAAAAATCAAACTTCAATTATTTTGAGGAGTTCCCTGATGTATCTTCGAAGTCGAAGGTCCAATGTCAATAAACCATCCTTGAGGTATCCCCTTTCCAACGAAAAACGAATCATCTAAATGGTTCATAAACAAAGAAGTTATGGATGAACATAAACAAAATGGAATTGAGAACCTCCTCCTTTTTTTGAAGTCTATTAAAAATCATGTTGGTAATCATGTATATGTTTATGTAGTACACATGTGAGACTTGACTGCGATGGATAGGTCATAGATTTTCTACTTTGTACTCCAGGGACCTTCAAGCCGTTTACCTAAAATAGAATAAAAACTTTAATACATTATAAAGAGTTCAAATAATGTTCAAGGTATTGCTCTAAGTTCGTCAGCCTGACAATCAGCGTCTTGATAACCTCTGAACCTCAACTGTCCGAGGGTCAATTACAGATAGTGTTGCCAGATCAACCTGACAAAATACCGGATGAAGAAATGTTTGAAAAAAATAATCGTAATTTGAGTTTTTAGTAAAAAGTACAAAAAGGTAAAATGCTAATATAAAAAAAAATTGAGATGGTATCGCACTAAGACTAGAAAGATCTCTCAAGAGCGACTGCTGGAACACCCATATATGGTGTGAAATTCTAAAATCTTCGTGAGTAATCTAAACTAATATTATAAAGAGGAATGATTTGATTGTTTGTTTGCATTGAATAGGCTCTGAAACTACTGGACCGATTTGAAAAATTCTTTCACCATTAAAATCCTATATCATCCCTAATGAACATAGGCGCTAGAATATTTTCAAAAAAGTTAGGGAACCGTATGGAAACTTCTATAATGTAACCCAGCGTGTGAAAAAAATACCAAAAAAATCGTTATATCGCTTACGCTGCGGAAATTATTGACAATAGAGCAAAGTGATGTACTACAATTTTATAAAAGACATAAATATCTACAAAAAATGCCGTAGTAGTTTTGTAGATATGATCTTTTTACAAACATAAGTATTAAAAATAAAATAAATAAATATCAACATAATAAAAATAACATAAATAAACTTTCTCTATAATGTACTCGTTCTTAGTAACCCTCGACGCAAGAAGAAGGGAGTGTGTGCGTGTGTTAAAATTTATAATTTTTGTTAAATACCCGTACGAAGCCGGGGCGGGCTAGTAAGATATATTTACATAACATGTTCTTTATCGAATACAAATATCTGGGCGACCGAGATGTTATGTATCTCGAGAAAAAAACACACCTATCTAGGACAAACTTGTAAGTATATTAAAATTCATTAAAATCAAAAATACTCCAATTCAATTTAGGCCTTAAAAAGGCACTTATGAATGTTACAGCACTACTGCTGGTTCGGAAAACATCATAGTCACCGAGAAGAGCCGGTATTAAACTCAATCGGGCTTATTATTTATTATTTTTTGTGTAATTATATCTAGTAGATGTGAAAGGGAGTTATTTTCAGTTGTCATTATCATTCACGTAATGATCCACTCTATAATAACCTTTTGACAGTAACAGAAATTACCTACTTGTTCGCGTTCGTTTGCCTTCCTTCACTTTTTCTGTACGCAGAATAATAGTATTAAGTATGCCACGTAGAAACACGACATCAAAGGTTAAACACGTATTCACAGTATCATTGAGTAAATTTATTTGAAAATCGCAATGTACCACGCAATACCGGGCACCTGGCAATACAGATTATAGCAGACTCGGCGAAGTTTCAGACAGACTGCATTCGTATCGTATTATATTTCAACATTAGGTAAAAAGTGGTTTGTTATTCTCAGTGTATTTTATAATATTTCAAAGAGTGAACTGTGTTTTAATACAATACAACATTTAATTACCCAGCAAACGTCTGTACACTGACAATATTTTAAACATTATATTCGTCGGTCTACATTTAAAAGGAGCTAAGTCGTAAATGTTTTATTATCTGTTTGACTTTTAATTTGTTTTATTGGTTTTTATTACATAATATATTTAATGTCTGTTTTGTTGTAAGTGTTCTATATTTATTACCAATTCTATGTCTAATTTTAAATGTTCATTTTAAGTGATATTCACCTAAAGGTATGCAATGACAGTGCAAATGCAGCGGTTATTGTTGGGATTTAAGACTACCACGGAGTTTTTAACGGGGTCTTAGCCTGTCATTTTTTTAGGGTACCGTAGTCAACAAGGAACCCTTCTTGAAAAGTACTTACACAAATTACCTACATACGTAAAGTTACTAAGTTTTAATGTACCTACCTCCTCTACACATAAAGGAACGTTGAAGATACGTTGAATAGGTCGTTCAAAAATATTGCGGGTGTGTGAAAACCATTTTTCGATTCAGGGATCCCTTTGCGAAATATTAAAGTTTAAAAATGATAATTTTTCTTAGAGTCGAGTGTCCCCCGTCTTCTCCAGCTAAACAGAAAAAATCACGGCAGTAATATTGTAATGAAATTAAAAGGAAAGAAAACTATCACAGCTATGTAGGCTTTAAAAGTTAACGAGTAATAGTCGACCAACTTATAAGATGTACTTGTAGACGTAAATTTCGTACAAAATTCCATTGAAAATTACTTAAAGTGTCTGCATATTGTGACGGACAATTACACTGCTCGTGGCCGGAGACGGATATGGCCTTTTTTATTCATAAAGCGTATTTTGACCCTATACTGTGTAATATACTTTGGTAATTGTTTACAAGTAAAGAGGATTGGAAAAAAATTGGCAGTCATAGGGGCTGCCGATAGAAGTGAAAACTTATAACTTAGAATTATTTTCAAAAGCCAATATAAATACGAATATTTAAAATAATTAAAAAATAACGCGCACAGCACATGGTCAAATATATATGTATTCGTGTACACAGGCCGCTGCGCATGCGCCAGTCTCATATCAGAGCAGTACGTGCTATAGATATATATATACTAATAGATATAGATATACAATTAACATTAGCATGTCGGTGACGCGAACCCATAAGATTTCTCCCTACCAAAAAGTGCACAACGCTGCTAAAGAAGTTTTCACTTAAATAATAACATGGACCATGACTTCTAAGATGTCACAAAAACTGCCTGGAAAGTTCTAACCGAGAGGCTACAGTTTTGCTAGAACACTGAAATCACCTGAAGACACTACGTTAAATAAAATAATTTTCCGTAGACAGAATTTGATGCCAAATTACAAAAAGAAGACTACCGTTTTAGGTATTAAAAAATTCTCTAGGAATACATAATTGTTACGAAATAAACTCTTAACTTGATCCCTTTTATTTACATGACGATGATATATCATTTATTTTTATTTTGTTACGACAAAGAAGTATTGTACATAAAGTATACGTTGTTTTTTAATCAGAAAATATGTTAATTGGAAGTGTTGTAAGGATGTGTTACGGATATTATATGTATGTACGTGTGATCAGAGGGGGTACTACGTATGGTAAAAACCGGTTACATACATTAGCTCCATCGCATCCTGTTTTGCGTGAGCTTGTGTTTATCAAACTATCCTAATATTTGCAGATTACCATCCACCGTCGATGACCTTTTGCTGACATTCATTACTGTAATCGAACTATTCCTAAATTCACATATTTTACCGAATTCGCATAACAAAAAAATGTTATGTAAAAGAAAAGATGGATGTTTGCAAAGATATGTAGAAATGACTCTCATTTTTACTATCTTCTTCTTGTTTTCTTATCTGAAGATTACAGGGGATAGAGGAAAAGGGTTAGTGGGGCTTAACAAGATGGTGGTTCCCTTGTTAGAGTTAGAATTATCTAGGGAGTTTTTGCGGCAACTCAGTACGCATGTTTCCAGTTTATATTTATAATCCACTCATTGATAAATACATCTAGTATACTGGACAAATCCACTTCACGTATACACAAATCACGCAAAATGCCACCAATTTACACAATGAATAATCAAAGAACATAAGTAAATAAATAAAAATCACAACATGTCAGTTCAAGATCCCGCCAAAAACTCATTTTTACTGTTCATTCCAATTGATAGTAATAGCAATACCAAATTACTATTGTCTTTATATGCATACTATATAGTTATATAGCATATATATATATAGTTCTGTGTGTGATCGGTAGATGTCGTTATATCGAGAAAACTACTTAAACAAACTGTTTCTCGTCGTTCAGGTAACTTTTTAACAAGAATATTATCAATGTACAGATTAAAAAATAGCTGGTTTACGAATAATAGGTTATTTCAATAACTTATTTACTTTGTAAATAATCTATATTTGAAACAGTAACAATTTATTATCGTCGATGGTACATCTTTATAAGATATTTTTTAATTTCTTACGAAAGGTGAGTACATATTATTGAAGTAGGTATATTGACTATTTTATGCATGCAATAATAAAATACTTATTTTTTGGGCCTTATAATGTAGAAGGGAGAATCACAGATAATATAGAGTTTTAGCATTCGTTCACAGCGCTACACTGAAAGATTTTAAATGATAATATTTATTTCTAAATACAAATTTTCATTTACCATCTTATTTAAAATACCTGCTTATAAATATATTTTTTTCAGTTTTAAATGATTCATTTTAAAAATGGTTATTAATAATTTTACAACGAGAGATTTGTAATTACAAAACCTAACATGGTTATATGGCAAAACTTAAAATGGTCCACGATTGAAATCATCAATGTCTATACGTTTTTTTTGTTAACTATTTTCTATACAATATTTTTTATATTGTTAATGTTATTTTTTTTCGAATTGTCTCTACCCTAACCATAAGGGCCCTGAAGACTCAAACACCTTTTACAGCTTCAGCCGGGCTTGGGTTAATATTGTTGTAGTTTGGGCGACGTTTATACGGGATGTCGAATATCATGACACCATGGATTTAAATCTATGCATTAGACACATGCTTCAAACTTGTCAATGGCGCTTAGACGTATCGCGTTTCACAATCAGATAATATATATTATATAGTATTACCTGGTGACTTTGGCCGTGGTAAGCTTGTACGTTATAAGATACCGTGACAAGTGACGTCACTATGCTACCTGCTCATTAAACAGATTAGTCACGTTGCTCATTTGTTTACAAAAAATCTTACTCAGAAAGTAGCATAAGTCCCGCATGCAGTATGCGATAGAAAGCTGGTACACTTATCTTTATAAATAAAGTAAAGGGGTACCAATCACTTTGAGACATTATACCATGTAGCGGTGAAACTGTGTTATGTTTGACGCTAGTTACAAGCGGAAGCGATTTATATGGATTATATGAAAATGTATGTTTATGTGTCATGTTCTGTGCGTTCCATCATCAGAGTGAGCCTAAATTTTGTAAAGTTATTGATACTTATGTGAAATTTACTACTTTATTTGCTTATTTATTCTGATATTTAAATGGATACATAACAAAAATGTAATGATCTAGCTAAGTCATTACTCTCGCATATAAATCCATTTAATACCAAACATAAATCGTTTCTGTCCAGCAATGATTGTTAACTTATTATTAATTATTACTTTATGAATAAAACAGATTCAAATAATTTCAATTATTTACTTTGCCATTACACTACGTTTTGTAAAACACATTGAAAATATGTCGTTGTTCCATCATGAACATCATTCATGTGTTGTTCCAGCAGCTGCATTTGAGAGCTAGCCCCTCTAGGCTTAGCGTACATAGGGCGCAATAAAAAAATTTCCTAAAAAACTAATTACGATATTTAAAATTGGAACTCTTTGGCTTCAAAATGCAGTTTGCTTTATCCATTTGTCACTTTTTTTACATTTTCGTGTCTAAGAGATTTAGCTCGTGAAAATTTTCGTTGTATGATTTCTACGATTTTAAGTGTAGTTTGATGCTTCAGAAGAGTATCGCTCGCTTTTGAACTGCTTTTGGCAATGAAGCACCCTGCAAGTCTGATTGCAGCTGGTTTACACAATTGCAACGCGGTCGTGTAAATCTCAGTGACGAATTTCGTAATGATCGTCTGTCTACTGTCTTCTGTGAAAAACGAAAACATCGATGCTGTACGACGTATGATCGAAATAGACGGGCATGTGAACTATTATGAGTTTTTTTTTTTTCGAACTGACTATACTGTTAGCCTTAGGGGCCCTAGAGCCTTTACGGCTTTTACAGCTTTACCGGGCTTGGGGGCGAGCGCTTAGGGCACTCAGCCACGAAAGCTAAGCAACAACATCCGAGGGTGCCAAAGTGGCCGAACCTCGGCTCGGACTGTTGCGCGTATGCAATTAAGTAGCGATCTGACTAAATCCCTATCATTCGATCTAAACTAACTATACATATATACATGTTTCTGCCCCCTGGGAGGAGGGAAGGAACATGTGTATGTGTATTTAGTGGTCTGAATTTTTTTTTCTAATCTAACTAGGCAAAAAAAGAAAAAAAAGATCCCTTACAGAACCTATGTACCTGTGTGTTGTGCATGTGTGTATAATGCAGTGTCATGTATGGCTGTGAAAGCTAGTGAATCTAGAGTCACTGTATCGCGCGAACGGCTGCTTGACTCAAGGGCTCCATGCCGATGGATCGGACCTAGGCTTGAGTTGCCGCAGAGGACGGCAGAAGAGGCGGTCGTGGCGGGTGTGCGGGAGCGAAGTTAACCGTACGTCCCCTGCGGAGGGAACGGTACTACCATGAGATTCTGGCATCCTTAGGTATAGGCATGAGTCAGATACAATCAATGTTACAAAAACATTTGGGTGTGAAAAACTGTGTTCCCGATGGATCCCTCACAATTTAACTGAAGCTAAAAAACAGACCGCGTCTCTTGGTGCAAAGCCATTCTTACCAGATTCTACGTAGGGACGTGAAATTTGATGTGGGACATAGTGACAGGTGATGAAACAGGTCTTTCCAGATGAGCCGAAACCAACCAAAGTGGCGAGTGCTACTAAGAGCTTAGAGCAAGCTTAAGATCTGCCGCTAAGCGGATGATTACTAATATTTTTTTAATAAAACTGGACACGTGGCTACTGGTGCTTTGGAGGATCGTTGTATAGTAAATAGTGATTGATACACGATTATTTCTTTGCCGGAAGTTTTTGACGAACTCCGTAAAAATAATCAAAAACGCCGTATCATCTTGCACCATGACAATGCCAGCTCTCACACGGCTACACAGACAAACAAATTTCTCAAAGGGAAAAACCTATGTATTATTGGTCATCCTGCCCTCGCAACATGCAAACTTCTTCCTGTTTTCAAAAATCAAGAATTATTTACGTATTCAACACCAAAAGAGGGAGTACTTATAAAAAGCATGATTCCGAGGTCACCACGGAGGAATTGCATAAATGTTTTCAAAATTGATTTATTATTAAGAAAAAGTCCATTGAAGCTAAGGATAAATTGATTTTTGACCAGTCTTAGTATTTTTTATTCATTCCAGAAATTTTTAGTTCTTCCAACGTATCCATACCATCTTACTTAACACCACATGAGATTGTGGCCAAACGTTAAAAGTATAAATATTAAAAAAAAGTATCAATATTATCAGTTCCAAAATGAAACGCTAGAATAAAAATATCAACAGTTGTAATAAACTCCAATATCTTGTAATTGTACCACAGAGGCTTAGCCTCTGGGGCCATTTAAAACGTTCATTGCATATAAATGTATTGTGAGACTTGTGACAGTATTGTTTCGTGTCACACTTTCTTCAACTAATTGAGTTCGAGGCACTGTCGGAGATCATACTAGTATTGGCTGGAGATGTCAACTGTGAATGGAGACTACATACTAACACCTGCGGTTTGGATCATTATATACGTATATACCTACTAACTTTGCTTTACGGTTTTACCCGTGTTCATTTATTCGTCCAATTCGCGCTCGTGTAATCTGTCGTTCTTTTCTCTACCCGTACTTGCCTAAAGTTTTCCAGATCGCTTGACGTTCAAGATTACTACTCCGCTCCTTAGGGTCGAAGCATGATGTAATATGACGTATAACCTTCCTAAATAAATAGTGTATAAAATGCATAGAGTTCCAGAGATTAGCGCGATCAAAAAACAACATTTTAAGCTTTAATATAAATTTTCTTTATTTTCAGTACAAAATGAAGGTCTTATTGGTGGTGTTCGTGGTGACCATGGTCTGCGGTGTCCTGGCGAAGAACAAAAAAACTGATGACCAAAAAGTAAGTCTCCTTCTTATTTAACGATAACGTGTGCTCATACAAAATTATGCCAATGTCACGTCGTTATGAATGTTTTTTCTAATCTTCACTGTTCGAACAGCGCTTTAAAAAATTTGGTAGCAACTTAAAATTCATGCTTTTAGTTATTAAATTTAATTTACGTCACTTGTACACAATACCAGAATTATATCATGTACAAGGTATATTAAAAATTTAAGAAACCTCCGCCACAAGTAATTTTTGCATTGAGATTATTTTAATGAGCCCATATACGATATCTCAGCTGTAAGTTGATGAAGAGTTAGATAGCAAAGCAATCGCAATAGCATATGCAATTCACGCCTGCGCTCTACCGACAGCATTCTGTAGTCCACGCGAGCGGACCCGCGGGCACAGCTAGTACTATATAAAATAGTTTCGATGTTTCACATATGACAGGCAATTTTTTTTACTGAATTTTTCTATACAACTGTTGTGTCAGACAACATAAGGTCCGCCTGGTGGTAAGCGGCTACCGTAGCCTGTGGACGCTTGTAACACCATAGTCATCACTAGCGCGTTGCCGACATTGAACCCTCCTATACTCAGAGCTCTGGAAACCCTACTCACCGCAGGAACACAACACAAGGTTATATGACTGCGATCGGACTGCTCCAAGTAGAGAGAAATCTCCGAAGAAATATCTGTTCCCTACCTTTCTTGAAAAAGATCCCGTCAAAAACCCTAAAAGTGAGTCAAATGACGGCTTGTTTGTTTTTTTTACTGCGTTATTATGTAGATTAGAGTTTAACCTTACTTGACGCTAAATCACTATGTTATGAAAGGATCACGTTAATCACAAAAGTAGGACGAGATCACAGATGTCGCTGACGAAATACTTGTAATACTTGTAATACTTGATGACATAATGTTCAATTTAATAATTTAACAGCTTATCATCAGACAGGCTGTACGTTTATTCGCCACCTTAGCTGTATAAAAAAATTGCAATTCATGCTATCAACTAATCTTGTATTTCGTTATTTTCAGGTGAAAATAGCTTTGTATTACGAATCACTTTGTCCCGATAGTAAGAAGTTCATCACGAGTCAACTGGCCCCCGTCTGGAGGGACTTCCGAGGACAAGTTAAGGTTAAGCTGGTACCCTACGGGAAGAGCACGGTTAGTTTTATTATTACGATAAAAATTAAAATAATAAACTTGTTGTACACACAAAATATTCGATTAAAATTTTGACCAATAAAATTACCTTCACAGATTTAGAGCCCATTTTTCAATCAATAAACAACTTTATTTGAGGAATAATTATTAATTTTTGACAGGTTTTCCAAACTTTATCTGTCAAATCGTCAAAATCATTCCTCTTATAAAATTACTGACGATTGAAAAATCGGCCCTTAGTCATATTGTTATTTTCTGTCGTAAATTAAGTAGTGGTTGCCTAGGGTTACTAACTTTGGAATTGAGAATTGCGGGAAAATGATAAGTTCACTGTGGATCAAGTTTGAATTATCTAAATTTAAGCTAAAGGAAGCCATTAATATTCCAGAAACAGTGAAATACTTGTTTGTATAAGTTTTTTTTTCAGTTGCGCCAATTTGACGATTATTTTTATACAAAACGTCGCTCAATCTCAACCGTGTTATTGATTTTAAAAAAAGTATACAAGACTCATGCCTACATGCGCATTGTATAAAAGCTAAAGTTCAAGTAAAAAAACTCATCAAATTTAATATTGAAATATTTTACTTACAAATGAAACTTTGAACCTGTACAAAAAGGAAAAAAAAAATTACTTATCTATACAAAGAGATTGCAAATGAGATGATTTAATAAGTATATATGTAAGAGTGGGTGCATTCTGTGCAAGTTTCGTCTGTGAAGCAACACCGCATTACCGCCGCACTACCCCTAATTCCTACCAAAAAGCAGCAATGTTCGATATACTTAGCTAAGCATTTTAACTCAAACCTCCAGAGTAGCAACCTATTAAATATTAATGACTAGATTCTATTAGGACCAAAATAAAGGCTTCAGTGATCATTTAATAGCAAGTGGACAGCACACCATGTAGAGCTTGGACCATGTTTGGGCAAACTTAGTAAAGACTGGTCCTCTATTGGATGAAGCGAAATATAAATAAAATTGCTGGAAGCGATTAAACTCTCTTTAATTATGGAACCTTAATAGAGAATATGCCAGCAGAGGACTTATAGAATCTGATGATGATAAAACCTATCATGTTATTTAAAGGTTTTTTTTGTAGCACGATAAGGTGAACGGAAAATGGACCTTCACGTGCCACCACGGACCTGACGAGTGCTATGGAAATAAGGTAAGCAAATTAACGACATTCTTGACTTATTATTACTCATAAACTAGTTGTTAGGTATTCCTTTATTTATTTGAATGATGTGGCTCAAGAAGGTGGTAATACGCTAAGCTTAGTGAGGAGAATAGTTCTCAAGTGCAGCTGCCGGAACACACATATAGGTGCTTGGTGACAGATTTACAACTTGAAAGAGGTAGCTAGCCAGACTGGTATTAGAAAATGCCATATCACCAACATTTATATAACCTGTATGTTTTTTACGTTACGTACGTTTAATCCAGTAATAATTGGAAATAGTTGGACATGTGCAAGCTTCGACTATTTAAATACAACTGCCATATCTTTACACCATACCAACTGTATACACGTTGTGTGCCAGTCTGGTAAGCGTGGTTGGCAAAACGTACCTGCGCGGAAGAAGCTTGAATTCTATCCTTAACAGTTGCGTAGCCAAATAAGATAGAGGTCCGATAGAGGTCCTCCCGAGTGCTACCCATTTTTTAGCACAGTGCGATCCAGTAACATTAACGACCACTAAGGGATCTAGAATCCATCGCCAGTAGGCGCTGTTATGATGGATAGGACACCTAATAATAACTTACACAAACCACCACAATGTTGTAATAATTAAACAAATGTTTGCAAATCTAGGAATACCTAAAAGTAAGGAAATGTGGAGAAAAAGGATTGACCACTTGGAACGACATTTTAGTTTAACCTTTTCTGCTCTAGCCAAAAGCGTGATTTGCTACTCCCGGTACCTACAAATCATTCTAGTAACTTTACTGGGCCTTAGTACTTAAAAGTAGTAATGTATTTTGATTTACATCAAATATGATTACGATGCCTTAATTATGCAAAGATGACTCAGTGGTACTATGTACAAACAATGTGTCGATCGACGTGAGTTCGAATTCCTACAAAGAACCTGAGCTTTCGGTGAAGGAAAACATCGTAATGAAACCATAGCATGGTGGTAGGGCATTTTTGAATAACCGCCTGGCTAGCTACCACCCTCAAGTTGAAAATCTGTTGTCAAACACCTATATATGTATTCCGGCAGCTACACTTGAGAGCCAATCTTCCATTTGAGCTAAGGCTTAGCGTGTTATCGTCTTGGGCCACATCGTCACAACATCTGGGGGCCTAGTCAATTTGATTTTCTATAATCGATACGGCTAGAAGAAAATGAAACATTTATGGAATTGACATATCTCACCTTTAAATCACTTGATTAGATATGTCAAATTCATAAATTTTTTCGATTTCTACTAGCGTTAACGATTGTAGAAAGGCAACTCGGCTTAGATATACCCCTGATGAGATAGTGACCAAAACTTTAATATAAAGAGTAATAAAAAAAAGTTGTGAAAATTTATAAAACAGTGTTTAATAATCCACAGAGTTAATATGCCAATATATGATAGCTCAAATGTAATGTAAAGCTAGACATAGGGAAGTCAATGACTTGCTTTTATAATCTTGCTTTCTTGTATAATAAATTAAGCTGTGGTCACAATTGTTAGTAAACAAAATATTTTTTGTTGCCTTTGGATTACCATCTATTCCTCATCAACACCAAATTTTGCTGTGAGAGTTTAGAATTCTTTATATTAATTCCACAAAAATTTGGTAATTGGTCTTTTATTAACAGATGCAAGCATGCATCCTCAAGGACCGAAGCCTTCAGGATACAGAGAAGATGGAACTCATCATCTGTTTGATGTCACAGGCCAACCCCGACAAATCTTTGGATACGGTGAGTTTTTAATTGTATTCAAATCAATTCTAAAGTATTCACAAAATGTGACAGCTTAAATAGCTCGGCACATTGACTGTACTGTCGCTGCTGGTAAGCACAGTACAATCCAAATACAACGGCGACCACTGTGAGATTGAAATCCATCGGCGGTCGCCGCTGTCATGCTGGCTTAGTGAAGGGGCCCGATTTAGGCAGGTATGGGAATGGTGACTCTAAATGGATCCTTACCTTTCGGCGATCGTGGTTTATGACAAGCTTACCATCAGATGATCATAGTTGTTGAAAACAAAACCTTTAGAGAATATTATTAACACGCACACCAAAGTTTTGGAGAAGCTATGACGCTGGCATTTCAGGAAAAAACTGTACACGTCCTGCAAGTTTCGACACTGTAAAATACATTTATTGAGTTGCAACGATCAAACCATTATCGGATTTTACTGTTAACGCCGTGCTGGAGCCGAACAGAATGTTTCAAATAGATTAATAAATCAGATGGGACATACTATATTTTCTGCTTTTCAATTATGGTCCTTATATACCGAAGTTCATTGCTTATAATAAACACGTGTAGTCTTTAGTGAATAAATTTTCAGTTACTTCAAATGCCTGTTGAAACGATTATTTCAGTGCTTGACTCAAGTGAACAAACCTAACGAATCGGACAAGATTAAGCGTTGCGCATCTGGTGAGCAAGGGGAGAATCTCCTGGCCTCTTATGGAGACAAAACTGATACCGTGATGAGACCACTAGCCTTCGTACCCACTGTCGTTATCAATGAGGTATCTATATTTAAAATTAAATCATATTATGCATGTTCTGTTCGCAATTATTACGCTAATATCTAAAGGTACATCTTATCTTCTATCTATGTAATCTTCTTCTTCTTCTCTATATTATAAAACTCAACGTCTCTTTGTCTGTATGTCCTTTTATGTTCTTTTCACTCAAAAACCACTTATCCGATTTACATGATTTTTCCTTTAATTCATAGACATGTTATCTGGCCAGGTTATAAGATATTTTTTGTTTCATGAAGTACGTACGAAGTAAGTTTGACGATGATGGTGAATAAATTCGGACAAAATATGCTTTTGGGGGCGATTAAATAGCTTACGCTGTAAATCATAAGAGATATATCACATTAAAGTACTACATAATTAAATATCATAAAAGACCTACAAAAAGGCTATGTCTATCTTCTAAGGATCACCCACAAAAATCATTTTTGGGGCGGCACATTTCGCACGTGCGTTCGACAGCATTCTGTAGTCCACGCGAGCGGAGCCGCGGGCACAGCTAGTTAGTAAATAAAATGGAACGTCTATATTTCTGTTTCTATAGTATTATTTTCTATAATATTATGTCAAATTAAGAAGAAATTATTCGCAATATGTTTAATACTATATGACAACTTATTTACAGAAATTCGACCAGTCCACTCAAGATGAAGCATTCTCTAATCTCAAAGCAGTTGTCTGTCGTGTTTCACCGAACAAACCTTCAATTTGTTGATTTATATCGTAAATAATTTGAAAATAAATATTAGTAGCTTAGATTAAGACATTATTTGTAATAAAATACTCTTATTATTTTTATATAAAAAGATAATAATGTGTTGACTGTTGAGCGCCTTTGCTTCAAAAAAACAAAAAAAGTATATTACAACAAAGACTGCATAATACTTTTTCTTAAGAAATCAATTACGCAATTAACGTGTTTAAAATTTTGTTGATATAAAAATCTGCTACTTAGCGACTTGATTTATTTTTCTAATAATATTAATTGTTAATTTCTATAGTAGTGTTTAAAATGCGTGTATAGCCACACCGGTATTTCATTCCAATTTTTCTAATAAATTAACATATATATTTTTTAAAACATACTAATCAATATAATACAAAAAACAATCTAGATCCTTTTGAGCTATGGACCTGGACCTTCACCATGATTGGTCGTTAGGAAGGATGCTCTTGTATGCAAGTTCACAAGGATTATTAAAATACAGCACTAAATTTAGAGAAAATCCTGAAATTCCAACAGGTCTGGCAACATAACTTGTATATCAAATTTTGGTTTGTAAAACTTAGCAATAATTATAAGTTTTGTACAAGTTTTTTTAAATAAAATAAGTACTTACTAAATTTCTATTTATTTTTCTCGGTACAGATTATAAACGTATGTAGTATGTACATATACACTATTTAACGTGTGTGGGTTATTAGGAAGATAATGTTGATGCCTAGAAACGACTCCATCTCTGTGAAGACTATCTAGAGTTCATTATTATAATTACTCGGATTCGATTTTGTACACCAAAAGCGCACACTTTATAACAATATTAATTAGAAAAGTCCTGACACCAATAAATTATTCATTAAGTAAGCTGCACCATCACGTCAAGAACTAGTAATCGTTAATTTTGCGTCTACAAATTAAGTTATATAGTTTTAATTGGTTTAATAACGAGATGAGACGCAATAGTCGTAGGATAAAGATAAAATACTCCTACGAATTATAATATTTTCTTCAATAATAATAATTTTGATTGTATTAAAAACAATTTACTTAAGCATACTACCATATTTACTACCATACATTTAAGACATATGCAGCTAATAAGGTAGTGCGAAGAATTTGCGACAGATGGTGTTAAAATAACGTAACGTTACGTGACAAGTGTCGGCTGTACCCACAGAGTATATTTGTATAAAGGAGGCTGTACCTATTATTAATTTGGTTAACCTAGATAACTTGATTTTTTCCAATAATATGAGGAAATAGACTTACCTATATTAATCTAAGTACACCCCTCAAACCGTTTTCGAGGAAAAGCGCCTTAATTCATAGACAGACAGACTGACGACCTGTGATAAAGTGATCCTATAAAGGGTCCCATTTTTATATTTTAATCACAGAATCCTAAAAACAACAATCGAATACGATGATTTCGGTATAGTTTTGATTTTCTTATTTTGATAGTAGGTACCGGTGCCTACGTCCAATGACGTTTCACTTAAAACAGATGTATATAATAGCATAGAGGAAGATATTCTGAATCCTAAAGCGCGACAGAGAAGGTTAAAATGCTATAATAATATATTTTAAGATAAAATATCTAAAGCGATACAATCACACACGGCTAAGATAATATATATTTTCACATATATCTGCGGCCACCCCCGCACCCCGCGCACCCCCTCCGGCCATGCGAGCCCCTCAGGCAGCATGGGTCTCTACTCCCCGCCCTCAGCCTCCTAAGGCTCAGGCCTCCCCGCCCGTTAGCACGCGCCGCGGCGTTGACTACATGGTCATGCTCTTCCGCGAGCATGACCCTCAGGAAGTACTGGCATACGACCAGTGCGTCGCTGAGTACGGCCCCGCCGAATCCATCAGGCGTTTTCCCCTGATGACAGCGACGCTAATGCGCCTGGCCCGTGCCGGGAAATAGATAACGGTTATAAATGGCTCGCATTAAACCTAGGAGTCTCAACATCTCTTTCTTTAACGCGCGAAACCTCCTTCCACAACGGGACCTAGTATCCACCTTTCTTAGGGAACGGGAGATAGACGTATTTCTAGTACAAGAAACACTTCTAAAACCCAGTAGGCGCGACCCTAAGATAGCAAATTACAATATAGTCAGAAATGACCGTGCCACCCGAGGAGGCGGCACGCTCATCTACTACAAGCGTTCCCTCTATTGCATGCCAATAGACCCTCCCGCACTTACCAATATGGAAGTGTCCATCTGTAGAATAGGCATGACTGGCCATCCGTCAATCACGCTTGTCTCTGCATATCTCTCCCCGAGTAAAAGACTCCTTCAGTCCGATCTGGAGGCGCTACTTTCACTCGGTCAATCCGTAATAATAGCAGGCGACCTCAATAGCGGTCACACCCATTTCAACAACTCGCGTAACACCCCTAACGGGGTTATTCTCGACCTACTATGCGATGTGCTCGGCTTTGACGTCATAGCACCGCTAGAGCCCACGCACTTTCAAGATAACTGTCAACCGACAGTACTTGACATAGCCCTCCTCAAAGGTGTCTCACTTCGGTTACGACTTATAGAAGTCGTACACGAACTGGACTCCGATCACCGCCCGGTTATCTTACAACTCGGGCAACCGTTCGACCCCAGTCCGCCAAAAGTCAAAGTAGTTGACTACGCGATATTAAATCGTTACCTAACCGATAACGCTACCCCGTCCAGCTTAGCTAGGATCCCCGACGTATTAGAGTCAACAGCAGACGCCGACTTAGCGATCGATTCCCTGGTCGACTACCTCCAAACCGGTGTAAGGGAGGCCTCGAGAGAGGTGCAAGCGGCAAACGAACGCCGTTTTATACTCCCCCCCGGCTTACGAGCGTTAATCACTGAAAAGAACGCCGCGACACGTGCACACGATTCTTATCCGACGAGGGATAACACCTGTAGGTTACGGCGACTTCAGAGAGAGGTTAGAACTCGCATCGGCGAGTACAGAGGTCACCGGTGGGATAACCTCCTAGAGGGTCTCAAGCCGTCCCATCTGGCTTACTGGAACCTCGCCCGCTCTCTGAAGTTAGAAGCTTCCGCCCTGATGCCGCCCCTCGAAAGGGGCCCCGATCTCCCACCCGCGTTCGATAGTGACGATAAGGCAGAATGCCTTGCCGCAAGCTTGGAGAGCCAGTGCTCTCCAAACTGCGACAACGTAGACACTGCCCACATCGAAACCATCGAGACCGCCGTTCAGGAACTAACGACAATTCCCCCCGCGGAAACGTTAAACCCGGTCACGCATGACGAGATTTGTTCTGTTATTAAAGGCCTTAAGCCTAGAAAGTCCCCCGGCCCCGACGGTATCAGGAATGAAGTACTTAAACTTCTTCCCGATCACCTCATAGCTCTTTTGGTCTGCATCTTCAATGTAGCCATAGCCCACTGCTATTTTCCAGCCGTCTGGAAAAAAGCTATAGTTATAGGTATTCACAAGCCCGGCAAAAAAGCTTCGCTTCCCGATAGCTATCGCCCGATCAGCCTTTTAAACACACTAGGGAAACTTTACGAGCGGCTCCTTCTGAACCGTCTCAAAACCGTTATAGATATTAAAAATCTATACCCTCCCGAACAGTTCGGTTTTCGCGCCCGACACTCGTGTACACATCAAGTGCACCGCCTCACGGAGCACATCACGAGCAACTTTGCCAAAAGTAGTATCGCCCCCGCCCGTACGCTTGCGGTCTTTTTCGACGTAGCTAAGGCCTTCGATAAGGTCTGGCATGCCGGACTAGTCCACAAGCTACATCAATTAGAAGTCCCGGATAGGTTAGTTCATCTAGTTCACGATTTTCTACGCGACCGCACCTTCCACTACCGAGTGGAAGGAGTACTATCTACCGCCCACCCTATACGCTCAGGCGTCCCGCAAGGTTCCATTCTGGCGCCTTGCCTTTTCAATCTGTACGTCAGCGACCTCCCGAAGCCCCCCGGGGTCGAGGTAGGGCTCTACGCTGACGACACAGTCATATATGCGTCAAACAGACACAGAAAAAATCTCGCCTGCGCAGTCCAACGTGCCGTAACCACTCTCGGGGAGTGGTTTCGAACGTGGCGAATAGCTATTAATCCGGTAAAGAGCGCCGCGATTATGTTCGAACCGCATACATGCAAACTACCACGCACGGTAGGACCCCTCTCATTATTCGGTACGAATATCCCTTGGGCCACCAAGACTAAATATCTGGGTGTCACCCTCGACTCGAAGCTTAACTTCAACGCACACGTTACTATAGTCAGGAATAGGGCCATCTGGATCCTTTCCCGCTTGCGACCCTTGCTCAGTTCGGTAAGCAAAATGTCCTTAAGACATAAGCTCACACTGTACAAGATGTGCGTCCGTCCGATCTTGACATATAGCTGCGCCGCGTTCGCACATATGTCCAAACATAACTTTGCCCGCATGCAAAGAGTCCAAAATCGGTTTCTCCGTCGCCTGCTTGACCCTCCAGCCTTCGTTAGGAACATGGACCTGCACAGGGACATGAAGCTTCCCTCGATAGAAGCCTATGTGAAATATCTCACCAGGAGATACTTCGATAGCGCTTCGAATCATCCCAACCCGCTCGTAAAATCCACCGTGAACTACGTCCCAGACAACTCGATCCCCGTTGCCAAACGTTATAAACGCCGTCCGCGAAATCTCTTTGTCGATCCCGATGACGACATCGAGAACGCTAACAATTTCTACGCGTCCGCTCCCGCAACATATGCGTGCTCGCGCCCACGCCCGCGAAACCACCGTTCCCTCCGCAGGGGACGTACGGTTAACTTCGCTCCCGCACACCCACCACGACCGCCCTCCTCTGCGGCAACTCAAGCCTAGGTCCGATCCATCGGCATGGAGCCCTTGAGCCAAGCAGCCGCTCGCGCGATACAAGTGACTCTACAATCACTAGCTTTCACAGCCATACATGACACTGCATTATACACACATGCACAACACACATAGGTACATAGGTTCTGTAAGGGACCTTTTTTTTTCTTTTTTTGCCTAGTTAGATTAGACAAAAATTTTCAGACCACTAAATACACATACACATGTTCCTTCCCTCCTCCCAGGGGGCAGAAACATGTATATATGTATAGTTAGTTTAGATCGAATTACGGATAGGGAATTAGTCAGATCGCGACTTAATTGCATACGCGCAACAGTCCGAGCCGAGGTTCGGCCACTTTGGCACCCTCGGATGTTGTTGCTTAGCTTTCGTGGCTGAGTGCCCTAAGCGCTCGCCCCCAAGCCCGGTAAAGCTGTAAAAGCCGTAAAGGCTCCAGGGCCCCTAAGGCTAACAGTATAGTCAGTTCGAAAAAAAAAAAAAAAAAAAAAAAAAAAAAAAACACATATATCTTCATCAAGATACCATTCGATATGGTTATTTCATCGTAAGATGTGATGACGTGTTCTCGGTGCAGGAAAGGGGTGTCGATGATGCGACTCTCACGAGTGTGTTAAGTTTTTAATTTTATTGTATATGGTTTAGTTTTAAGATATAGTATATAAATAATACAACGTAATTTATAATATGTTTTATATTCAATATTGTGAATAACACTACAACCAGTTCGAAAGGCATCTTCCCTTACAGAAGAACTGGCAAGACACTCTAAGGTTGCTGTTTTAAACCAATCACTTCACAATAATAATGAACATTCAAGTAATATAAGATTTCAAGCAAGAACCATAAGAAATAAGTTGTAAAATAATATAAATACTTAGCTTGGTATATCAGCTCAGAGAACGCTGGAGCATCGCACTGTCCAATCATCGTTCACAGACTCCACTAACTGACTTCCCTTCAGTCTAATATTAACTTAATAATCTACTTCAAGGAGGTTTCGCATTGACATATCATAAAATCAAATGACAGAGGTCTTTACCTACGTTACGACAACCACATATTTTAGATTGTGTTAATGCAATTTGTGTATCTCATTCAAAATCATCGTCTGATGGCTTACCTGATAAATCGATAGTAAAGCCGTGTTACTCATATTTAATCACCTGTAAAAAGAATTCAGACAAATAATATGTGCGATACCAAAGCAGATTGTTAAGAGGCTGAAACGTATTTATATTATATTATCGTATCTAACCGATCTGTGATGCCTTAATTAAGATTCGTGTACGACGCGCCTAAATACGTCACACGAGTTTGTGGGGTAAAATAAAATTATGTGTTGTATTTTGAAATGTATCACAAAGATGAATCGGAATCTTTTTATTTAGATTACTAATTTTGAACATAACTATTATTACAATATAAATTACAAACTACGTCATTAGAGAAAAAAAAACCTATTGCTTAATAAAAACTAATCCATTTGAACAAAATGGATGAAATGAAAGAAGTGTTTCCCAAATTGTACTCTATAGCTTGTAAATATCCAATAATACCGGGCACTTCAGTGCCCTCAGAGAGGTTATTCTCTAAAGCTGGTGCAATGGTAACTGCTATGGGTAACTGCGCAATCGTTCAAAAGATCACGTATAGATAAACTAGCTGTGCCACGCGGTTCCATAATTTAAAGTTACGCGGTAATTTGAAAGTGTTGAAGCAAAGAGACTTTGCTTTAAAAATAATGTAATCTCTTTGCATATCATTGTATGTTTTTATTTATTTATAAATAGAACATGTACTTTTTGATTAGAGATCTTAATTTAAAAAAAAAAGTATTGTTTGAGAAATGAAATATATCTATTTTCTATTATCATAGTAGATTTATCTAATATTGTTACATATTCCAAAGTGTATGTTATTTGTAACAACTACAAATAATTAACAATATAATATTCATGCGATTCCTAGCTAAACTGTGTTTCTTTTAAGACTCTGCTTATAGTGTGAACAAACACACTAGGTCGTTACATCAGTAACACTAACAGGTTATGTATACCCAGCATATGGGGAAAACGCTGAATAATGACAGACTTTGGAAATGGGAATGATGTAAGCACAGCAAGCGTGAATGAAAAATTACACGCTTCCCAAGGAGGTAACATGAGTTCGAGCCTACCAGCAATAGAGAAGCTTGATGGTAGTACTGATTACAATACGTGGAAGTTCATGATGGAGCTATACTTAATCCACGAAGATTTGTGGGAGTATACGGCGACAACACCGGCGCCAAGTGATATCTCAGGCTGTAAAAGGGATCAAAAGGCCAGAGCAAAAATCTGCTTGATGGTAAAGGCACATTGTTTGGTCCATGTTCGCAATGCGAAGACTGCAAAGGAGGCATGGGATGTTCTAAAGGCTGCTTTCGAGGATAAGGGCCTGAATAATCGATGCAGACTGCTTTCGAAATTGGTGAACCTGAAATTGGAGCAATTTTCTACAGTGAGAGACTACGTAACGACCATGATGATGGTAGCGCAGCAGCTTCGTAATCTTGGCAAGGATGTAGATGATGAACTACTTGCAACCTTGATGCTACAGGGATTAACGGAGAAATTCGGACCCATGAGACTAGCAATAGAAAACACAAACATAGAATTAACCACGGATTACGTAAAAACTAAATTGTTTCAAATGGAGGATGCCTATCAAGCAGGTTCGAGTACAGCGACGAATGCATTGCAAGCTAAAAATATAAGCAACCACAAAGGAGGGCGACCAAATTTCGTACGATAAAATACTTTATCTGTGATGGACCTCATAAAGCGAAGGATTGTCCGAAGAACCCAAAGTCAAAGAAGGATGCTTTGACGTCATTGGCAATGGTGACTACAGGGAAACAAAGATCTGGAGATCGGATACTTGACTCTGGAGCCTCTAACCATATGACGAATAGAAGAGAGTGGTTAACGGACTTTAAAAAATTAGATAAACATGTAGAGGTAGCTTGTGCAAATGGAGAAACCGTATTTGGTAAGGCAGTTGGTAATGTGGTTAATGAGGAGATGGGAGTTTCAATAAGAGGTGTATTGTATGTACCTGGGTTAGCAGCTAACCTACTGAGTGTAAGCACAATCGTTAGTAGAAACCTAGTCCTAGTATTCGATAAAACTGGCTTTAAGATTATGAAAGCAGATGGATGTAAGGTTACTGGTGAAGTTTCGCACGCAGGCATTGTAGAGAATGGTGTTTATAAGATAAAATATTGTTCACAGGAAGTAGCTTTGGCTTCAACAGGTTGTGATCAAGTGATATTGTGGCACAAGCGAATGGGACACCTTGGGGTACGGAATCTTACATTACTTATGGATAAGATGGCGCAAGTTTTTCCAAAAATATGTCTAAGCTAGAGTGTGAAGCATGTGTTATGGGAAAACAGACAAAGCAGCCATTCAAGAAATCTGGTGCCAGCAGGGCAAAAGAGGTTTTGGGTTTAATTCACACTGACGTGTGTGGACCCATGAGTGAAAAGTCATACGGAGGGTATCGATATTTCCTCACATTCATTGATGACCTCACTAGGAAAACGTTTGTATACTTTTTGAGAACTAAAGGAGAAGTGTTTGAGAAGTTTTCCGAATTCGTTAAACTAACGGAGCGTCAAACTGGAAAGAAATTGAAAATTATTAGATCCGATAATGGCAAAGAATTTGTAAACAGGCGGATGGATGAGTTTTGTAAAGCAAGGGGAATCCGTCATCAACTCACAGTGGAGTATACACCAGAGCAAAATGGAGTTGCTGAACGAGCTAACAGAACCATCTCTGAGAAAGCTAAAACTATGCTGGAAGAAGCTGGTTTAGGCAGACGGCTGTGGGCTGAAGCAGTTAATACTGCAGTATATTTTAAAAACCGATCACCAACCATAGCTGTGAAAAATATGACGCCAGAAGAGGCGTGGACTGCAAGGAAGGTAGACCTGAGCTTCCTCAGAGTCTTCGCGTGCAAGGCTTATCTTCATGTTCCAGACCAAAATCGAAAGAAATGGGACAGTAAAAGCAAAGAATTGATTCATGTTGGATACTGCCAAGACACAAAAGGTTACCGTTTAGTTGATCCAGCAACGGGCGAGCTGTATAAGAGCAGAGACGTTGTATTCTTCGAAAATCAAAAATACGGGAGCAAAAGAGAAGTATCTATAGAGCCAGCTGTTCAGCTGACAGAGGCTATAGTCGAACCGGAGGGAGTTCCAGAAACAACTCAAGAGGAAGATGTTCTGGACATGAGTACCCTACAGGAACGAGATGGAAGTGATGCACAGGCGAAAGAAGAAGTTCCTTTGAACGAAATTGTTGAGGTTGAGGATGACGAGTGGGTAACGTCTGACGAAAAAGAGGAATCAGATGATGAGGGTACCTCGCCAAATATGGATAATGAGGTGTCAAATAGGAGATACCCACTGCGAGAAAGGAAAGCCAAACAGTTTCCAGATTTTGTAACTTATCAAGCTGCTTCTGCATCTCAAAACCCTTCAACCGCTCAGGATGCATTATCCAGAGAGGATGGAGCTAACTAGAAAGTTGCAATTGAGGAGGAGCTAGACGCCCTTAAGAAAAACAAAACATGGATACTTGTGAAACCACCGAGATCGTGCAACATAGTTGATTCGAAATGGTTATTTCGAATTAAAGAAGAGGCGGGGGGAAAGACTCGTTATAAGGCACGACTCGTTGCAAGGGGTTTTAGTCAACGCAGAGGCATTGACTACTTTGACACTTTTTCACCTGTAGTAAGACACAGTTCGTTAAGAGTTTTAATAGCTTTAGCAGTTAATATGAATCTTAAAATTGGCCAAATGGATGTGAAGACGGCGTTCTTGAATGGAGATCTAAAAGAAACTGTATACATGAAACAACCGGAGGGGTTTGAGATAGACGGCAAGGAGAATTATGTCTGTCTTTTACAAAAGTCACTATACGGTCTGAAGCAGGCTTCACGTACATGGAACATGAAGCTTCATTCTGCGTTAACGAGATTGAAATTCAGAAAATCTGAGAATGAACCATGTGTTTACATGCGGTCACAAGATGGTAAGGTGATAATTATTGCTGTGTATGTCGATGACACCCTGATCTTTTGGAACAACGAGCAGGAAATGCTCAAAGTTAAGAAAGAATTGATGTCCAGCTTTGACATAGGTAAGGCTGAATTAATGTTAGGAATCCACATTATACAAGATGACAACGGGATTAAGCTGCATCAGGAGAATTATGTAGAGAAGTTGTTAAAAGCGTACAATATGGAGGACTGCAAATCTGTTGTCACACCAGCTGTACCTGGTCAAAGGCTAGAGAAACCTAGACATGGCTGGAAACCAAATGAAAAGATCTCATATCGAGCTTTGATAGGATCACTTATGTATTTGGCGGTTTGTACACGGCCTGATATAGTTCATGTGGTAAATTATTTGAGACAATTCAATGAGAGCTACGAGGAGCAACATTGGATTGCAGCTAAAAGGGTACTCCGGTATCTAAAAGGTACCAAGAGTCTTGGCTTGAGATACTCAAGAGATAAATGCCAAGACATTCTTATAGGTTATGCTGACGCTGATTATGCAGGAGATAGCGATCGCCGTTCATATTCAGGCTTAGTGTTCCTTATTCAAGGAGGAGCTGTTTCGTGGCAGAGCACTAAACAAAGTACAGTTGCTCTTAGCACTGCTGAGGCAGAATACGTCTCATTATCGGAAGCGGCTAAGGAAGCTGTATTCTTAAGGCGATTTATAGCAGACATTACTGGTCAAGACGACCAGAAGGCTATAAAGATATTTTCAGACAGCCAATCAGCAATAGCCATAGCTAACAATCCAGTGCATCATCAGCGCACTAAACATGTAGACATCAGATATCATTTTGTTCGAAATGCGGTTGAGTCAGATATTATAAAATTAGAATATCGAGAAACTGACAAGATGATTGCAGATGGTCTAACCAAACCTCTACCTAGAGGCAAGTTTGAATGGTGTGTGAGTGGAATGGGATTGTGTGTATGAAAGCATATGAGTTTTGTTTTTAGCATTTAGGTATGTATGCATGAGATTAAGGAGGAGTGTTGAAGCAAAGAGACTTTGCTTTAAAAATAATGTAATCTCTTTGCATATCATTGTATGTTTTTATTTATTTATAAATAGAATATATACTTTTTGATTAGAGATGTTAAGTAAAAAAAACGTATTGTTTGAGAAATGAAATATATCTATTTTCTATTATCATAGTAGATTTATCTAATATTGTTACATATTCCAAAGTGTATGTTATTTGTTACAACTACAAATTATTAACAATATAATATTCATTCGATTCCTAGATAAAAAAAAAAAACGTATTGTTTGAGAAATGAAATATATCTATTTTCTATTATCATAGTAGATTTATCTAATATTGTTACATATTCCAAAGTGTATGTTATTTGTTACAACTACAAATAATTAACAATATAATATTCATTCGATTCCTAGATAAAAAAAAAAAACGTATTGTTTGAGAAATGAAATATATCTATTTTCTATTATCATAGTAGATTTATCTAATATTGTTACATATTCCAAAGTGTATGTTATTTGTTACAACTACAAATAATTAACAATATAATATTCATTCGATTCCTAGATAAAAAAAAAAAAACGTATTGTTTGAGAAATGAAATATATCTATTTTCTATTATCATAGTAGATTTATCTAATATTGTTACATATTCCAAAGTGTATGTTATTTGTTACAACTACAAATTATTAACAATATAATATTCATGCGATTCCTAGCTAAACTGTGTTTCTTTTAAGACTCTGCTTATAGTGTGAACAAACACACTAGGTCGTTACAACAGTAACACTAACAGAAAGAAATCGCTGAATGATGATTTATAATACTTCATCGGGCGGAGTTATGCGTCACAACTTACACGGCTCGTTCGCATCACTACACCTATAGTCATAGACACGAGCAGAGTCTTGAATTATTTTAATTTTACATTATCTTCAAAACTATGAGTTCAAATAACATGCAGTTCAAAAGAAGAGATGACATGCAGAGCAAAGTTTATCTAAATAAAATTGTCTTGGTGATGAAGTAACTTTATAATTTAATATGTACCAAGTAGTATCAATCTTTTGATTTGATACTTTAATTGGTATCGATACTTTTGATTTGATACTTAAAATCAAGTATCGATTTTTTTTTAATTTGCGGTTTCTTAGCAGCTACGACTATCGATGGATTGTAGATCTCTTGGCGGTCGCCGTTGTTATTGGATTGCAATGTGCTTACCACCTACAGTGCTGACACTTTGGCTTATTGCGATACAAAAAAGTTTTTTTAGTCGCTAAATCTAAAAAAATATCACCAAAGAAAAGAAATCCAAATTCCGCAACATCACGCCACATACGCGACAAAGTGGCTAAAACGACAAAGTACGTAGAGGTTATAGGTTAAGGGCGAGGGTTAAATAGAAGGAAGGTGAGAAAATGTCAAAATCAGGACGATTGAAGCTTGTCTATGGCAGCAAATTTATATTTCGTGACACATGAGTATATTCAATGCCGTAGAGAGAGAAGGAACTAGACAGACAGATCGTGTAACCGTGTGTGAGATAGCGACAGTGTTATTATTTTATTCAGTTTCCTTATAATTAAAAGGTGTACGCAAGCAAAAAACACTTTCAATATCAGATGTAAAGTAAATCAACCTTATTCTCGTTTAAAAAAAACACGACCTAACTAACCCCTTGACTATTTTGACAACTGGGGCGCTTTTCATCTTGCTGAGGAAAAAAAATCTATAAAAGGTGTCTTTTTTATAACATCAAGAACGAGGAAAAAAGAACTAAAATACTGTACTCAAGTAGTACTAAATTTAAAAAACTGTTTCTAATCCTTTCATGAGCTTTCACGTTAGGATTAATTATAGGGATATCAGGATAAATTCCATTTTACTAAAAACAAATCAATTCATATTCTTATTAAAAAAAATATTATAACAACCGAAGCAAGGAACAAAAACTTGTATTAGAATAACTTCCAAAGTACGGTAAATGTACATAGGTAACCTTAACAGGCAAGGGATATTATTTTCCCACTTCGACACAGATTTTACAGACATAAATAATCGGATAAAGGAAAATCCATTTCCCACAGAAATAAGGGAACTTTCCTTTCCTCCCCTTATTTTTTTTTTAAACAGTTCACCCTAAATTCACCTTCAATTTTTTATTTACTTCTCACTGCACAATAACTAGGTACTGAGTACTATCCGTAAACAGAGCTTTATTATGCATAATGACACCTGTATCACAAAATAGATATAAGGTCAATAACACAAATTTATGAATAAAAAACAAAAACCACTACATGATAGTCCAAGATACTACCAAAAACTCCAATCGATTGCTAAACAACACGCTAAAACCGGGCAGCAGTGCACCACTGGTGTTCATTAAATATAAAATTTCTACAATATCGATTGTCTAGTTTTAAAAGTCTTTATTCGAATATATATTAGTACGACTAAGTACGATGAAAAAAGGTGTAACGTTGATAATTGACGAGAAGTAAAATAAAAAAAGGTGTGTGTGCGATTCACACACGATAGAAGTGAAAATTAATATAAAAGGCATTTTCTATTTTATTTAAACAGTGTGCAATATACATACACACCGACATTTACTCTCTCGCTCTAGCTCACACAAAGAGGAGAGACCAATAATGTGCGTTAAACGTTTAACATTTAACGTTTAACGCTTGGAAGTCGCATAAGAAGTTTCACTTCAAAAATTCATTCGCGCAATGTATGCTGCACTCACAGTATGCAGCCTCATATTATGTACCTTTACTTTTAAAATATTTTTGTATTTACAATTTTGTACTATCAGTAGTTTAAAACTGGCTAAATTAATAGTGTTAATGTACTTTGATTAATCGATTGTTAAAAATGTTTAATGATCACTAGGCAGCACTAGTAAATGTCACAAGAAAAAAAAATACGAGTGCTTGTAAATATTTTTCATCGACCTGTTTCTTTTTCAATTTCTATATTTCATTGTGAGTTTTATCAGTAAAAATGTGTATAATTATATTATTACACAGTTTATCTAATGACGGAAGAAGTTTTTAAAATGTGTTATTAAGAAAAATAATTTGTATCTACAGTTTTATATTTCGCAGACTTCTAACCTTGTGTAAGTGCTTTAATTTTCGCGCGAAAACATCGAATAGTTATATTTACAAACATAATTTTGAAAATTAATTTCTATACGGTCGTCGTTATTAAATATTGATTTTTATTCATCGGGAATTAATTGCCGCGCGGTCTTATTCTGAAGATAGTTTCGTAAAGTGCGCCGTGTGTTTTGCAATAAATTCAACCTTATGCATATGGGCTTTAGAGTTGAAAATATGTTTCGATACAATTACGATGTTGCGATAACAGAATAAGGCGCCGCGACTGGTTTCATTTTACCGTGTTCAGATTAGAATACCACTAAAATGTTTATTACATAGGATTTTTTAAATATTGTATAATTTAAATATTGAGTAAAAATCTGTTATTCTATGTATATTTTTTATATAATTATTAAATATTTAAAAATTACAAAACATACAGGTAAAGCTTTTTTATTTCATTTTACTCAAATAAATACCTTCCGTATTTAAATCATATCCTCTGGAATTTATGTACTTTATTCTATTTCCATAAAAAAATATAAACTTAAAATGGACTTGTAGACTTAGCGATATAGACTTTAAATTGAGTCTGAAGCTCATAAACTTTTTAAATTTATATTCTCATACGAAACTAATGAATGAAAAAACTATCAGAAATACCAGAAATACATTAAATCCAAATTAATATAAAATGTAACAGATTGATCTCAGATGAGATTATTAAAAGATTAACATAGGTATTTTTTGTGGTTTTCTGTGGTGTTATTTTTTTTTATTTAGTTTTAATAAAATAGAAACAAGGTATACAGCTGATATTCCCATTTATAAAGCCCATTTATAAGACCAAGCTTTTAATTTTGATTGGAACCATCGTGATTTCATTCAGTCTTTCCTGTTTACTCAGAATAACAATACTGTATTATTGTATTTTGCTAAATAATTTCGTTGAACAATTTAACAATTTGTTATAATAAAAATCTATGAAAGGAATATATATATATATATAAGAAACTTACTGGAAACAGCTAAATTGCATGATTTTCCAATTTAATATAATTAATCAATTAATCTACAATAATATATTTTTTGTTTGATAGTTTGTTTGTTTAAACATTCTTATATCTGGAACTACCAGTTGAATTCGAACGATTATTTTCATATGTAATAGCCAGATTTACGAGTAGTAGTATAGGCTATCATTACGCCACAACCCTAAGGAGCAGAGCAGTCACTATGAATGTCAGGCATTCTGGCAAGCTGTAGGCAAGTATGGAAAGTGGAACAATGATATGGCAACACTGGCACGTTGGTGGCAGCACCATGGAGTTTTTCGAATAAATTTATCACTGGTTAAACTATGGAGCACAGCTAGTGTAATTATATAAATTTTCATTAATCAAATAAACATTCTATTTCTACAGCTTTATGAAGCAAAATAGCTTGTTTTGAGTTTTTCTTTCTGGAGATAAGGAATCAAACCTCAACTGTATGTAAAGAGCAAACTTATGCAGAATACCTGGTGTGTCTACTATATCAATTTCTCTTTTTTCAGTTATAGTACACAGGCATCATGAAGTCTTGCTGTGTCCTCGGCTGCGAGATTAGCTCAAACAGTGATGTTATATTTTTTGAGTAAGTATAATATTTTTTCTTTATTCAACTCCATAAAAATAGAATGTGCGGGCTCAGTGGTAGCGCATACGGACATCATGTCAATAGACTTGAATTTAATCCCTACAATGAGCCTGAGTTTTCGATGAAGAAAGACAGCATGGTGGTAGGGCTTTCTCTGATGACTGCCTGGCGAGCTACCAACCTCAAGTTGAAAATCTGTTGCCAAGCACTTTAAGGTGTGTTCTGGCTGCTGAGATTGTGACCATAATAATATGTGGATAAATGATAAAAAAAATAATATGTGGACATAATTCCTCATAGGGCAAAACCTAAGAAAAGCATTACCCACATTTTAATACGGTACATTAATTTTATCTTTTTTTTTTTTTTTTTTTTTTTTTTTTCGAACTGACTATACTGTTAGCCTTAGGGGCCCTGGAGCCTTTACGGCTTTTACAGTTTTACCGGGCTTGGGGGCGAGCGCTTAGGGCACTCAGCCACGAAAGCTAAGCAACAACATCCGAGGGTGCCAAAGTGGCCGAACCTCGGCTCGGACTGTTGCGCGTATGCAATTAAGTCGCGATCTGACTAATTCCCTATCCGTAATTCGATCTAAACTAACTATACATATATACATGTTTCTGCCCCCTGGGAGGAGGGAAGGAACATGTGTATGTGTATTTAGTGGTCTGAAAATTTTTGTCTAATCTAACTAGGCAAAAAAAGAAAAAAAAAGGTCCCTTACAGAACCTATGTACCTATGTGTGTTGTGCATGTGTGTATAATGCAGTGTCATGTATGGCTGTGAAAGCTAGTGATTGTAGAGTCACTTGTATCGCGCGAGCGGCTGCTTGGCTCAAGGGCTCCATGCCGATGGATCGGACCTAGGCTTGAGTTGCCGCAGAGGAGGGCGGTCGTGGCGGGTGTGCAGATTTTATCTAAAAATCCAGCTTCCTTATCATTCTTACCCCACCCGCGATTTAAAGGCAGCCATTTTAATTTTCGTTTTTATAAGTACCCATATTTCAATTTTATATTAATTTTTGCACAGTGTTGTTGTACCAACAAATTTTAGGTGATAGAGAAGGAAACTTTTGTACGCCTCAGAAGTGAAAAACACGAAAGACTTTCTCCGCGTATACAATCGTAGTTGGTGGGCTCGCGTCTCGGGACAGACTTTGTACAGCAGTGGGTTATTCAGAGGCTGGTAGTATTCTATTATTCTTTCTTAGCCATTGAACGATATTCTAAATGTCAAATCATTGAAGACTTAAATATTAATTAGTCAAGATTAAATTAAGAAAAACCAGACACAGTGACCGGTTAGCTGCGCGTTTTCTGGGAGCTGCCACTATACATATATCCAACTAGTTAGCGACTACTAACTAGTTTTTTGTTCATACACCAGTATTCGGCAGACCCTTATGTGATGTACTTACCATCAACTAGGGTTGCCATACATACATAAATCACACCTCTTTCTCAACGGGGTAGGCAGAGACCATGTCCTTCCACTTGCTACGATCCTGACATACATCTTTCGCTTCAAAATTCATCAATCTTTTCTTGCATGCTCGTCGTATTGCCACCTGTACTGTATTTCTAATTTGCGTACAATAGATAGTGTTAAAAAAATATATGTGACACAAAATACAATATTTTTATACATATACATAATATATATATATACAATATAAAACTCAATGTCTGTCTCTCCGTTTGCTTTTTTTTCACGCGAAAACTATTGATCTGTTTTTTTTTTTCATTTAATTCATAGCTATGTTATCTGTCCATGTTATAGGATATGTTTAGTTACATGGAGTAACATACTAAATAGATAGTGCCGATAATGGTGAATTTATTCGGAAAAAGACGCTTTTGGGGCGATAAAATGGCTTACGCTCAGTAAATCTTAATAGATATCAAATTAATGTTCTACATAATTGTAGATATCAAAAAGACCTACAAAAAAGTTAGTGATAGCATACGTCGATAGTCTAAGGATCACCCACAGTAAGCATTTTTGAGGTAGCAACATTTGCGCGTGCGCTCGACCGATAGCATTCTGTAGTCCACGCGAGTTGAGTCGCGGGCAAAGCTAGTAGATTTATTTATATGCATCTTTTATTGTAGACAAAAGATACAAGTTCAAGACGATAACATACTGTATTATTATACTATATTATAAGCGACGATATCAACGACGAAAGCGACAGTTTACCGAGCAAGATGCAACGCGATGATACGTAGGACCCCACCGAGTATAACGATGCGTATGTGGAGAGCCACAAACCAGTGTCTACAACTATTTTGTACCTAACCAAACCTGCTCACACCCCGCTTCACGCGATAGGCGAAAGAATACTCGGTACGCGTATATAGATTTTTATTATGTGGTGACGTTGTGTAACGGGACGCTGGCGGCAGAAAATGTAGGTACATAGATACACGAACACAAAAATCAAGCCACTGTATTGTCTAGAAACAGAACTCGCTTATGTACAAAATGTACCAGTGTCTTCTTCGAAGTCAGTGCCTCTTGAGAATGTCTTCAGGTTTATTGCAGACTTCAGTTTCTTCTTTAGTCATCGACTGTTATTGACATTCTGACGGATGCCCGTTTGGGAACGGTATTTATAGGCGAGGGATCCGCGTGTGAATGCCAAGCCCGAGTGAAGCTGTAAAAGCCGTTCGAGGCTCCAGAGCCCTTATGGCTAACAGTATAATTTAAAAAAAAAGTGTGAATTTGATGCACGACGGCGCGGCGTATCTCCCCGACTCCCACGAATGTTGAGACACACGATCCAGCGTCTGTTCCTTATTATTTCTAACATCTTATGTATTTACATATTACATAACGATTCTAGTTGAAATCTCTTAAGGAACTAATTAACATCGTATTAGAATGTTAAAATACCCATCTAGAATCTAGTTAGAATGCTAAAACAAATACAATTTCACAATAGAGAACATTTAACATACAGAATATGAAAGTAACACATTAAACTGTCATATATCTTAACATTCAACAAGATCTATGTTGTTAAACATTCAAAACAATAAAAGTGAAAAATTACAACCGAATAAAACTACCCTATGCCTACTACTACCATGTGTCGCTGACATTTATATTTTTCATTCTTTCCATACGTACTAATATTGTAAAAACTCAAGAAATTAATTTTATGTTTATTTGAACGCGCCAATCGCCGGAACTACTAGTCAGATTTGAAAAATTACTTTCCATTTTATAGAATATTTAATGAGGAAGGTCGTAAGCTATATAACTTCACGCCACGACCCTAAGGAGCGCAGTAGTAACCATGAACATCGAGTAATCTGGCAAGCTGTAGGCGAGAAATGTAGGTGAGAAATGTCGAGAAATGATAACAATAATAGGCTACACGAGTGCGTTGGCAGCGACATAATGGGAAGTTCATTGAATAAGATTAACACGGGTGAAACTGTGGGGCACAGCTAGTATAAAATATATTTTATAGATGAAAAAAAAAAACAGGCGAACAAATGTTGGCAAACTTACCTTCAGCTGAAGCGCAATAAGTTTCAACTGAAACCATATTGATTTAAAACTTGATTGTTTCCTCCGTCAGGTTCCCAACAAGCCGAACGCTCCGTCGCAAATGGCTCGATGCTATACAAATAACTGGAAAGCTGACTGTGGACTCTGCAGTCTGCAGCGGGCACTTCCCGGAGTCAGACTACGAGGTCGTCAGGGGGAAAGTCAGGCTCAAGAGGAAGGTGGTACCCAGCATCTTCAGTAGGGATGAGGTGATAACATTTATTTTGCGACTTGAAGCAATGATGGCTCGGTGGTCCGCGTCGATCGACGCGAGTTCGAGTCCCTGTAATGATCCCGAGCTTTCAGTGAAGGAAAACATAGCATGGTAGTACGGCATTTTCTAATGGCCCCCTGGCTAGCTATTATCTTCCAGTTGAAATCTTTCGCCAAGCACAACTTATAGGTCATAGACTAAATAGACAGCGCGCGTAGTACAAACAGGTGAAGCCGTCTTAAATAATCTGTGTAGTATATGTATAAGTTTGTCATTGTGTGCGTGGTGTTACCAGAATATGTAAAATCCCGACAAAAGAAAAAAATTTTTTAATGAAATATAAATAAACTTTTAACTTTGCATTTGCTTCTGCACTTCGAATTGCGGTTTATAATAGGAGCGTTTTACTTACCAATAAAACGCATATTGTGTCCGGGGCTTTATTCGAAGCCTCATAAACATTTTGAGATAGTAGTCTTCTGTTTCCGTTTCCGTTTCTGTTTCCGTTTACATCGATTTATCCTATTGGTTGAATCCCCTCGGCCTACCTTTTCCTGTTCATATTCATTTATCATTTCCTGTTTACCTTGGTGCGAAGCTACCATACCTCAGCTCATTGTAGCCTCAAAATGTTTTATCTGAAATGCTAGATAAAATCTTATCACTGGGTAGAAATTAAAAGATGAGGCTTCGAATAAGGCTCCAGACACAATCTGCATTTTATTAGTAGGTAAAACGCTCCTAATATGTCCTATCGTTGTTATTCGAAGCTTCATAAACATTTTGAGACCATATTTGTTATCGCTGGGTGAACAGGACGCTAATTGAATTAACCAATACACACTATATAACAGGATGTATAATTAACTAATAAACATTATATAATGCATTATATGAAGCAATGATGGTTCAGTGGTAGCATGTAGGACTTCGACGTGAGTTCGAATCCCTGCAATGAGTCTGAGCTTTCGGTGAAGGAAAACATCGTAAGGAAACAATAGCATGGTAGTAGGGCTTTTTTTAATGTCCGCCTGGCTAGCTACCACCCTCAAGTTGAAAATCTGTCGCCAAGCTGTTATGTTCGTTGTGGGGAATAAAATATTTACATAATAATAAGAAATGTATTATATTTCTAATAATCACGTATGAAATGACAGTCCAGTATTCTTTTTAAGATTGGTTGAAGTACTGTACACTTTTTCACTATGCAGAGCGGCATGATTACTTTTTAATTTTAATATGAAAGCGTGACGTGCGCTCTCGACCGCGGCTCGCGAATACTGCGGCCGAAATGGTATCCCTTTGCTATTTAGTATTCCTTCAGGTGACTTCACTAGCGCGTTGTGAACGTCACGTCTATTGTATTCTTTAGTCCGAGCTATAGGTGTGTTCCGGCAGCTGCATTTGAGAACCAGTTCCCCCAGTAGGCTTATGTTACCATCTTGGGTCACATCGTCAATTAACATCAGGTGAAATTTTAGGCAAGAATATATAAAAAAATCTTGCAGCACTAATACAGTAAAAATATAAACCCGATCGTGTTTCTTGTGGGCTCTTCGCGATGACTGAGATGTTTGTCCGAATCAGTGACAGTGTATTGACATCCATAAATGCCTTCTTAGGGCCTAACTTGAGTAAATAAATAATAATAAAATAAAAATCTTATTTGAGACAAAAATCCATTTGGTTAGTATACAGAAAATTAGAAACTAGTGTACATCTGCTAGGTACTAGGAAGACAACAAACGAATTATTTGTGGAGCGCCACAATGGCATGTAGCAACACCCAATTTCTCAATATAGGACTGTCCCATCTGCCTGTTACAGTATTCAGTTTTTGATTTCCTACTGTAACAGATAATTATTGTAAATTTATTAAAAGTCACATATCCATATAAACACAATCTAAACATTAGTGTAGCTTAATATTCAATTTCTTTATTAAGTTATTTCCCAATAGTTCTACTGACTGTGTTTTGATTTACATTGCTGCTGTATGCTTCTCAGAATATCATTTTTATTTTTATCACCATGACTGCCAGGGGCTTACACTAGGGGTGTCATAGGAGCCATTATTTCTTTTTCTATATCGTAAATATTCTATGCATGACCCCACCCAAATTTAAACACTAGATACGCGTCTGGTGACTGCAGGATAGACTTGCTTTTTCGCGATCGCAGTGCGAATCACCTTGTGCTAGTCTTGTCAATAGTATGGTTAGAATAACCACGTCGAGCTATATAATGTAATTTTTTTTTTGGTTTTTTATTTAGATATTTGTTAATTTTTATAGGTTTGGACACCATATTACCTATTGCACCTTACAGAAGAATGCAGTCAAATCACCATATGTTGTGTTGTCCTACAGTGGGTAGGGATTCCAGAGCTCCTTGGGGAAGGGTGATACCTATGGCGTTACAAACCTTCATATGCTACTGTGGCCGCTTACCATCGGGCGGGCCATACGTTTATTTGCCACCTTAGCCATATAAAAGAAATCATTTTTTTAATGTAACCTATACTTATCATAGTAGTGTAGAATTTTAACCAACGCTCTTCATTTCAATTTCAGGTGAAAATAACTAAAGAAAATGATATCGATACAGAAACAGACAAAGCTCTTGATATATTTCTAGGAAATATAGTAACAGAAGATAAAGACATAATTTCACAACCGGAAACTCCCTCTGTGAGGGTAGACAGAGAAGTAGATGATAAAGAATCACAATGCCGTAACAGTAATTTAGATAGACAATTAAACGTAAATGAATCCATAAATAATATTAGTAAAGACAGACCTGAAAGTTGTTTGAAGAGAAATAATGAGGGTAGTTCAATAAATAAACAATCAAAATCGAGTCAGACAAATTATTTTGTACCTGAGAGTATCACGAAACAGTGGTGAGTATTAATATCTGCAGTTATCAGCAATTATCGCAGTTTTCTACTTTTCCACAAAAATGAGCACCGCGTCACATAACATCGAGTGTGACTATTCAAAGAAGTGTAATTTCTAACACTAATTACAATTCGGTGAAACAAATATATTATGTGAATATGAACTCAGTCGGTCATGTCATTCAGAAGTTAAACGATCTTTAATAGATGTATACAAGATTTATGTACGATAACTTTGGACCTGAGACACATTGTCCTTCCCGAATGTTTTCATGCCTAAAAATAAAATAAACCTAGGATTCGATCACAGTGCCATCTACCAGACCTAATTGTGAATCTAAAGCATTCCTGAATCCACCTAAACATACACAAAAAAAATCATCAATATCGAAAAGGTTTTTAATTTTTTTGTAAGGAATACTAATTATATTTTTTTAAATAAAAGTAGCTTAAGTTATTCCTTATAACATCAGCTATTTGCCAGTGAAAGTTCCGTCAAATCGGGCCAACCGTTTCGGAGATTACGCGGAACAAACAGACAGACAAACAAAAATCAAAAAGAGGGGCTTTTTGTTATAGATGTCGTGTCGTGTATACTTTCATATGCATTTAATAAAAAGCTGTTATTTTGACATTACAAACAGACACTTCAATGTTATTATATGTTAGATAGGATTCCCCGAGTTAATCCTATTTAAAACTTCCTTAATTTAAGGATTAAACTTTGAACAAGAGTAACCGATGTATTTGGCAACAAAATAGCTGATTCTGAAATGTGACGTCACTAAAACTAATTTCTCACCATGTGTATGTGTTCCTCACAGCGTACAGACAGACATGATACTAGATCCAGACCCTAGACAGGATATAGAGGAAATGATAACGAATTACCACATAAAGAACAAGCCGAATAAGCTGGTGAGTCCACCGGCCCACGTGCCGGACACTGTGGGGGCTGTCGGAGAGCCCAGGGTGGTGGAAACGGAGCCGGTGTTCATAGAAGTCGCCGTTGGACGAGGTATGTGAGTTCAATGTTATCATTTCAACACAACCCGCATTTTATGAGAACATTTACCATAGTAATGTTTTTTTTTTACACCATCAGTAAGTACGGATTTCAACGAACAAAAAGCTAACCGACTTTTAAAAAAAAAGCTGATATTTTGACAGGAGCTTATACGATTGAAAATTAGGGTGCTTTTTCGATATAAGTCAAAATAAGGTGAAAAAAAAAATTTTAAATAAAAATATATAGTGTGTTTGGGACATAATAAGGTAAGTTTTCACCGTATTCCGAGACAATTTTTTTTTAAAACAAAAATTAAAAAACAAAACTTTGATTATTTGAATTTTTCACATATTTTTGAGGTTATATGAAAAATCTTTAAATACAAAAGTTCTAGATCTTTTTATTACACTTTGCCATTTCACTTTTTTCCATAGGACTTGTAGTTTTGCCGGAAATCGAGATAAATCGTTTTTTACCCTTTAAAACCTCACCCCTCCCCACTTCACGATCATCCGATCGTCCATAAATTGTTTTTCCTTCCAGTTTTCATGTATTTTCTTCCTTTTCCAATGGGTTTTATCCTAATATTTTTTTTTCTCTTTTTACCATTTTCAAAGGCTTCAAAGTCCTGGTTTATAGATTAATTATATATAGATCGCAAACTCGAAATAGAAAGAGCATAGTATACGCATGTGCTAGAACGAGATAGCGATATGAGACCTTTTTCGTATGTGCTATTGGCCTACTTAAATCGTTATCGCGAAACGCGGCGTGACGTCACCATTTAACAGGTTAAATTTGCTAAGTTGATTCAAGTAGAATTTTTCAGTTATGTAATTTTAAAGCCACTATTTAAATAATTAATAATAAGTTTAGAGTCATCACAAAATAGCACTCACATGCTAAGCTTAGAAGGACTGTTTCTCAAGTGCAACTACCGGAACACATGTATTCTATACTTGGCAACTTATTTATATAAACTTGGCAACGATTTTCAACTTGAGGGTAGTAGATAGCTAGTCAGGCAGTTATTAAAAAATACCCTACCAAAATGTTATGGTTTCATCATATTTTTTTCTTTCACCGAAATCTCAATCTCTATGCAGAAATTCGAACTCCCGCCAATCGCTAGTGTCCATAGAAGCAACCACTGAGCCATAATTAGTTATAAGTAAATTGCATATCTCTTTGATGCATGTACTGTATAGAAAACTCATTTTTTTTAAGTAAAAATTCCTCTGTTAGAGAGTTAAAGCAAATTTCTAGAAGTTTCCTTGCCAGCTGCCGCTCTCACGTTTAAGCTCTCTCCACCGTGGTTAGTTTGAAGGACCAGTCCCAACTTTTCAAGTACATCGTAACGTAACATCAGATGTTATTATTGTCACATAAACCGCTAAAAAGACACTTATAGAGGTACGATTCTACCACAAGTATGGAACGTTAGAAGAGTTCGGTTAAGTTAGTGATTAATATTCAGATGGAAGAACCTCGGAGGTGAGCGGCGGGAACAGGGACTGCCTCATGGTGCTGGAGAGCGTCCAAGTCGACGTGGATCCGTCGAGTCTGATGCTGCCGGAAAGAGAAGACAACTCAGACGATGATGATGTCGTGGAAGTCACCAAGTTAGTATACGGAAACTGTTTCTATACATATTATAAAGCTCAACGTCTCTCTGTCTGTCTGTTGGTTCTTTTCACGCGAAAACCACTTATCTGATTTACATAGTTTTCCTTTTAATTCATAGCTATGTCACCTGGTCAGGTTATAAAATATATTTAGTTACATAAAGTAACATACGAAATAAACAGCGACGATAATGGAAAATCAGTTCGAAAAAAAAAACGCTTTTGGAGCGATTAAATAGCTTACTCTGAGTAAGCCATAAGAGATATATCAAATTAATGTTCTACATAATTGTAGAGCTTAAAAAGACCTACAAAAAAGTCAGCGATAGCACATGTCTATCTTCTGGGGATCACCCACAATATGCGTTTTTGTCTTTAAAAAGACCGGCAGTACGACTCGCGCGTCTACTCCACCCACGACATTCTGTAGTCCACGCGAGCGGTGCCGCGGCAACAGCTAGTATATGATAAAACGATTCTAAGTTAAATTTAATAAATACTATATTTCATTTCGCACTAAGAAGGAATGTACACATAATATTTCCTGTATAGATAATATTTACAGTTAATAATCATATTAATAATTAGATCGGCAGCAGGTTGAATAAGAAGAGACCGAAAACGGATTACATATACATATTGTAATTAAAGAATAATGATGCCACCGCCGTGCCGAACTTATTGTAAATCAGTTTTCCAGAAAAAACATTGAACCCTCTAAAGCTAAAGGTCAAATAATTTCCTGAATTATGTAATAATAATAGTAAATTATCGAGTATGTTAAATAACACAAAATATTCCAATTAATAAATAAAATCTCTTGTTAAAAAAAATATTAAAATATTACTATTCAAATAAATTGGAACGTAAAATAAACGGTAGCAAAACCCAAAGATGCGTTTTTTATTCCCACTGAGTTAAATGACATTTCATATGTTATTGTGTTTTTAAAATAGTGACGTCACTAATCGGAATTACTTGTAAAACCGTACGAGATATTATACTTATTGATAAATTTTAATGGAGAAACATCGAACCCTCCAAATATGAATGCCTAATAAGGGAGACAAAATCACCTATCTTGTTGGGTCTTGGTTTTATTATTTTTTTTGTAATTTGTCATTTCGCCAGGTTTGTGACGTCATAATGTTAAAGAAATTTCATCAATTAAGAGTGAAAACACTGTGTCAGCTGTGTGCTGCATTGAGTGGACATTAACATTGTGACGTCACACGCGCTCGGATTTGTTCGGGAACGATCGGCGCGTTTTCGGTACTGTATTCAAAAATAAATTTTTATTTTGAAATAACTTTTGAAAAATTGCGAAAAAAAAAAATTAGTTTTGTTATAAATAAAACTTATATGTGTTCTTTCCATTTATCACAAAAAATATATTCATAAACCCAATTGGAACGTAAAATAAACGGCACGACAACACTACCAACAACATTGGCAACATTATTTTCAATTTTGACATTAGTGATTGTCAATTTATTCCATGGGAATAAATAAAAAAGGCACTTTACAGAAATTTATGTGTTAAAATTGTTTTTAAGTTTGACATTATTAATATAGATTTATTAATTTATATAGTAATATAAAAAAAATACCACTCATTACTAGATCTCCGAAACTATAAATCCGATTGACTTGAAATTTAGCATATTTACTGCTTTCGCGATGTAGACGCTCACCAAGAACAAATTTTGAGAAATTCAACCTCTAAGAGTGTAAAATAAGGGTTAAAAGTTTAGATGGGATGGGTTTTTAATTTTTACTTAGACTCTTTAATAAAAATAATGAAACACGTGTAATAAAATTCATGAGTATAGGGTGTAGTATATATAGGGGTTGAAGGTTTAGTGAAAATAATTTTTGTTTAACTATTTAAATATAACTCAAAACCATCTTGACCGATTCATATCAAATTTTGTACATGGGAAGCTTAAGTCTCTGGTTAATTGATAGGATATAAGAATATCCAATAATACTTATAATCTTAAAAAATAACTTTTATTTATAATGACCGATTTTGATAAAATTTCGTACACGAGAAGCATACGTCATTTCATCATTGATATTCTATAAGAATTGTCAATAAGAATATTTAAAATTGTAAAAAAAAAAAAATTTCAAATGTTTTTTTTTTTCTCAGCTAATTTTTATTGAATTTTGTTCACGGGAAGTATTTGCCATTCCATAATTGAAAGGCTATAAGAACCGCATTTTTGGATGTAAATTAGATCCGATTTTGAAGAAAATTATACACGGGAAGTACATGACATTCCTCATTTGATTGGCTATGTGAATGTCAATAACATTCGTAAAATAAAATTACTGCGTAACAAAAGCGTGCGAAGCCGCGGGCACACCGCTAGTTGTTAATATACTCCGTGGGAATAAGAAACGCTCTTTAGTTTTAGAAACTTTTATTGAAAGCCGGTTAAGGGTCTTTGATATTGTCCTCAGAAAAGAAGACCCAATAAGTCTGCTAACGTCAAGCGATGAAGACGAGGTCATCATTGAAGAACCCCACATAGACACCGTAGAAGTGTCAGATGAAGACGAAGACGATATACCCCTGGGCCGGCTCGCGAAGTTAAAGCCAACAGGCCACCCCGAGAAATACCCAGATATAGACAAGATAATGTGGGGCCTCTATGATTACTACTGCCTCAAGTGTCACTTCACCACCACAAACAGATCGGATTATAACAAGCACCTGAAGCTCCACGGAACAGTTCTCCAGATATGCCCGATCTGCGGTTACACGACCTCCAGTAAGAGCCAGTTCACAAGACATAAACGGAAACATAGGGATGAGAAACGTTTCCAGTGCCATCTGTGCAGTTTCAAGTCGAAGCACCAGATGAGTCTGGTCTATCATTTGAAGTCACACGAGAGAGACAAGAAGTGGTTCGCTTGTGACGTGTGTCGGTACGCGACAAAAAGACGTTCGGATTTGAGGAGGCATCAGAATAGACTCCACGGGATGGATTAAGTTTTGGAAATTTACTATGAAGTTTTATTTGTGTAATATGGTGGCAACACTATACCTGTATTCGTCACAAAACACCAGTTCTCAAACGGTTTCGGTGTTAGGGTGCAGTTGGTAACACTGATACGGGACGTCCCAACTGTCCTCTGAACTTTGACCCTAAACAATTAGGGTCAAAGTTAGTAAGTGTAGATATAGGCTACAGTGACTTAATGTCAGATGGCAGAATAACCGTTTACAGCTCTATTTCATTAAAAAATTAATGTCTTTCCTTAAATGGTGCTTAATGATGCCATTTAACTACAATTGGGGCCACGAGAACCAGAGTGGCCTTATTTGCTTTTTTAGATAAATTTACATATTAACATATTCATAACTTAAAAAGTGTGCTTTTACAAAACCACAATAGCCTAAAGTTATTTACGTGATACTAAATAAAATAGATGGTAGCATGAATTTAATAATTTTCGGCTATTGTGGTTTTGTAAATGCACGTTGTTAGATTATGAATATGTTGATATGCAAATTTATCAAAAAAAGCAAATAGGCCACTCTGGTTCTCGTGGCCTCTCAATTATAATTTGGTCTTCTGAATATAATTGATATCAAGAATAAAATTTACTTTCAAGTTTTCCATAATTATTACCAAATGTGACTAGAGGAGGTGGCAACACTGCGATATGCATTTGAAACGGAGTTTTTAGCGGGACTCGATCTGTCAAATGGTAGTCTTTATTTTAGTACATGATTTAGAATTATTCGGCCCCATATGTAATATTGGTGGGTAATCACAGTACAACCTAAAAAGAACGACAACTGGACGCATCTGGCTGATCCCGAAATGTGATAAACCAAAAGAGTCGCTGATTCGGGTTTCATATGTTAATTCCGAAGCAGTTCCGGAGTCGTAACTGGTATGTAGTGGTCACGATACAATCGAACCCAATAATCCTGTCCTACCACCCAGTCATTTTTTTATCATAGGTTTTTGGCGTATTGCCACAATCTCACCTGATGTTAAGTGACGATGTGTAGTGTAAACCTAGTGGAAGGACTGGCTCAAGTGCAGCTGCTAGAACACACTTATTGTTGCTTGGCGAAAGCTTTCAACTTGAGGGTGGTAGCTAGCCAGGTGGGCATTAGAAAATACCCTACCACCATGCTATGGTTTCCTCACGATGTTTTCCTTCAGCGGAAGCTCGGGCTCATTGCAGGGATCCGAACTCACGTCAATCGACACGAAGTCGTACACGCTACCACTGAGCCATCATTGCTTCAAAATCCAGGAATTCAGGTAACAAAAACAACAACATAACCTTAAAAAATTACTTTCTATTCACTATATACATAGTTACATCAAATACAGTTATATTTTTATATCAACACATGAATACTTCAAATTTACATTTTCAAGGAAACACTGATTTCGAAATATACTACAAAAGTATTTACACGCGTATTTTTAAGTCGTAATTTAAAAATAATACAGCGACAATTTAGGTATATCTTATAAATATTTTCAATCCGGTCACGGAGTCCAATATTTAACATATGAAGGAATATCCACTTTCACTAAGAAAAGTTCGAAGAAACATTATGTTTAATTTATTCACGGCAATTACTTAATTATAATGAGTTAAAGAAAAACCAGATGCACTACAATCTTATTGCCACATACTGTACTTAATTCCGGAATTCTGTTAATTCCGGAATAAAAAAACACTGATATTAATAGAAATTACACTAATTTCCGTAACAGAAACTATCGGATATCCGAAATAAAATAATATCCGAAACCGTATCCGATAAATATAACTTCTGATAGGGACGAAGTCAAAAATGAGATACGGTCGAATACCAAAAATTACTTAAAATATATCATATAAATGATCAAAACTATTTGCTTCTTGTATATTATACATTTCTTTGAAAAATCTTTATATCCATAACTGTTATTATCCGAAATAATTTCATATCCGTAGTTTCTATATGACTCATTTGTGTATTGAACCATTACGACATATCGATTGTCTATTGATTAATTAATAGTCATTTACACTACTGAACAATCGATAGTAGACATTTGTTGAATTTGTTGCATTTTGCAAGGAACACAATATGGGCATATCACCGAGTGCAACAAATGTCAAGAGAGCACCGCGAAATGCCTTTTGTTAACGTGAATAACTCTATTTGTTTCCATAGTGGGAGGCAGTTCAAAAACTGATGATAGCAAAATTGAAGAATACAGTTTGGCATTGAAACTACATATTTATCATCTACATACTAAATATCATTACACCACCCGATAGTCAAAGGATCAAAAGATTAGTTACATAGAGTGAGTTTACGTAGAGTGAGGAAGTGAGAGGGACGCGCTGCCATATTGATGTCGTTTTGCTCTGTCTCATAATTTCCATCTGACCGGCTGGCTGACTGATTGATAAACGCTCAGCCCAAACTACTAGGACTAGGACCGTGAAAAATTGCATGCGGGCTTCTTTTGCACTGTAGGTGAGCGAGCACTAATAAAGCATTTTTTTAAATTCAACCCCTGAGAAAGGGTAAAAGTTGAAAGTGATAAAGTTAAGGTGATGATGAAAGTTGGTATGAAATCCCACATTTTTGAAGATAGATATATGAAAAATTTGTATTTAGCAATTCAGTTAGAATTGAACATAAAAATATAAAGGGACAACTCCACTATAACAAGAGCGAAGCCGCGGGAAAAGTACTAGATTTTAATGAAAGTTAAAGTTAGCTTATCAACAGCAATCCAGTGATACCCATAAAAAAAAAAAAAAACAATATAATAGCATAGCGAGGTGATTTTTACAATATTGTGGTAAATTTGATTAATTCTCATACACTTTGATTATATTCCAACACATTAAAAAGACATTTAAAATATCATCGGACTAACGTATAACTGAATAATAATCTGCAGAATCTTTTTATCAAGTTACCGAGTACTTAGCTCGCTCGCCCAGATATTTTTCTTCTTAAAAACAGTACTAGGAAAATAACACAGTTTAAAACAAAAACTGTCACAAATTTAGGGATAATCGATGTTTTCGAAACATCGACACTGAGCTTAACAATATCGATATCAACTTCACTAAAGCTTCGATACATACATCAACTAGTATATAACAACATACTCAATAAACAAACAAATCTGCATAGGGTAAATGAGCCATTAGTTGACCGTGTACTCCAAGATGACATAAATAGGAAAACATATTAATTATTATAAATATTGTAAGCAGAGTGAGGTAGTTTTTAGAATACAGCTTGATTCGACTACTACGTGAAGCCGGCGAACAGTTTTCTATTGGCTGTAAGATTTACCCGGACATAAGCAATTTAAGCGGCGCTAAATTTATATTAAAATCAAAATCTTGGTTCACTAAGCCGAGCCTAGGTATGGCCCAAGGTACTTAATTTTTCATTTTATTTGCCAACATGTCCATAGTATGTGATATTAATGACAAGGGAATTCCCGTCGTATCTGGAAATCTTAAACGCTGTAGAAAAATGAAACCAATGCCGAATTTTTTGCTCCGATTCTAAAATATCGTATTACCGGAGGGTAAAATGTTAATTATATATTTGCTACCGAGAAAAATCGATAACAAAGAATTTTTTATCCTATATCGTGGATTATTATACCTTGTACTGTCATTAGTAACTCTCTTATATTCAAATTAAAAAAAAATACACGTATAATATGGTCAATTATTGGATTGTTTACCCTAGTGATGGTGTAATTAAATAGGATCACCTGTCCTCGTCTACCCACTGGAAATCTGTATCTACTGTCTCTTAGTGGTAGGAGGGAGTGCGGTGGGCGGCTAGAAGACTCTATCCTGGTAACCGGAGTCGTGCAAAGGCTGAGCTGGTTTCCCCTGAGCGCTGGCCGCGTGGTGATGGTGACGCAGGTGGCCGGGCCGGCGCGGCGGGGCCAAGTACTCGAACATGCTCTGCGTGTGCTGGGCCAGCATGTTGCCCAACTCGCACGGCATCGGGTCAGTCCAGAAGAAATCATGGTTCAGAGCAGTGTCTGCGTCAAACCTATAAGATATGGAATTATGGATTGTTTTGATAAACCCTTCACAGTGACTCTGTTTAGGACTTTCATGAGCAAGTATGTATCCAACTGCAGGCTGGTATGACAGCGACGGATTTCCGATCTCTCCGTGGTCACCATTGTTTTTACATTATACTCTACTTACAATCAGGCACAACACTGTCATTGCCATACTATTTGTTTACGTTAAGACATAATCCGAGGCACCTTAGCAACTTGCAGGTAAGAAGGTACCACAAGACATGTAAACTGACTTTCAGTCCTGATTTATCCAAAGATGGAGCAAATAGTCCTTTTAACTTACCGTTTAGCGGGGTCCAATTGCAAGAGTTTGTCTAATAGATCACAACCATATGGGTCCTTCACATAAGGCTTTAGTCTTTCCTGAAAAAAAAAACACTAAATTGAGTTCCAGCTAGACATTTGAGTATCTAAGTCTTCGTCTTCCTCAATTTAACCAACATCACATGAATATAATATATTTCTAATTATTCTTGTAATTTTAAATCATAGGTAACAAGATAGCGGCTCCCGTGATAAAACTGTCTAGGTAGTTATTGTGTCAACTTAAAACGCATGTCCCTAAATTATTATTTATAATCGACTGCACTTGTGCACAATGACCAAATCACATTCGGTAAAATACCATAATATAGGGCCAAATAACAAAACTTAATGAATCAAAATGAAAACCACCATTTGAAATACCAAAATCCGCCAAAAACTCTTCGAGTACCTAAGCTTATATACATACAAGGCCAATAAATGCCAAACTTTGGAAACAATCTAATATAATTAAATCAATGTTTTTACTGTAGGATTTTAAAGCTATTCCATATCTTACATATGGCCAAGATTACACATACACATTAAACACTGACTCACACTGGAACACATCTATAGGTGCTTGGCCATAGATTTTCAACATGAGGGTAGTAGCTTTCCAGGCAGGCATTAGAAAATGCTCTACCAGCAAGCTATAGTTTCATCACAATGATTTCCTTCACCGAAAGCTTGAATTCGAACTCATGCTGATGGACATGGTGTCTGTAAATGCTAATCACTGAGCCATTAATCTAACAAAATGTAATTAAACTTTCAGCAAACCTTAACTTTCCTCTTCTGGCCTTTGGGTAACTCCATTTTGTTGTACAAGTCGAGGTTTTCGACACCGGGCCATACGTCCGGCGTGCACGAGCCGCACAGTTGTGATATCAGAATAAGTTGTTGCTGTTCTGTGGGACCCTGGAACAGCCGAGCCGGTGCCATGTTCATAGTATAGTGGCAGAATAAATTATATTATAAGAAATCCCACTTCTGAACTTTTTGTTTTTTTTTTTGTTTAGAAGTAGAATTAATTAGTACATACATACAACATGATTTAAAGTATATATCTTCAATCATTTGTTCTCCAGTGCCCTTTGTGTCAAACATAAATAAATGTAGGTAGCATTAATAAAATACTTGTAGAGTCCAAGAATTGCACTCTCCAATAGGTGCATTAATGTTCACCAACAACTATCCTGAAGATCATCAAAAATATTGGGCAGAGGACACACTTATAAATCGAAAAATATTAGCTGAAGAACTGTGTCGTCGGGTTTGAAGCCAGCATAAAACAAGTAAGAGATATCTCAGATGGTTGTAAATATTTATAGCCTTATAGGTCATAAATATTTGACTTTGACATTTTCATATGTACGACTGGTTGTGGCATCCAAGTTTCAGAGCAGGCACCAGATCTGATCCACTGGGGAATATGATAAGGATTTTATTTCATAGTGAGGGAAACAAATTGTTGAATGTTCTTTATCAATTGAACTTTATCAGAACCACTAAATGTAAGATTTTAAAATAACACTTTTTTAAGATCTTATAATACTAATGTTACTTTCATTAGGATAGCTACTTTAGGAATTCCCTTTTGCATAAGTGTTTGTAGGAACTCATCAAAACTGCAGTAAAATAACATTCTATTGACAAAGGCTCGAAATTGTTCATGCTGAGTAAAACTAATCAAAAATATACTGCAATTTCATGTAAATGTTGTATAAGAGAATACCGAAAACCGGGATCCCGGTGTTAAAATCTTAATTAGCGCGCACCTCTCTATTTTAACCTCTACTAAACGCAACAAAGTATACTTTCAGCCTATCACATTCACAGATAACAAAAAATGTTTAAATATAACAGAGAGACAATTGTTTATGTATTAAAACAACTTACCTGCATTATTGGAGATCTGGTCCACATTTCTGCCATGATACACCCAGCACCCCACATGTCCACCGGTGGTCCATAATTCCTGTCACCTGTGATTTGTGTAATTGTAATTTTTTAAATATATATTTGATTTATGGAGATAATGGTCTATGCAAGCTATTCAGTCATTTGGAATAACACCTACTTGTAATGTAGCAATCCAGGCTTTTAATTTTAACTACAGCAATATAGTCAAAACTAAGGCTTACTATTTTTTGTCATGGAGCACAACTGTGTCAATATTTTAAGTTTTTATGATTGTAATAATAGTTAATACTTATTGTCCCACTGCTGGGTAAAAGATCTCTTCCCAAGAGCAATGTTAGCAATCAAACTGACCCATGACAACCAATCAAAACCCATGATCAATACCTAAAAAATAAAAGTTGTGTATTTTACTAACTAGATGGTATAATAGTTTTTTTTTGTATCCCAGTTTCTTAATGATGTCTTTCCTTTACTATGAGCTAATATTATTAATAATGCAATCCAGATATATAAATGTAAATGTTTAATGGGTATTTTTCAGTAATTACTATGTTAGGAAACCAACAGATCACCATCAGTCTGAATAATTTCACCCTTCTCCCTTTCATAATAGAGCTAGATATGTTGGGCTCTGAAGCCACAGCTTTATGGTAATCTCCATCTCAGCACAATCAATATGTTCTATGTATGATCTTTGGCATACTATGAACTTGTGGATGTTCAAACATAATGTCAAGACAAATTTGAAGAGGCCAGCATGACAGTGAAGATTAACAATGATCCCTCATTGTTTGGTGATGTTGTTACATTGCACTGTACTTATCATCAGGTACTGTGCAATCAATATGCCATGCTATGATAAATATAAATCTAATTTATCTAACTATTAAATATTTAATGTATCATCATCAACCTATAATAGTCCACTGCTGGACATAGGCCTCCCCTAATGAGCACCATAGTGCCCTGTCTTCAGCTGTCCGCATCCAGCATCTGCCTGCAGTCTTTCGCAGATCGTCATCGCATCTGGCCGGAGGGCGTCCTACGCTACGTTTGCCGAGTCGTGGTCTCCACTCAAGACCCCTTTTACCCCAGCGGTTGTCGGTTCTTCGTGAGATATGGCCGGCTCACTGCCACTTCAGCTTGCTAATTCTTTGAGCTATGTCGATAACTTTAGTTCTCTGTCGGATGTATTCGTTATGAATCCTATCCTTCAGGGAAACTCCGAGCATAGCTCTTTCCATAGCACTCTGAGCGATTTTGAACTGGTGGACCAGCCCTACCGTGAATGTCCACGTCTCAGCTCCGTAGGTCATTACGGGGAGGATGCACTGATTGAAAACTTTCGTTTCGTAGTAGTTATTAGTAGTTTCCCAAACGCTGCCCAGCCCAGCTGGATCCTACTCTTGACCTCCTTCTCAAAATTGTTTTTACCTAACTGCACAATCTGCCCGAGGTAAGTGTTTAATCTATGTCATATAAAAATTCAAGTGACAAGTTACACTGGACATACAATAAGAGGCAGAGAGAAACGGATTAGACACACCTTACACTGGTATCCAAAAACCTAAAACATCAAAGATATATGCCATTTAGGAGATGGTTAGATAGTCCAAAAATGAAGCAGAAGATACTTGGATGGGGAAGGAGCCTTTATATCACACAAAAAAACTTATTATTAATAAGTGTACTTATAAGCAAATTTATTGCTAATATTAAACTCACTGAATCAAAATTTATAGTTTTTATCAAAATTCATAGCAAATTAATCTTACCTAAAAGCAATTCTGGGGGCCTGTACCACAATGTAACAACCCTATTTGTGTATTTATTAGCCTGTCCTGTCTTCGCTATGCTGAATGCTCGAGCAAGACCAAAGTCAGCAAGTTTTAAAATACCATTCTTTGTTATCAAAACATTTGCAGCTTTCATGTCTCTGTGTAGGATCTTATTACTGTGAATGTAGTAGAGTCCGTTTAGAAGTTGTTGCATCACTTTTTTAATCTCACCAAGACTGAATTTCACATTGACGTTCGACAATAGGCCAGCCAAATCGTGCTCACAAAAATCGAAAACTAAATAGAAAGTAGATCTGTATTTGTTATGGAGTGTTGCTTTTGTTCGACATATTTCAATTAGATTCACAACGTTCTCGTGTTTCAAGAGTTGCAGGATCTTTATCTCGCGCAGGGCTGTTATAGGGAAACCTTCTTTTTCATTGTCCATTAGAACTTTTTTCATAGCGACGAATTTTTTGTTGCTGTTACGCGCCCGCGCTTTGAACACCTCCCCGAATGTACCCTGACCGATTTTGGCGACTTTCTCGTATTTTGAGGATTCGTCGCAGAAGGGAAAATCAAAATCTTCGATGTATTTCTCTTTCTCACGCATACTAAGTATGGTTGAGCTAGTACTTATTACTGCCTGCGTGGGCTCCCGCGGAGCGCTCACGGCTTGCATTTTGGAAGCAATTTTGGCGGTTTTCTAGTAACGAGTACGTTATAAAGGTTTATATAGTGTATCTTTGAACATTTGTTATTTTTAACTTTTCTACAATATCAAGTACAATAATATAAAGCAAACTTTTTAGAAAATGTCAAATATCCACAGACACAAGTATCACAAACTGACACATACCAAACACAGAAAATCAAAATTTGTCTCTGCAGACTTTCTTCTTGTTGACTGCAAAACGCACTTGCCAGTGTCAGTGTGTTTAAGTCTTCGAAGTATTTTTATTTAATTAAAAGTTAATCCAACAAGATGGTGGCTCTCTTGTATGTGTCTTTTACATTTATAATCCACTTCACGAATGTACAATAACCAAACTACACACGTAAAATTCCACCAAAATTACACAAAACATTTCAAGACTTCAAGATTCCAAAACTCGTAGACAAAGTATTGAAATAGGGTAGTAGTCACGAGATAATTAAAAATTACTAGCGATAAATTGATGAAATGAAAAACCGAATAAAAGATTGCTCTAAAGATATATAATAAAGTATATTAACATTATTCTCATTTTGATTGAGACAATATTGTTACTTTTTATTGGACCGAAAGGCCATTTTTTTATCGTTATAGGTTTGACGTTTTGGCCACAATCTCACCTGATGTTAAGCGACGAAGTGGCCCAAGATGGCTAAACCTAGTGGAAGACTGGCTCTCAAGTGCAGCTGCCGGAATACACCTATTGGTGCTTGGCGACAGATTTTCAACTTGAGGGTGGTAGCTAGCCAGCCAGGCATTATAAAATGCACTACCATCATGCTATGGTTTCCTCACGATGTTTTCCGTCACCGAAAGCTTAGGCTCATTGCAGGAATTCGAACTCACGTACATCGACGCAAGTCATACAAGCTACCACTGAGCCATCATTGCTTTAATGCATTGGCAAGTGCCAAAGAAATTTTCTGTCTTTCTGTGTACAAAGATTTAGTATTTTCAATTTAATTATTTATTAACACTATGGTGGATGATGGTGACAGTAAACAACATCCGTGGATAAATTTGAATAAAGTAATGGGAAGATTGTCTGTACAACACAAACAAAAGTAGTTTTGAATTGATAAAACGAAAATCATCATCGTAGTTTGCCGTTTAGTAATCTAAATTCGGCTAAAGTTTGATAAACTATCGGTTTCTGGGTGTTCGCAAACAGTAGAAATAGTGATTAAGCGCACGCTTTCTAATGTGGCTTTTGACCGACAGTATATTTCCGGCATAACTGTAGTTACCTCAAGATGAGTGACATAAGCTAAAATAAAAGATATTTTCATTAAATTACTACATTTAATTTGTATATTATATTTATATACAAAAGTTAACTTGAAAACTTTAAGTAGGTATACAGAATTCTATGCAAAGTTTGATAAAACTAGGTCACTTTCAGCGGCGATATCATACGTATATCATTAATTTTAGTAATCAACAAGACGATTGCAGTCGGAATCTTATGTCTAACAATAATTACAGCTGATAGTATGATCCGGCCAAATATGTAGCTTGCGCTACGCTAAGGCCTTAACCAATAAACGATAATAACGTGAATTCAATTCGTAACTTTTTTATTGAGGGAATTTAATTAACAATGCTTAAAACCGCACGGCAGATGTGAAAACTTCATAAAGACAATTATTACGTATGAATTGAATAAACTAAACACAGCAACACAACAGCGAAGAGCAGCTGACTGTATGTATCTCGCTCGGGTACACTCGGCGGTCCCGAGTTCACCCGATCGAGCCTGTCTCACCTCAGAGCGTGACGGATCAGCCTAACTTACTACCTACGGAAATCTGTATGCGGTGCGCCAAAAGAAGTTTTCACTTCAAAAACACCTTGTATAAATAAACACAATTTTTTATTGAATTAGAAATTAAAATAATTATTTATAGAACGCGAAATTATTTTTACCCAATTTAAAAATTAAAGGTCAGTAAAATGAATTCACTTTATTATCATTGATTGCTAACATCGTCATGTCGTATTTTCGTGACATGATGCGCGCGCAGCTCTATTGTACCCTCCTTCAAAACGCGACGAAAAAAAGTATAATTTCAAAATTACGTGAGCTTTTAAATAGTGACGATTAGTGTATTTATTAATCATAAAAACGCGAATCATTTGACAATGTTCTGGCACCATTATAAACCCGAGCTGTCCAATTACCCCAAACGCCAAAACTTACCAAACAATTTTATTCTAATAACATATATTTTTTAAATATTATGCAAAATCTCAGACTTTCGTTAAAAACCGGTTTCAAATACTTACTATAATTTCACAGCATTAACTTCAAGAGTATACATCAAGTCGAAGCCATGACATAGTAGAGTGATATTTATATTAATCTATGGTAGAGTGCACCAAGTCACCAGTGTTGCCACTACTATATAATATAACATAAAGATCGGGAAAAACGATTTTACACTACTATTATTTAATTTGTAGATATCAACATAGGTTCTTTTCGTTCACTTTAAGTAACACAAAAATAATGTAATTTAATAAATGTCTCCTTTAAACTATTTTGGCATCGTTTTAAACAATAATTTCGCTATAATACCACAACGCTGTTAAATTCAATTTACTCTCTCGCTCTGGCTAACACAAAGAGGAGAGACCGATCATGTGCGTTAGGCGTTTAACGTTTAACGCTTGGAAGTCGCATAAGAAGTTTCACTTCAAAAAAAGGTGTGTGTGCGATTCACACACGATAGAAGTGAAACTTCATTTTAAAAGACATTTTCTATTTTATTTAAACAGTTTGCAATATACATACACACCGACATTTACTCTCTCGCTCTGGCTCACACAAAGAGGAGAGACCGATAATGTGCGTTAAACGTTTAACATTTAACGCTTGGAAGTCGCATAAGAAATTTCACTTCAAAAAAACAAGCCATTTGTATATCTTATTATATTCTAAAATTATTATTGCTGACTTTAAATATTATGACTAATTTCAATATATCAAGTAAATATTTACATGTATAATGTTCACATTTACAAGGCCGTTTTAAGATTGCTCATTATTAACAGAGTAAATCTGAATCACCTTTTTTGAAATGAAACTTCTTATGCGACTTCCAAGCGTTAAACGTTTTCGGTCTCTCCTCTTTGTGTGAGCTAGAGCGAGAGAGAAATTGTCGGTGTGTAAGTATATTGCACACTGTTTAAATAAAAATATAAAATATATATTAAAATGAAGTTTCACTTCTATCGTGTGTGAATCGCACACACACCTTTTTTTAATACAAAACTCCTACATTGGAGTTTGGAAATATACATTGGGTAATCGTTTTAAATTATAAAAATATATACCCATTATACGTTTACTTATAATCTAGTGTGGCTTTGAAGGCGTAATCTTCTTTAATATAAATTATCAGTTCGACATATTAACCGATTGAACTTGAAGTTATTAAAGGACTATTTAATTGGATTGAATATTAATTATGAAAAAAAAAAACATTTTATGCCGACTTTGTTTGTTTTGTGAATAATTTAAATTAAAACAGAGTATAGTAAGCATGTTTACAAAAATATATGAAAATATAAAAAAAAAATGAAATCCGTAAACTGACAATCACTAATGTCAATTTGAAAGTATTTATAGTGTTGTCCTACCGTAAATTTTACGTTTCTATTATCGCTGAATTTTAAATATTCAGTTTTGGGTTATCATTTGAAATATGTTGTATTATTCAAAACTGAAGCAATGATAGCTCAGTGGTAGCGTGTTCCCTACCCTGCTCCTTGTCGGTCGAAGTGAGTTCGGATCCCTGCAATGAGTCTGAGCTTTCGGTGAAGGAAAACATCGTGAGGAAACCACAGCATGGTGGTAGGACTTCTTCTAATGCCCGCCTGGCTAGCTACCACCTTCAAGTTGTAAATCTGTCGCCAAGCACCAACAGGTGTGTTCCACCAATTGTGGCGAAAAGCTAAACCCTATAAACAATTTAGAAAAAAAAAACAATTCACCGTCGCATATTTTTTATAAAATTGTAGTCAAACGTCTACTCATTAATACGTAATTAAAAAGTATTACATTTAAATAAAATTAACTGCTGAACGGTATATTCGAGTACCATACCTAATATTACAAATAAGTAAAAATATATGAGAATAATAAATAATATTTTAAATAAATCAATACAAAATATACAATTTTAAATCAATCAACAATATGAACCTTAGAACTGATTCAAGGAAACGTCTTATCGGAAATGACAAAGGTTTGGTGCTTTTTTAAACTTAAAGAATGCTTCTTCATCAGGCGCAAAGAATCAATCGTAAAATATAAAACATTTTTTAATAATATCATAATGACCAAGGTTATTTTTGATTAACCAAAGGCATTAACTATCTAAATCGATATAATAGGCTATTTGCCAGTGTGAAAAATAATATCAAATTTATAGCACAGATATCCACACAGATTATGTGTTTAAAAGCGTTTTACAAAAGTTTCATAAAAATATACCGATTGTTTATTAAGAAACCTAGAAGTAAAATGTTAATTTTTGAGCTTGCAACACATGAAAGCGTTTGAATTGGCTGATTCTATCATGACGTCACATGTTAGTCATTAAATGCCGTTCTTTTGCTTTCCTTGTGAGTGATATTGTGATATTTTACGATCACTATTCAGATATTGTTCAATAGATAATAATTAAAAAAAAGACATAAACCGTGTACGTTTTTCCGGTGTTTGTTATTAAGGTTTTGTGTACGTTGGCACTACTTACATCATTTGTAACTGATTTTCATTGGAAATCACTGATTGTGATCATTATGTAACATAAATAGAGAAACAAATAAAATAACAAATTGAGTAATCAAGCGAAATTTTCGCTTAGTAGTGAAAGAGAAAATTATATGGAAGATTCTTTTAGTTTCTACCTCTACGTTATTAACTAACATGTGACGTCACTGAATCGAGATCGACGCCATACTGCTCAAGATAACGTTTCTTATTTTAATAATGCTTATTCATTTGCTATTTTCTTAAATATACAGAATAATTAAAAATAATTACTTTTTTGGACTCGACAAACATCACTAAATAATCTGAGATGGTTTGCACAAACCAGTCAAATAACCTATTTTGCCACATTTAACAGATGGTCTCTTTTTTGTATTTCGAATATAATATAACATTTTCTCAAGAGATGTCGCTATATACATTACATGCAGATTACTGAAACGTTGTCTATATCTGTATACCTATATGGTTTATGTCTTTGGGGACCTCCGAGTGAAGTTGCAGAAGCCGTTTGAGGCTTCAGGGCCCATATGGCTAACAGTATAGTCAATTCAAAAAAAAAATCTTTGGGGAACATACTTAATGTACTAATATAATTTTTCAAATCAAAGTTTACATAAATTGCTGAGTAATATTGATTAATCAGTAAATTGTATATATAATATGTAAATACTATAAATTGATGAGGTAACTAATATTTTATAAATATACTTTTTAACATACAGTGCCATAGTTATTATTTTAAGCCGATGGGTCTAGACTCTAGAAGCATGAAATTTTGCACACAAGTAGGTGGGCACCGAGAATGAATATTTCAAAAATAATTCCCTAAAGGGGTTGAAGTGACTGACGGAAGTGACGGAGTTTCCGATAAGAAATCTTATTTGGCAAAGGCTACTAGCTTAACCGACTTAAGGTCAAGTTACACCACAGATGAATAGATGTCGCTTCAATAGAAAACTCAGGAATGATATATTTTATGTAATGTACTCTTTGCCAATGTTTTAATTACAGCCATTGGTTGTAATAGACAGCTATTTTGAAAATGGTAGACTTTAAGCATTGTGTGGAATTTTTTAGAGGTGAACTGTTAGTTTGCCATTGGTATAAAAAATATAAAATCAATTGATAACAATGGAATTTGTTTCCTAAAGTAAGATACAATTGATCCTATGGCCCTTAAGAATACTGTTGATATGTTAACATGTCAATTTTAATACACTTTCCAAAACACTGTTACACACATCCAGTTTATTTTATCACATCTTCACTTCAGACTCAAGTCATTATAGCTCCTTCAAAACATTATAGAACACTGTATCGAATAATCATGAGAGATCCACTTCAGAAAAGTCTCTTAAGGGATCTGATGTTACATCGGATCTCACTTTTTCCTCTGCTTCATTCACACTTGGAATAGGCGTCTCTTCAACTGCAGAGTATTTTATTGTCTTTGGTTCACTATCATCCTTCAGGATATCTTGGATAAATCTGTCATTTGTATCACCTCTGGCTTCGTCTAAACTGTTCTTCTCATCCGAGTCTGCAAGGTCACATTTCTCAACCTTAAGATCCACAGATCCATTCTTATCAATATCATTATGTTTATATAGCCCATCTTCTGATAAATTCTCGCTCCTTTTCACGCTAGCTTCGAAACTGATCTCCGACATGACATTGTCGAAGTCTGTAACGCAATCCCGTGAAACGGAATCATTGCTATCTGCTTCTAGATCATCCAAATCCCTTTCAGTTTCCGTCGGGGTGGCGTCAGCGTGGCATTTCGACGGAGACAAGTTCAGGACTGCAGTTTTGGAGACGGTTTTGAAGAGCTGGCTGACATCCGTCTCAGTGCAGAGCCTCAAGGCGTGCTCCCAACCCATCAGAGACTGGCTGTGAGCGGCCACCTGTCTATCAGCTAGGTCTAGGAGAAGACGCTTCAGTTCCGCCTTGGTCTTCGGCGTCCAGTCGGATAACTCGCTGCGGATGGCTTCTGATGCTTGCTCCAACCTGAATGTAAAATAAAAACACAGTAGTGAGATCGTGAATGTCGAAAATGGCTGTTATGAAAGACAATCATAAAAGTTAATATAATGAAACTACTACGAACATAGTAATAGCAAGTTACGTTAACAAATTGGTTTTACAATCGGACGAGAAGCAAAAGGTCCTACTCAGAATTCACATAGCTCAATCTTTAATACATAATTACATTGAGAATGTAGATGGTGTTTAAAATTAATTTGTTGATAACTTACAATTATTAAACATTTAAGACACAAGTACAACTAACAAGGTAGTAAGAATTATAAAGTACAGATGGCGTTGAAACAAATCCGCGACTTCAGATATTTCATATCACACGCGATTTAAATTCTTTTGCCTGCTTCCAGCTGGAGAAGGATGGCAGTTTGATGAGCAGTTCCATTATGTGACACAATTGGATCTGACTAACTCTTCAATAGAATAAAGCATTAAATACACATTTGATAACATCATTACTATAGATAATCAGGAAAGGTTCAGCGAGGTACCCCGATTTTCACATAGAATGCCATTCAAGCATTATTCTGAATCGAGTCTCGGGAACCAAGATTTTTTGCCATACAGGCAGTCCTCGAGTTACGTTAAACAACATTTTGACATTCTCCAAACAAACGTCGATTTTTTTCAATTTTTTTTTCATAGACATAATTACTAACTCCCAGTCGACGACCTAAAAAATTCATTCTTTTTTTAAGGTCAAACATTTGTTATTTCAAACATTCGTCATTGTTTACAGCTAGATGCTTTTTATTAAAATGCCAACATGTTGAACGTGGCGCGATCTGTCAGTCGAGTTCCGAAACTTTTTTAATACATAGATAGCATAGATCATAGACCTATCTACGAAATATAAGGTTAATAAGTTTAAGGAATATAATAAAATGTACAGAATTCTTTATTGTTTATGTTTAATGTGATTATTTTACAACGTAAAGTCAATGTCAAGTATTCTTTATGTAAAAGATTCGGATTTGCGCCACCAGGTGGCAGAGCTTTCTTTGTGCACGTTACTTATAAGATCAGACATGAAATTTGCTTGGAGTCCTATGACGTCATAACATGGCCGACAGCGTTTTCAGAGTTCAAAATTAAAAACAAAAAGAAATGTTTGAATTGAATATACGTAAACATCTTACACTTTTAATATCTGAAATCGATAAATATTGGTTTCTTAAGTCAAATACTATAGTAAATATTTATTTATTGCGCCAGATGTGACATGAGGCAAGTAGTCAATTGAATAAATACGTTCTTGGAGCCTAAGGCCTAAGCCTATATAAGCCTTAATTAATTTCGTTTCTCATATTTAATTATTGTGTTAAAATAAAGAATAACAAACCAATAATTACTAATTCTATAAAAAAGTATTTTAAGTACTTGCTTCGATTACCTAGTAAGAAATATTATTATGTAACAAATGAATTTAAAACCCTTTGCCTCTCAAAATCACACATAATGGGCGTACAATTAGCCTTAATACCATCCATGGGAGTCAAGTTATTAAAAACCTAGTATATAGGAAATGTATGAAAAAAAAACAGAGTTGAGTTACGACGATTTGATTTCTGTTGCATACTTCGAGAACGTAACATGGCGTAAGTACGAGGACTGCATGTATATATGTAAATTATGTGTCCAAGGCGCCGTGTGTACTCAAACAAACAAACATAAAAACTCTTAAGCATTATTATAGATTACAGAACACACAAGCATAGATATAAAGCGGGGGAAACAACCTGGAATAGATTCCTGCCTGTGTTTTGCGTGATGAATATGGATTATGATAAATGATATTCTCACCGGTTATGAAGTTCGTCCGCCCCGCTGCCGCCGGCGACCGCGACGTACGCAGCTGTTGGAACAGTGTATATCATCAGATATTACGATAAAAATAAACCAATTGTTATATTTTAAAGTAGTTGTGGCCGCGGCTCCGCTCGCGTGGACTACAGGATGCCTTCGGTCGAGCGCACGTGCGAATCGTGCTGCCCCGCTTATTTGAAAGACAAAAATGGTTATTGTGGGTTGTCCTTAAAAGTTAGCCATATGCTATCGCAGACATTTTTGTGGGTCTTTTTAAGGTCTACAATGATGCAGAACATTCATTTGATATATCTCTTATGGTTTACTCAAACTAAGCCATTTAATCGTACCAAAAGAGTCTTTTTTCCGAATTGATTCACCATTATCGTCACTGTTTATTTCGTATGTTACTTCATGTAACTAAATTCATCCTATAACTTGGCCAGATAACATGCTCGTAGCTATGAATTAAAGGGAAAACTATGTTAATCGCATTAGTGGTTTACGCATGTAATGAACATAATATGAAGTGAAAGCTGGGTGTGGCGCAAAAACATGAAAGTAGAATAAATGCAGTAGAAATGAGAGCGCTAAGAAGTATGATAGGAGTGAAATTGAGTGACAGGATAAGAAATAGTGTAATAAGAAAACGTTGTGGTGTGAAATAAGATATAGTGACACGGATTGAGAAAGAGATGCTTAGATGGTTTGGGCATGTAGAGAGGATGAATGAAAGAAGATTGACTAGACAGATTTATAAGATGAGTGTAATTGGGAACATTGGAAGAGGAAGGCCTAGACCAACGTTCCACGATCAAATCGGGGACGTTTTGAAGAAAGGTCAGGTCCAGAGTACTCTAAACCGACGAGCATGCATGAAAAGATTGATGAATGTTGAGGAAGCGAAAGTTGTATGTCAGGATCGTAGCAAGTGGAAGGGCGTGGTCTCTGCATACCCCGTTGGGAAAGAGGCGTGATATATGTACGTATGTTTTAGTTAATCAAAGTGAACATACCATGTAAAGCGTCTCTCTGTGTGATCTTAACGACGTGTGCAGAGGCGTGCGCCGCCAGGAGGGGCAGCAGGGCGGCGTGCAGCGGAGCCCGGCGCGGGGCGAAGGCCCGGGCGGCCGCGCCGGCGCCGGCGGCCAGCGCGCCTGCGCCCCGGCACTCCGCCCCGCCGCACTGCGCGCTCCACGAGTCACACGTGCGCTTCATACTAACGACACATTCGAAACATTATCACAAACTAATGTCCATATTATTATTACTAGCTGTGCCCCACGGTTTCTTCCATGTTTCATTTTGTTTATCAAATCTCCACCGCACCTCATCTTAACGCAATCATGTATCCTATCGTTGTTTTTACAACCGGTTCTTGCCTACAGCTTGCCAGATTGCATGACGTTCACGGTTACTGCCTTCCTCCTTAAGGTCCTAGTGTGCAGTTATATAACCTACTAGCTGTGCCCGCGGTTCAGCTCGCGTGGTCTGTAGAATTATTGTTCAGGTTTTTTTGTTGTAAATAACTCCCTGCTCTCAGCCCCTCCCCCATCTATTATTGTGGGTGATCTTTAGAAGGTAAACAATGATATTACTGACATTTTGTAGGTCTGTTTAAAATCTACAATTATGTATTACCGTATTATGTAGTACAGTATTTATATCTTATGGTTGACTCAGCGTTAGCCATTTTAATCGTCCCAAAAGCGCCTTCTTTCCGAATTGATTCACCATTATCGTCACTGCTTATTTCGTATGTTACTTTATATGACAAACTATATCCTATAACCTGGTCAGGTAACAAAGCTAGAAATTACAATTGAAAACATTTAAATTGGATAATTAGTTCTCACGTGAAAAGAACATAGATGAACAGACAGACAGAGAGACATTGAGTTTTATAATATGTATAGATAAAAAAAGGTGTGTGTGCGATCCACACACGATAGAAGTGAAACTTCATTTTAAAAGACATTTTCTATTTTATTTAAACAGTGTGCAATATACATACACACCGACATTTACTCTCTCGCTCTGGCTCACACAAAGAGGAGAGACCGATAATATATTGCTCTCTCGCTCTGGCTCACACAAAGAGGAGAGACCGATAATGTGCGTTTAACGTTTAACGCTTGGAAGTCCCATAAGAAGTTTCACTTCAATAAAAACGTAGTCGTGGGCAAATGTGAACATCGAAAAAGATTGTTATTAAAAGACACTTAAATATTAAAGTTAAATTAATAAAACTGCTATGAACATAGTAATAGCAAATTTCGTAACTACTTAACTAATCTAACTAACGTTATTAAATACGATTTACAATCGGATGTGAAGAAAAAGTATGAGAAAGTAGATGTCGTTTTAAAAAAATTTGCTGATAACATAAAAACACCAGAAATTTAAGACACAAGTACAATTAGCACGGTATTACGAAGCATGAGGTGTAGATGCCGTTAAAACAAATCGTCGACATTAGATATTTCACGTCAAACGCGATTTATATTCTTTTGCCTCCTTCCAGCTGGAAAAGGATGGCAATTCAGCAGTTTCATTAATAATACTGTTGCCACAAAAATTCATGACAAGAGAGCCACCATCTTTTTAAAGCGTTACTTGAAATCTGAAGATGACAAGAATATTCTATTGGAGTGCATGTTCTGCCGCTCACTTACTATCTTCAAGTTGTTACTCTGGTGCAGATTGCCTTAGTAGCTTGTACTCACTTGATGTAGTCGGTGTTGAGGGCGGCTGTCCCCTTGTGCAGCTTGGTGGTGAGCGAGCAGAGCGCCGACAGCTTGTGCTGCAGCGACTGCAAGTAGTCCGCGGCCGACGTGAACTCGGGGTCCTTCACTCTGGACACAACATGTACCATCCGCCATTTGGCCAAACAAGAAGCCATGTCACGATAACCATTAACAAGCACTTACTTTTAAAAACGAAAGCAAGACGAAAACTACATCTCGCATGTCTTCTATTTGGAGTAATCTAATTTCAAAGACCACCGTATCTATATAATATAATTAAATGGGAGGTAGTTATAGATCTGACGTCATTGTACAGCAACTTTTAGAGGCAGTTTTCGGTACAACGCCAGTAAGTGCTGGAGCAATATACAACCGCCAATAGGATCAGGGTCTACTTTGTCATCTTTTAAAAACAAATTAATAAGGTATTCACTGGAATCTCAGGCGTGTTTCGAAAACTGCAATCTGGACGTTACAGCTTTAACTCCTTTCTCTTTAGTTTTCATTAATCCTGTTTATTTATTTAATACGTATTTACTTCACTACATACAAAAAATGTTTTATAATTATTTAACCATTTTACATAATAATACACAATACTTTAAATATCCTACTAATTTTATTTTTTTAACCGGTTTTATTAGGTTCCCTTGTAGCTAACTAACTAACAATGTAATAAAATCTTACAAGTCAATTTTAACCTACTTCTAATTGTCGTATCAAAATGAAACTTTGTATGTATATGTACTCGTACTTCCGATGACAACTCTATAAATTGGTATCTCGAAGCTAATCTAATGATGGAATCAGGAGATGGATAGTAGAACTCTTTTGTGGCTGCTAGGAAACCCCTCGAATTTAGGCTCATATGATTCCCTCTGATAAATCAAAGAGATTTGTCTTGGTAACGAGAAGTTATTATATGACAGAAAGTATTATAATTTTTAGTGAGCGATTAAAGCGTGTTTCTGAGTTTTTTTTTTACTATTTAAACTTATTTTATCATTATTTGTTAGTGCTTAAATTTTATGTGACGTTAATTTTCATTGTAAATACTGTGTGCCCGTATGTTCTCTGCAATTAATGCATTTTTATTCTTTCAGTAACGTATTCAGTAGTGGACGCGGCGTTGATCGACGTAGATTCCGATTCTACAATGAGCCTGAGCATACGGCGAAGGGAAAAGTCGTGAACAAAAACCATAGCTCGGTGGTGGGGGGCCCGCCGGTCTAGATACCAAAAAAAATATGTTACCAAGCACCAATAGGTGTGTCTCGGTAACTGCACTTGAGAAGTCAGTTCCTCCAGGCCCAGCTGTTACCATGTTAGGTCACAATGTCACTTGAAATCAGGTGAGACTGTGGTCAAACGCTCAAACGCTGGAAACCTATGGAGTATAAAAAAAGGCAAAAGAATTCTTTAAGAACAAAGAGAAGTGCTGCTCTCTCTCTCTCTCTTTTATAATTCCAACGCCCACGTCACGCGAATAGAATACTTTGTCTCATTGTTCTCGTAATATTCATGGACAGCTCTAACAATATGTCAAGTCCCTTGATAAAACTGTCCAGGTAGTTTTTCTGGCAACTTAAAATCCATGTTTCTAGTTATTACTTATAACTCACTTTAATGATTCAGAATAATCAAATTACGTCACGTAAAATACGATTAACATTACATAAGACATAAATAATATAGCTGTACCCACGGCTCCGCTCGCGTGGACTACTAAAATAGATTTTTTTATTTCTTGTGCGGAACCCTAATCATTTCCTATCGCTTCAAAATTTTCGTTCATCTATCACATGTCGCAATACATTTCACTGTCGCAAATGAAATAAAATTTTATGCCGTGCAGTCAAGGATTATAATTGCAAAAACGGAACTTAAAAATTTAAAAAAAGTTTCACTTGCATCGTGGTTTCATAAAACCACACAATAATTTCTTTTAAAATCAAAGTTATCAAGAGCCTAAGTTATGCCCTATAACATCAGCTATCTGACAGTGAAAATCCCATCAAAATCGGTCAAACCGTTTCCGAGATTACCCGGAACAAACAGACAAAAAAAATTAAGACGGTTTTTTTTTATAGGATGAAGTAAAAATCTGTTATTATCACTTTACAAACCGACACTTTAATTTTATTAAGAGTTAAAATAAAAACCACAACACGACAGATGAAAAGATCCCGCCGAAAACTGGAAAAGTGGTGTTTCGTCCATTCTGCTGTCCCACTACTGGGACAATGGACAAAAATCAGTGCGAGGAATCTTTTATATGTGTTTCATATTTTATAACTAAATGTGTCAAGTATTCCTTCAACATCATCACTTGATGCTATCACTAACTAGCTGGTCTGGCAGATGTTCAGTAGCTAGACCAGAGCGCCATCTATCACGTTTTCTTCCTGATAACTCTTCCATAACCATAAACAGAACAAAAATGTGATACCATCCTTTGAATCGTGAGTTACGGTCTTAGAGCACATACAAATAGAATGTTTGGTATTTCCCTAATTTTGTCATTTTTTCGGGAAATTTACCAAGTTTCCTCACCATAAAAACGTAATTCGGACTATTAGAAGATACATTTTAAATAAAAAATCGGAGGAGCCGTTCTTTAGTAATGCACTTACCAACGAACAACATATCATTTCTATTAATATAGATGGAAATACCATGGATTCAAGGTATACATACCTCGCGCCATTGGTTGGCTTCGACTCCCCGCCGCCATACGAGAGTGTGCCACCCAACCCCCACAGGTTCAAAGCTCTGTATTCGCTTTTGAAGATCTATATAAAAAAATTATTGTATAGAATATATCAAAGGCACACAACCACTCACCCCTAGATAAGAACATTATCTGAAGTAATATTGTTACGTCCGTGGGTAATAAAATACCGTAGTATCACACGAAAGCAATTTATTCGTACTCAGTTAATACCAATTAAACCATAAACAAAACAAACGCATAAATCGTTCACCGAATAAGACTGTATGTTTCTCTCTTATTTCGCTTCTTGTTGCCACTTCACTTTCGACTTTATAACTACTGCGACTCGCGATACGGCTCGCTTATATATCCAAATGATTCGACAACTAAAGTCATCGGTCTTAATACGAGGGGAACGTTTAATTTATAGACCATTATTTGTTGACAGTTGTAGCGATAAGGCTTTCTATGTGTGCGTCGTCGAACCTACGATTACACAACACACGACTACACTATGATAAATACACGATCTTTCGGGTACATTCCGGACGCTTCTTGAGATTTCGAGAATGGTGATTCTTTTTCTATTTTCTTCTTATTCAGACCGTAAAAATATTGTAAAGCTCAGGAGATTGTTTGTTTGTGTGTTTGAACGATATAACCTCTGGAACTGTCAGTCAGATTTGAAAAACTCTTTGGCCTTTTATAGACTATTTATAGGCGGTTTATAGGCTATATAACTTCACGCTACGACCCTAGGAAGCAGAGCAGTAACCATGAACGCAAAGCAAGTACTGGAAGTGAGAACAATTGACTACTTTACTTATATGAAAATTGGCGCAATAAATATTAGGTGTACAAATAAGTTTTGAGGGGTTTACAAAAGATGGCATAACTAGTATTACATCGCATCGGACTATCTTGAAACTTACGTATTCATGCTGAAACGTGATCATTTTCCTCCCATAGTACGTTTTCTTTTCATTAAAGTGTAAACGACACGCATTTTTGTGCTCCATCTATCTCAACTTTTATGCCAACTAAACAACATTTGCGGGAAGCAAGCACTGCTTTTTTGCTTCAACTTGAAGAAAAGTGCAGCTGAAAGGTATCGACTGCTATATTAAGCGTATGGAGAGCATGCTATATCAATAAAAACATGCGAGTATTGGTATCGGCGTTTTAAAAGTGGCGAATTTGACATCAGTGACAAAGAACGTGAAGGGAGGCCAGTAAAGTTCGAAGACGCTGAGTTAGAAGCATTACTGGACCAAGATTCATGCCAAACTCAAGAGGAGCATGCTGAAACCTTGGGAGTGACTTAACAAACGATTTCAAACCGTCTCAAGGCAATAGGTATGGTGCAAAAAAAAGGACATTGGGTTCCGCATGAACTCAAGCCAAGAGACGTCGAACGCCGTTTTTTCACGTGCGAACAACTGCCCCAAAGGCAAAACCGGAAGAGTTTTTTGCATCGAATAGTGACGGGAGACGAAAAGTGGATCCAGTACGACAATTCAAAGCGCAGAAAATCGTGGGGTGAGCGTGGACACGCCTCAACTTCAACGGTCAAACCGAGTATTCATGGCAAGAAGATAATGCTGTGCATCTGGTGGGATCAACTCGGAGTTATCTACTATTAGCTAATCCAGCCTAAAGAAACTATTACTGCGAAACGTTATCAACAACAATTGATGCAGTTGAGTCGAAGGTTAAAGCTTAAACGCCCCCAATATGCCAAAAGACATGACAAAGTGATCTTACAGCACGACAACGCTCGACCACATGTTGCTAAAGTTGTCAAGGAAACTTTGGAGGCACTAAACTGGGATGTCCTACCTCACCCGCCGTATTCGCCAGACATTGCTCCTTCGGACTACCACTTGTTCGGGTCAATGGCTCATACGCTGCCTGAGCAGCACTTCACTTCTTATGAAGATGTGAAAAATTGGCTCGATTCTTGGATCGCCTCAAAAGATGAGGAATTTTTTAAACGCGGTTTCCGTATGCTGCCTGAAAGATGGGCAAAGGTAATAGAAAGCGACGGGGAATATTTTGAATGATATACATTGTACCAGTTTTTCTCAATACAAATACATAATTTAAAAAAAACCGTTAAAACTTATTTGTACACATCTATAAATATCTTCTGTAGTATTTGAATTAAGAAACCAATATTATCGATTTCAGATATTAAAATTGTAAGATGGCTACGTATTTTCAATTCCAAAATGGCTTTTTTATTTTTAATTATGTTCTCTGAAAACGCTGTCGGCCATGTTATGACGTCATAAGACTCTAAGCAAATTTCATGTCGGATCTTATAAGTAACGTGCAACGTATCTGTGTATTAAAAAAGTTTCGGAACTCGACTAACAGATCGCGGCACGTTCAACATGTTGGCATTTTAATAAAAAGTATCGAGCTCTACACAATGATGAGCGTTTGAAATAACAAATGTTTGTTTTCGACCCGTATGACGTCACAATACAGATAATATGCCTGACAGCGTTTTCGTCTGTTTACGAAAAGTAAACTATTAAAATAAAGTTTTGCGGTTTTTTAGGTCCTACAAAAAGATATGGCAATTTTTTTAAGGCCTACTTTAAAAAAAGAGTCAACTAGCCTATTATATAAGCTACCCGGATGCGTTCTACGAATAAATTTAACACGAGTAAAACTGTAGGGAATAGATATGGTATACATCATATTAAATTCAATCTGATCATGTCATACAAATAGGGAGAGAAATCTATTTCACCTTATCCAGTTCATCGTCAGGCGTTGTCAGGAATATCCTGAAATCATCGCTGTACGTGAATATAGGGTGCTTTGCCACTCGATCTGAAATCAAAGTAACATTTAGGGAATTGGAATAATGAGAGGAAAGGTTCTTTTTTTCGAACTGTCCATTCTGTTAGCCTTATGGGCCCTGGAGCTTTTACGGCTTTTACAGCTTTACCGGGCTTGGGGGCGAGCGCTTAGGGCACTCAGCCACGAAAGCTAAGCAACAACATCCGAGGGTGCCAAAGTGGCCGGACCTCGGCTCGGACTGTTGCGCGTATGCAATTAAGTCGCGATCTGACTAATCCCCTATCATTCGAGCTAAACTAAGGAGGAGGGAAGGAACATGTGTATGTGTATTTAGTGGTCTGAATTTTTTTGTCTAAGTAGGCAAAAAAAGGTTCCTTACAGAACCTATGTATCTATATGGTGTGCATGTGTGTATAATGCAGTGTGTCTATGAGAGCTAGTGAATGTAAAGTCACTGTATCGCGCGAGCGGCTGCTTGGCTTCAAGGGCTCCATACCGATGGATCGGACCTAGGCTTGAGTTGCCGCAGAGGAGGGCGGTCGTGGCGAGTGAGTACGTTGTGCCTACATAATCAGATAATTATGTCTGACTGGATCTCGACTACCATACACCAGGTGTAGTTAAGACATGTTAACTCCTTAAGATGTTACGACTACGCCAAATACACACACAACTCTTTCACATTTCTACATGTTGGACTAACTGTGGGGCTGATAACCTAACGAATATATTACTGCGTACATACAATAACAAAATCAACGACATAGACTTTTTAAAATAAAAAACATCACAATAATATTATATCTAAAAATATTTAAAAAAACAAATTAAAGTAGCCCTAATTGGTAAGTAAATAGTATATACACACATTCTCACACACGTACCAACACAAACATACATACATAAACACACAAAAACCCCGTTAATTGATTTCTCTATTTAATTTTTTTTTTTTTAGATATTAATAATTAAGTATATATGTGTAATTTAAATAATAAAATTCGTTATTAGCTAAATTATCTATTATAAATATAATTTATATTATTGGTATTCAAGCTGTGAATTTTGTTAATAAATAAATAAATGTCGCATTTTGTGGTCAGCCCGTGTATATCCAGTAATCAAACGGAACGTTAGGGATCTGACCAGACTGGGTCTCGACGACCATGCACGTGGTGATAAACCAGTCACTATGACTCCCTTATCAATCTCAAGAAGTGAAAACTTCTTTAGCACCATTCTGATTTGAAACTCGATGAAACGAAAAAGCAACAGTAGAAAGAGACAGCCATATACATCTTAAGGATTTAGCCTACGAGAGAATGAGATAGAATACATTTACATTATGCACGGTTAATGCAAGTCCTGATTTTCATGATTGTGATCGTTGTCGTGATTTTTTTAAAGAACATTTTTTTAAGGTTTCACTTCTGACACGTGTGAACTACTGCACACAAATTTCTTTCGCATTTCGGAATTAGCCAGTGTATATCAAGCTGCAGAAAGGCTCGCAGACCGGCTCGACAGTAACGACCGCCAATGGATTGTTGATCTCTCGATGGTCGCCGTTGTTATTTGAATTGTTTGTTTGAAATACCACTATCTAGAACACAAGGTTCTTTACAGTGTTCGACTGATTGATTAGCCAACATCATCACGACGAAAATTTTCAAATAAGCATCGGTTTATTTCAGCAACCGTACATGATAGCCAATCCCACTTCTGAGTTTTTGGCGATTAGTAATTTAATACTGTGTGGTAGTGTTGAATCTCTAAGAATGGAACACTCAGTGACATCTAGCAGCCTCTACATTATTTACTTTTAAAAAGCGCGACTTGTTTTCCGTGGAAATAACCCGGCTTCACAGACAAACATCTAATATTCCCAAGTGTCCTGCAAAGGATTACTTAAACCACTAGATTAATTCATTCACATCATCAAGTTAAAATTTTTTGTAGCCAAAGACTTACCTAGAAATGCATGAAGAGCCATGGTCCGTATAGCAACAAAAGATGGAGAATATCTATCCAGCTGTTGTCTTGCTGTATGCAGAGGAGGAAGAGGTGGGGGTGCAATCAATGGGTGCGCCTGCGCGAGTCTCTTATGTAACGACTATTGGACAGGAAAATAACTCATGTTAGTCACATTGTAGCATTTAGCTAATTTAAAGGCATTATTGACATCTTTAAAACCAGTAAAAGTAAGTTTTCATCACCTTAAAATGATTATAACGCCGTCTGACATAAGGAGGAGTCGGCCATCGTGCACATACGCATCTGACCCGGTAAGTCACAAATGTTTCCAAAGTCGACAGCTGCTTCATCGGGGCATCCACCTGTGGAAGAATTGACATCATTGGTAGTGATTCTCCTTCTTTTGTAATTGTGTGACCAAACAATAGCCTGAGCATATTCAAGTCGTTGCTCGGCTTGCAATGACGGTCAGGTTGGTAATCTGTGGGTACCAGCAGCTACACTAGAACTTTTTATTGACACATGCATCAGTTAATCTGCTTATAAATGAACTAATGACAATGACAGGATTGCAGATTTGTTATTTATAATATTTGTCTATCATCAGTCACTATCCTTATTCCTAAATACCTCTTCAGGGTTCATTTAAATAACCTGATATGATTGGACAGAGAAAACATGCTTGCTAGATGCTTTCACAGCCATGGGTGTAGCCATTTTATAATGATTTAACTAGCTGTGCCCCACTGTATCACCCGTGTTAAATGTATTCGGCAAACTCTCCACGGCGCCGCCGCCAATGAGCCCGTGTAGTCCTATCGTTGCTCCACTTCCAGTACTAACCTACAGCTTGCCAGATTGCTTGATGTTCATAGTTACTGATCCGCTCCCTATGGTCGTATCGTGAAGTTATATAGCCTATATTATTCCTCATGATTCTGGCTATCATACACAAAAATAATTTTTCGAATCTGTAGTCCAGAGATTCCATCGGTAATTCCAGTTCCAGAGATTTGCGAGTTTAAATAAACAAACAACCAAAAAAACTTTATTGCTTTATAATATTAGTACAGATATAAACCAATCAACTCTTGAGTTCCTTCTTTAGTTAATTGCATCTACTAAATTGTTGTAAAAAAATTGTGATTGGTAAAAAATACTAATTCTGATTTTGGGATTTACATATTTTGTTACTCCAAGTTTTAAGAATAGTTAATCCGCTCTTGCTTGAGTGTCTTGACTGTTAATGTAGGCGGATGAAGATCACAAATTAAAAATATTTCTATTTTCTTTTTTACTTAGCGCTTACTTACCATTTTTACGTGAATTTATTGTTTGATTTAAAGTTTATAGTTATGATATTTATTGAAAATCCAAAAAGATGTGTATTTTGAACAAGGGATGCTAGGCAAGCGAAAATAAATGTTTTTTAAAATATTAGTTTGACAAAATTCTTTACTCTTCCTATCAGGAGCACTTTAACCGAGAGCTTACTATAATACCTTGCTAGAGAGGAACAACTTTACAAGACTACATTTTCATAGTTATTAAAGCCGTTACAAAGATAATTGTGTGAAATGAGTCATTATATCTTACACAGTGGAACAGGATCAGTAGGGTACTGCCTTTTTTATATTTTCTAGGTTTAGCTATTTTATTATAATGTCATCTGATGTTGTGACAATATGGCCTAAGATGGTAAGCTCTGTTAACCTAAAGAGAACTGGCCTTATAGGTGTTTGGTTATAAAATTTCAATGTAAGGGTATATGCACTAGAAAGTAACCTACTATCCCTTCACCAAGAGCTCGGGCTCAATTTAAGATTTGAATCGGCTTTGTTTAACACAGTAATCAAATATGCTACCACTAAGCCATAATCGCTTCAAAACAGCTTGACAAATTTTATTTTATTTTTATATATTTAGCATGCCAACAGAACAATTACAAAACTGTAAAATTACATATTATCATACACAAATCAAAATACAATGTTATCACTCGGGCAATAGACCTGACAATGGTAATGACATTTAAATACATATTGATATAAGGATAACTAAATGAATAAAATTGAACATTCAAAACTACTTTTTAAAAACATTAAATATTAAAATTGAAATTAACTTATATTTTATTTTTAAACTAGCGACCCGCCCCGGCTTCGCACGGGTGCAGTGCTGATACTAAATGTACCTACCTACCACAGAATGTCCTTATAAACAACATTTACAGCTTTTTTGTCATTAGATAATACAAACATGTTTTGTTTAGAGGTTACTCTTGAAAGAGCGACATATAATTGACCATGGTATATAGGGCCGGTACCGCCGCACTTCCCTACATTTTAAATCTGTAATATCTTCGGGAATATTCATTTAAATAACATGCTGTAAAGGGCTATATTGATCTATATTAAATGGACAATGTGTATTTAAGGTACTTAATTGGATAAGGATTAATACTGTATTGCTTAAAATCACTTCGTAAATAAGCCATTTTTTCCTATAAAATGCAAAGGATAAAAAATGATTATTGTGGGTTATCCTTAAGAGATAGACATATACCATCGCAGACTTTTCTGTTGACCTTTTTAAGGTGTATAATACTGTAGTACATTATTTTGATTTATCTCGTGGGGTTCAGCCAGCGTTTGCAATGTAAGCGCAAAAAATGTGTTTATTTACGACATCACTTAGAAACCTCTAAATTTACCAGTGTTTCTCTACAATATTATGTATGTATTATACATATAAATCTTCCTCTTGAACCACTCTATCTACTATCAAAAACCGCTTCAAAATCCGTTACGTAGTTTTAAAGATTTAAGCATACATAGGGACAGACAGATTATAGCGACTTTGTTTTATACTATGTAATGATAAGGAGTGCTTGTATATGAACCAATAGATCGTAAAAAGATATCTATGGAATTATTCGTCATCTTGGATCTCTTGTTATACAACCTTGACAGACACACAAGAGGGCTATTAAATGCCGTATTAAGTGTTGTAGTCGGAGTGGCAAATATGTGTGGGTTGCACACCAAATGTCTATATATTGTACATTTCTGATATATCTTTGCCATAGATATATCTTATATTAGAATAACTTAACAAAAAAAGTAGACAGAGACAGGATTACTCCATTTTTAGGTTTACACAATAAACTAAATTTTATTTTAATCACCAAATTATCCATTACCTTTTTGATAAGTTCTCTTTACTTAAGACTTTTTAAAATTAAAAGGGCAGCAAACAGATAAGACTTTTAGTTGTTTATGGACAATTGCAACACCAGGGTTATAACTGTTATGCTGTCAGTTGTTCGTATTTCAGTTCCTATTAAAAAGCCCCATATCATAACATAGCCATGCCGGGTAACCACCAAACCACCACAGTAGTAAAATAATAATAGCCTTTATTTCAGACAATTTTACATTACATTATAATTTTTTCCATTATATTGTTACATAATTTTGTGAATCTATGATATTATTTTACTTCTTATTTGTCAATATCTGTTTGCCTTATCTAATGATTTCCACTTCTCCCTGTCTTTCGCTAACCTAACCCATTTCTAAATTAGATTTAAATATTTATTGAAGGTCTTAAATTCTGACGTGTTGTGCAACATACCCGGAATTGCAGCGAAATATTGTAAAACACTATTTGGTGAAAATAGTGGGGTATGTTGTGTTAGAGTAAGAAAAATATAAAAAGAGAAGGTGACGCTTTGGTAGTATTAAGAACAAAAAGAGAAGGATAGCTTATGCTTAGTCTAAGATAGAGTATAGTTAAAAGAGAAGGGAAGTGTTCGCATAAAAATTTTAATCTGTTAGATTTAAGTTGTATATTAAATTTGTAACTATTAAAGCCTGGGGTTATTGTGGGAGATTTCCTCATAGCAGGAAGGGCACTGAGTTGAAATTATTACTAGAAGACACAAGGTCCCTGATCCGAGTTAGGGGTATAATAAGAACTTAAAAAAAAAACCTAACCCATTTGCTACCCACAATACCGACAATCTCATCTTCTTACTTGTCTACCTCTATTTCTCATCTTGTCTCTGGGTTACCAGAGTGTAACAGATTTTACTCCATTTGTCTTTGCCTCTTATAAGGTGGCCTGACCATTTCTATTTCAATCTACATATGGTTGTTGTTGCATCCTTTACCTTAGTTAACCCTTATGTGTGTATTATTTTCTCCATCTATTCTTCTAATTCCAAGCATGCTTCGTTCCATTCATCTCTGGTATATTTCTATTCACTGTAACCAACTCAACAAAAAGATTGTAGAGAACCTTACTTTTATCTTGCTTCGGTAAGGTTTTAGGAAATAGCCTTAGAGATTTGTTTTTACTTAGAGCAGCCCAACTGGTGAAACACCGCCATCCTACAGAAGATCGCCTTGTAGAAGATTGGTTCAATATCAGCAATATGTGTCCATAAACTATGATAACTGTGTACCATTAAGTTGGCTGTATGTTTGTTAGCCACATACAAAAAAAACTTTGGATTTGTAAACATTAAATGACTTACTTTTACAGCAATATCATGTCCATGTTCCATTATGAGTGGGGCACCTTCGCCAGGATCCTCCGTAACGCTTGGAGCCTCTGTGTCCTCAGTGTCTGCATCATTCATGTCCAACACAGCTGAACTACTTTCACTTGCCATTTCACTGTAAATGTTTAGTATTATTTGATCATTTTTCACCTTACCACAATTATGTGCTCAAGAACAACATTTGTGAATAAGTCTAGGTCTTATAAATATTGTTTCCCAGAATAATATGTATTTACGAAGATTGAAAATTTCCTTTTGAATCAATGTAATTTATTAAAATTGTAACGTTTTTAAATTTATAGCTGCATTAATAAAAATACTATAGAAAAATCAAAACCTTAAAATCACAGTTGCGTTAACACAATTTTTTATTTGGTATATTTGTAATTGAACTATAAAGAATAAAACAAAGACTTGACACAATGAATAAGCATACAAATAAATGGGCGTAAACTTCAGATTGTATGACATTACAAATTGATAATCATATATTGAGCAACATGCAAATATAACTGCGATAAGAAAGAAGCAATTTGACAATTTTCAAATATGTACATTGCTTGCGAAATGTTTGTCCTAATTATAATAGCCGATCAATAATTAATAACACACGTATTTCCCGCATTTCCATAACAAAACAAAGTTGCTTATAAATTAACGTATCATCATTAAACTATATTACTTACGTTTCAGTTATTTGTTTATAATATAAAAATTCGCGAAAACAAATCTCATAAAACAATGACAGCGTTGTACGTTCCGTTCCAAAATATGTAAATTCGGAGTGTCATGTGTGACATTTAGTTCATTTTTACAGTAATTTATAACGGTACCAAACGTTACACTGCGTGAATTGGAAAGTTATTATTAGTGCTGCTATTACGGTAATACATAAAATCAATCAATTGAATTGAATGATAATAATTGAATAATGAATTATTTTGATATAAAAACTTATAAGATACACCGTTATACTTGTGTACCAAGAATAAATTAAATTATTTTATAAATATAATCAATAAAATTGAAAGTTCTGGTGTGAAAGAAGATACAGTGACACGGATCGAGAATGGGAAGTTCAGATGGTTTGGGCATGTAGAGAGTATGAATGAAAGAAGAATCCCTAGACATGTTTATGAGTGTGAATGGAAACATTGGAAGAGGAAGGCCTAGGCCTAAACAAACGTTCCACAATCAAATCGGGGACGTTCTGAAGAAAGGTCAAGACAAGAGTACTCTTAACCGATGAGCATGCATAAAAAGTATGATGAATGTTGAAAAAGCGAAAGATGTATGTCAGGATCGTAGCAAGTGGAAGGACGTGGTCTTTGCCTACCCCTTGGGAAAGAGGCGTGATTTATGTCTATATGTATAATTTATAAATCAATAATTTCTTTTATAAATAATATTATTTAATATTTTAAATTAATGCATTGCTAGTTTCATTTAATTAAATGTAAATGAGGAGTTGTGCTCAACAAGTTTTGTATTATGTAATAATTTAATTATATTAAGTATATCTATATTTTGTAAAGGTTTGCTAAGTATTAAACCAGTTTTTTGAAAATATACACATCTATCTCGCGATATTTTGTATGAAGTTTTTAAACTGTAATAATACTTACCGGTTTTAAAATCTTTTGAAGAAACCTTATTTTGTAGGCCTTTATGGATGATTCCAAATTTGAATTTGAAAAAATAAATGAATAACAAAAGTTACAGTCATTCGGGGTAACTTTGTCTTTCCGTAAAACATTGGCTACTTGTACAGATTGGCCGTTTAAATTTTTTACTTCATTGAGGCAAATATTTGTTATTAAACATAAGTTTAGCGTCGTTCAAAGGTTTCAATTGCGTAGCATAGTTTTTGGTAATTTTTGGTGTCAAATTAAAGTTTTAAATCAAGTTAGAAGTTAATTTAAGCCACTGTATGCATCATGCAGCGGAGCTGCTGGAGCTACTCAACAGAGTATTGAGGACCTGGGAAAATATCCCGCAGCAAGACTTTGATAACTTAATTCAAAGCATAAAAAACCGTTGCAGGACATTGTTAACGTCGTGGGTGGTTTAACTGACTAATGATTTTACGTATAATTGCAAAAACGGAATAATTTCGTTTTATTGTCCACATTTTCTTCAAAAACATATTCATCATTAGTTATAACATTATTTCAATTTAGTCTTTATTTAAATAAAATTTATATATAGATACAACGATGTTTATTATAACTATAGACATATAATTTTAATAATAATAATAATAGTATAGTGGAGAATAACCGAAAATTTAAAATATACTTACTTTGTTTTAAGAAAATACGTTCGAAAAACTCCGACACAGTCCATCACTGTCGCGAACAGCCATCGTTATTCAAATTTTATTATCTCTGCTCTGAAAAAACTCGACTGCGCGGGATGATGATAAATAGGACAATTTTATTCGCTTCCGCGATTCAAGATAACTATTACGTAGATAATTCGGTTTTTATCATAATATTAATTATGTCGATCATCTATACTAATATTATAAAGTTCAATAGATTGTTTGTTGGCTTGAACGCGCCAAATGACCTAGTGTTGTGTTCCTGCGGTGAGTAGGGTTTCCAGAGCTCCTTGGGGTAGAAGGGGTTCAAGTTCGGAAACGCGCTTGTGATACCTATGGTACTGCAGGCGTTCTCATAGGATACGGTAGCCACTTACCATCAGGCGGGCCGTATGTCTGTTTGCCACATTTGTAGTATAAAAAAAGTATTATTCTGTGAGGTTCAGGATGCGTGGCGTTTTCCTTTCAAATATTTGATCTTGAGATAAATGTAAGAGTCACATAGTGCAAGGTCATTAAAATACTAATGAACTATAAGAGATGTGTCGCTAAGTGTGTTCTACCGTCTGTATCATGATGAGTTTTCTGAGGAGCTATTCAATCTAATTCCCTTCTCTCCTTTCCATAACAGAACCACACGCGCTGGGCTTCGGAATCACAGTTTTACTGTAACCTCCATCTCGGCACGAACTAAAATGTTCTCTATGTCTTATCTTTGTCGTACCGTGAAATTGTGGAACCATCTCCCGGCCAATGTGTTCTCACTTTCTTAAGACATCGGGTCCTTCAAGCGTAGCGTGAAGAAATATTTAAGCAGGCCGGCATGAAAGCGGCGACCGCCGATAAATTTCGAACTCTCGGTGGTCGCCGTTGTATTTGGATTGTACTGTGCTTACCAACAGGTACAATACAGTCAAAGTGACGAGCTATTATAAAACAAAACAGAAGTCAACAGTACATTTAGAAACAATACAAATAATAATAATGATTTTTATTTACCTTCAACCTATTTTAATAAAAATTTGTAAACAGACAGTAGATATCATTCAAAAATTGTTAGCCTATAGTAATTATCAATAATATTCTTAGAAATAATTAAATATAAATAGAAAAATATATGTACATAATTACAAGACGAAAATGATGAACGCGTAATGAGCGTGTGCGGAGCCGCGGGTACAGCTAGTACATCGTAATTATCGAACCTAGGTTTATAAATGAAAATTAAAGAAATAATTTGTAGCAATATAATAATTTTATACACGTGGGGCCAGAGATATGGTAAATCAAGGGGGGCGCACTAAACATTTCTGGAATGAATAAGAAAGAAATTTACTAACATATGACTGTTCAAAAATCTATTTATAGTTTCTCAAAATATTCTGCCTTAGATTCAATGCACTTTTTCATAAGAATAAGCCAATTTTGAAAATGCCACACTTGTGTATGGAATTGTATTTCGCTTCCTTTTTCCTTTTAAATAATATACTAAATTTATATGAAGTAAACAAATTATTATTTCTGTACTTATATAATACGACGTGCAGTGTGTAATAATATTTGTGGAAACTTAATTGGCGTATGAGTTTGATTGTTAAGATTATTTATAAATAAAATAATCTGTATATTTCCCAAAAATATATTTCCCACTGAGATTAATTAACACGACCGTGTTGGAATTCTGCAAATCAGCTATAAACAGTTGACTTGCATGGCGCTTCTTTACCAAAAGCAGTTTAAAGCCGAGCGACACTGTGTTGAGGTGTCAAACTACACTTAAAATCTTAGTACCTAAATCATACTACGAAAATTTTCACAAGCGAAATCCAGGGTAACTTAGACAAACAATATTTAAAATGTTTCCAAACTGTAAAAACAAGGTAAAAAAACACATGAAGCAAAGAGCATTTTAAAGGTAAAAAGTTCTATTTTCAAATGTCGTACCTAATTAGTTTTTAAATATTCTTAGTGTAAGTGGCCAGTTACGGAAATTTTTAGTGCGCCCTATATATTATTCTTATCGACAACCTCTCAGGAATTATCTTATTTTTAACCCCTTGTTGAAAGCTTTTAGGCGATGATTTCTAAATATCTTTCCTTAGGAACTTGTGCCCTGAATTTCATGCTTCTGAGTTTCTAGAGCCACCGGTTTAAGCTGTGTGTTATCTCTTAGACAGTCTTATAATTTTTGTATGTACGATGTACATTAATTTATATACAAATAAAAAATAGGCTGTATAACATCACGCCGCAACCTTTACGAGGCGAGCATTTGCGATACAAATTGTACTGTGGAGGTCAGAAAGACCGAATAATAGTACGAGCAAACCGTGTGGCTTGGCGCGGGCTACCGGGATCGCGACTGAAACCGCGAGGCACAGCTAGTCATTTATATACAAGAGACAAAGTCCATCTTGATTGGGAACTTTACTTGATCGTGGCTTTGTTAGTAGTACAAAACACGAAATCTTTCAATAAGTACATTCAATAATAGGTAAAATTATTATATTTCTCTTTAATAATTAATGAAATATAAAACAGTGAAAACGAATGACCAGTCTGTATATTTAGGTATTCTTTGAACCTAGGTATCTAAGCTATGAAAGAAACCAAATCCTAATCGAATGTATAATGTATGACGTACCAAAATTTTGTAGGGCCAAAACACTTCCATTTCTGTCTCGCTCTAACATGTTACGTTTATGTGTGCGTCATCCTTTACTGTACTATAGGGCCCGTGAAAGCTTTGCGTTCGTTTGCGTGAGGACAGGTATCAGTTTTCGTGATACCAGCTTTAAATTATTTGTCTAAATTTTGGGTAATTTTTGAAGATCAGGATGAATGTCATAATCAATATCACGAATCGATGAACAATAACAAAGTAAATACTATAGCATGACAAAGGGTGAAAACGAAAAAATCACACTTCATGTGATCACACGTATGTGAATACATTAATTCTAAAATTTATGTAATAATGGTGCAATACTGTAATGCGGCGCGGAAGTATCAAGAATTGTGTTAAACAGTATAAATTAGCATCGGTTTTTAAAAATCTCAGGCTGATATCGAAGACAAATAAATTGATTAAATATGTTATCATGAACTTTTTTTCAACTTGAAAAAAAAAAGTTAGTCAAGTGCTGGGAAGAATTCATCTAGTTGCTTTCGGAGACTTAACTAATTTTTAAAGCCAAGTTTAATTCGTATTAATAGGTGTCGCTTTGTATCAAAATTTCAGGGTGTAAAGGTCCTTATCCTATTTCTTATTCGTATTTATCCATAAAAACTTTATTTGAAGAGTCTGTTTTTTTACATCTCATTACACCAATCACATTTTTTCCATCTAACTTTGCATATAATGCTGATAGCCGATCAAATAACTTTAAACACATTACAAAAATAATAATAAGTTAATGTTGCAAGAGGAAAAGATGAACTAAAGCAGGGACAGAGTGGTGTGATGGTGTCCGAAAATGTAAAACGCAGACCACAAGTCCAATAGTGTAAAAATTATTTAGTTAAAAGTATTTAGATAAAAAGCAAAATTTAAGAACGTGTCGTATGAAAGGTTTGGCTCGTAGCCATCAATATATAGATAGATTAACCCTATGATTATGTAATGTAACGTCTGTCTGCTCATTTTATTGGTCCCCTTTTGTGCCAGCTGTGGTTACCATGAGATTAACTATGATCTAATTGGCGATTAGGTATTTATAATAATTTTTGGATGCTTGTAATGCCATAGATATCACTAGCACGTTGTCGACCTTGAACCCCCTACCCCAAAGAAATCTGCTATCGCTAATCGCATATGTGTGGTAATTCGTAAAATGTTTTGAAGGAAATTAAGTATAGACAGTTATTTTCTGAGAATACTCAGAGATTGCGCTGCTAGTTGATTTTGGTTACTTGATACGTGGAAAAAATATAACCTTTAAGTGTATTCAATAGATGCTTTATATGTTTTTTTTCATACTGTTACTTATATAATAAACAATAATTTTAAAAGAACCTTTTCTACCTTAAAAATGGAGTAAATGAATCAAGGTAAAAATATCCCGAACATAGCAACACCGCCTCGCTGTAGTAGCAAAACAAAAATTCTTGCCAGTCCGCGTTTCCCTTTGAACTTGAAGGGTGTGTGTCGTGTTCCGCTACGGAAACGGTGTTTTTTATCACATCGTGCATTTTTTCTGTGTGTTTTACAGTGTACTATTCAGTGTATTGTGTATTAATAAACTTATTCTGTGCATTTTCATATCAAATTAAGAAAGCGGTGAGTATTTTCCATATGAAAATTTGACGATTTCGTTGCATTACAAAAGCTGGTTTCTAAGGGAGAACGTACGGTCTGTTTCGTTTGTATAGAATTATGTTGGTATTGAATTATGTTACTGGTAAACATATTATAACGCTTGCTATACGTAGGTAGGCAGTTTAAATATATTTTTGTTATTTAATAAAACACTTTTCACATAATATTTACCAATTTTTATCTTTTTATATAAGCAAAATTTTCTTTGTAATTTATAATATTTGTTTACTATACACCATTTTTAGACATTTTTAAGACAGAATATATTATATTGGTAGATACTTATGTTTATTTTTATGTACGTATTTTATTCGCAACAAGGGTTGGTTTTTGGTATTACGGTAGTACTCTGATTTCTTATCAAAATACTAAAATTCTTGGGTCAAATCTTTAAACATAGTGTTTACACATGTTCAAACATCTTTTCCCGTATTACCGCTTTAATAAGGGTTAATATTTCAAACAACCATAAGTCATATATTCATTAATTTCAAAAGGAATTTCCATTTGCAGTTTTGGTTTAAATTTTTTATACTCGTCCGATGTGTAGTAGCGATGTGGTCGAAGATGCAGCTCTCAAGTTTAACTGTTGGAACACATCTACGGCTTGGGTTGCCAACCCTATATTTAATATATTATCCTATTATATTAGACGTCTGACTACTATACTCGTATTTATAAAAAAAATACAGTAGGCGAAACTACTATATTTTTATTGGATAATTTTTGATTCCAAAATGTTTAAGCGTGAAACAGAACGCAGGCCGCGAATCCTTTCTCCCTAAGAGTAAGTAACTCTTTCTGAACGAAACTTGGTATGCCACTGTCAATTTGAGTATATTTTATCATCATTGTTATCTATCTATCAAGAAGAAAAAATATATACCTTTAAAAAATAAAATTTTCATTTGTAATTTTGTAACCTACTGTTTTTTTCTTGTTTAATTGCCATTTACTATTTTTTCAGATAACAGCCTCGTAAATATTATATTTGATATAAAAAAAGTTGGCAACCCTTCCTAAGGCCTATCTATAGACGTTTGGGTGATTTTTCAACTCGCGAGTAGTGCCCACCGTCTTTCTACTGTGCTATGGTTTCATCAAGATGTTTTCTTTCACCGAAAACTCGGGTTTATTGTTGGACACCAATCGAATACATTATACTTCGAGGAGGTATTCAAACGCGCTGCTACTGAGCCATCGTTTAAAAATAGCATCTGTGTGTCCTAATTCTATTAGGGTAGGGTTTAACTTATAATGCTATGTGAACTGTTTTTGTTTGGTGTTGGCATACGACTATAGGTACGTCACTTGACCTGTAGGTGACCTGAGGTGACTGATGTTATGCGATTTCCTTAGTACACTTCTTAACATAATCCTTCTCCAACAATGAAGATCAAAAAGAAATCAAGTAATTTTTGGGTTTAAGAAGGCGCTTATGAATGTGAAAACACATTGGTTTTGACAAACATCCTGGTCATCACGAAGAACCAGCAAGAAAGTCGGATCGGGTTTATCCGTTTTCTTTAACTATATACCTAAGAGGTGACATAATTTTTATTTTATTTTTTTATATACAGAGAGGGAGTCTTTTCTAGACATCAATATCATTCACGTAATGATACACCCTATAATAACCCTTTAGATAATAAAACTTGCTTAACATGACTCTTAAACTTAGTATCCAGCAAACCGGCAATGGTTTTAGGAAATTTATTGTAGAATTTAACGTTAACTACACACAATAGTAAAATCGTTATCCATCTCCAGAGTTACGTTTTTTCCAAGTCAAGTCAAGGCAAGAACTTAATACTGGCACCTCTTCTGTCCATAATTTCAAATCTCTAGATGCAATTCCCCAGGTAGAAGCATCACAAATTATACACAAGTATTCAAAAATCAATTTTATAATATCAAATGAACAACAGAGAGAGAGTACGATGACACGCCCTGGGTACTTGGTAATTTAGTGGACAATTTAAACATGAATTTAACGCTCCCTTATTTTGCGGCGTGGGGCATGTACACCAGTTTGTCTCTTTAGACCCGAAACTAAGTAATCGTTAAAACTTTTGCTAAACTTTAAAAATAATCCCTTGGAAAACCTTTACAAATTATTTCTCCACCTGTAAAATCTTTAGTCGATTTCCAGTTTAAGTTCAAAGCGAGATTAGTCCCACTGTTAGGCAAAGTCTCTCACCATCACAACGCGTGGGCTCAACCAACACGCCAGACAAAGACATAGTGTCGATTTCAAAGCCTGGAAAATATATAGTCCTGCATGTTTTATGTTGTAGTTGAGAACATTTCCGAAGCGTTCAGTTTTTCTGACGATATTATATTTCGCCATTATTATAAATATTAAAAAACGAATACAATGTATGTGAATCTGTTTAAATAATTATAAGATAAATTGAAAATTTAAGAGTGCCCGACACATGTAACCTTTTAATTGAGACCATTCCAATGAGCCTAAACACGATATCTCTGCTGTAAGTTGGGGATGAGTTATCCTGCAGATTCTAGATGATTCCAGATCAACTCAATGTTGCCATGTTCTTTTTATATCACTGAAGTAACAGAATACCAAATTTCAACTCGATCAGACTCGTGAAAGATGCTCACATCCATTTAACATCTAGATAAGAGCTAATAATCTTTAAATGGCTGAACAGATTTTCTTAAATGGTAAGAACATTCTCGATAAAGTCTCTTTTCAAACAAAAAAAAATAGATCATTATCGGTTCAATCGTTTGGGAGCTACGATATCATAGACGGATATCACAGTCATACAAATATACGTACGGACATCGCGTCGATTGACGCGAGTTCGAATCATTGCAATGAGCCCGAGCTTCCTTCGGTGAAGGAAAACATCGTGATGAAACCATAGCATGGTGGTCGCGTTTTTTCGAATACCCGCCTGGCTAGCTACCACTTTCAAGTTGAATATCTGTCGCCAAGCACCAATAGGTGTGTTTTGGCAGCTGCACTTTAGAGCCAGTGATCCACTAGGCTTAGCGTGTTATAACAACACAGACACTCAGGTACAGAGACATACAAATACACATGTTAAACTTATAACATCGCTCTTTTTACGTCAGGTGTTAATGATGTAATGCAGTTCGTTGGTAAGTGCATTACTTGCTTTGCCAATTTGTCTATTTTTTGTTTTAAATATTCTTAATAGTCCGAAATAGATTTTTATGGCAAGAAAAATTTGAGTATTTACCCGATTTTTTTTATATTCGGGTAGAATAACATCCCCTTTTCTATCGGATTTTTGTATGAACTCGGGACCATAAATCACAATTCAAAGAATGGATATGCTGGCGATATGGCTTATTCTTTTTTTGTTTTGTTTGTGGTCGTGGAAAGTTATCAGGAATAAAACGGGGTTGGTGACGCTGTGGTCGAGTATGATGCTATTTTAATAATAAATATGGAAAATAGTAAGTATTTTATAATTATATACAATTTAGTCATAACATATACTTATAATCATTTAAAATGGTTTAATGTTTATTATATTTTATTTCTTTTTTCCTAAGCATTTTTTCACTTTTTATTTAATGATATTAATAATTTTGCTCTCTGTTCGAAGTCTAGTAAAATATCAAACAAGTAGCGAGTGAAACTGACGCCCTTAGGGTTCCGTACTGATTACATTACATAGTTAAGTATAACTATACATACTACGTCATAGTTATAGTTAGTAGGATAGTTATATTTAAGTATAACTATAACTAACTTTATAACTCAAGCTGTTTTCGGGGGAAATCGAAAAACTTTTTTTTTTGCATTATAATTTCACACGGGATTACAAATTCATTATTTTCGGATTTATTCCTTAACCTATTTTAAAAGATCTCCTTCCTACCAAGTTTCAAGACTCTAGGTCTCCAGGATGTATCCTATAGGTTTTGATAATTGCTCACTGAATGCGACTTTCAGTCTTTTCGATATGAAGGACTATATATTTTTATTATGTAAAAATAGAAACTTGATTTTTTTAACGGAAGTACGAGGTCATAGATCTTAGTATTCGGTATTAATATAAATTAAAGCGTTTTCGATTTAAAAAAAAAAACAAATATAATGTTTTGCATTATTATTTCAAACGGGATTACATTTTCATTACTTTCGGATTTATTCATTAAATTTTGTTACAAGTTTGTTATAGTAATTAAAAAGCATCTATGTCTAAATGCATGTTTTTAGGTTATGTCGTAATTTGCATGACCTATTTACATTCTAAGGACACATCATGTATAGTTTCTTATGAAGAAAAAAATTATGATAAAATTCATAGTAAGAATTCCGTCACATTTGTTAGATCTCAAGCCCGGTGAAGCTGCAAAAGGCTAACAGTATAGTCAGTTCAAAAAAAAAAATGGCGAAGAAAAACGTTTGTAAGGAGGTATACGTCTATTAGAATCGAAACCGCTGAGACCGGATTTATATCCCACTGGTAGTAACGATTCCATCACAGCGACCTCAGTTGGACGACGATCTCGTATTATCAGTAAAACGGCTTCTAAAGAAACGTGAGAATGTTAATATTGATTTTACATAAAACTTTTTATCAATTGGGTGATATCATAGAACGGATTTGATAAGAAAGAATTTTTAGTTACTTATAAAAAAATATATTTAAATGTCATAGTAATGTAATGCATAGTTGTAAATTGGAGTATCATTTATTTCTCAAGGGTGTTTTTCCTTGCAACGCCATATCTTTGTTCATCAAAGTCAATGATTCAAATATAGAGTTTTCTGGCGGGATCTCAAACTGTCACGTGGTAGCATTTCAGTAACCTTCAAGCAACGCTTTAACCAAACGGTGGCTCTCTTGTTAATACTATTCCGGTAGTTATTGTTGCAAATTAAAAGTCATGCTTCTAATGGTTGCTTACTAGCTGTGCCCGCGGCTCCGCTCGCGTGGATTACAGAACGTGCTGCCCCCGTTTAAAAAACGGAAAACAAAAATGCATATAATGGAAAATCCTTAAAAGATAGATATATGATATCGCTGACTTTTTATAGGTCTTTTTAAGATGTACAATTGTGTAGAACATTAATTTGATATATCTCGTATGGTTTACTCAGCGTACACAATTTAAGCGCCCCAAATACGTCTTTTTTAAATTGATTCACCATTATCGATCTATTTATTTTATATGTTACTTTATCTTACAAATTATATCCTATAACCTGGCCAGATAACATAGCCATGAATTAAAATAAAAACCATGTAAAACTGATTAGTGGTTTCTCATGAAAAGAAAATAAAAAGACAAAGGAGACAGAGAGATGTTGAGTTTTATATTATACTTATAAAAATATAGATAATTCACTTCACTTGAACACAATAGCCAAACTATATCAGGCGAAATGCCACCAATATTACATAACACTTATGGTCAAATAACATAAATTTATGAATTAAAATAAACCACAAGCTGACCGGCTAAGGATCCCGCTAAAACTCTCGACGTAGTTTTAGATTAATAGGAGAATTTCTAGAATCTGATCAGTAGTTCCAGAGACTACCCCTTACAAACAAATAAACTTTACCTCATTGTAATAATAATAATAACAATAATATACATATAGTATAAATATTTCAGTCAACAAATGAAGACAAATTTTCGCTTTGACGCAAGCATTGACTGTCCAAACAGTTGATAATTTGTCAACTGTTTGTGGGTCACGGTCTTAAAGCATAGATCAAATACGTTTGTTATTGTTAACGTCTACAATTTATACATATTATAAAATGAAGTCCTCCACCGCGTCTGTCTGTCTGTCTGATCGCGACAAACTCAAAAACTACTGAAAGGATTTTCATACGGTTTTCATCAACGAACAGAGTGATTCATGAGGAAGGTTTAGGTGTATAATTCATTAGCGTTTTGGATAAATTGGCTGAAATATTACGATGATTGTTGAAAATGTCTGAAAAATCATGTCGACTGGGAGCTTTACAGGCGTGTGCCGCGTAAACCAATAGAGTTATATGTATTCCTCTGCCATCCATGCGAAGCCGGGGCGGGTTGCTAGTAAAAAATAAACCTGAAGTCCGGAACAATCCCGCGCCATCTGGTATTTGTCTAGACGGGAAATGTGATTTTACTAAGCACTTTCAACCTCACTTGAGCTTAAGTATATAAAAGTTTTCACGCTGCATACACATTTCTTTGATTATTTTATTAACCTGCTAATTCAATTGTACGGAAATTATTTTATGATGATAGTGATTTTCACTTATCGATTAATCGATAGAAGACGGTGTTTACGTGTTTTAGAAATACAATATTTTAAAAGGAAAATATGTAATTTAGTAGTTACACGTCAAGGGTCATCTTTAGCAAACGCCAACCGTTTTAATTTAGGGATACGCAAGCCGTGAAACACTAGAATAACCTTTTTTTAGTTGTCGACACTCGGACGGCTGTACTAAAGCAATTGATAGTCTATTGATTAATCGATTATTATTTTTTCAAACAATCGATATTTAATGAACATATTACTACAAGACAATGGTGGTTCAATATTAAAAGCCTATACAAACATCGCGTCGATCGACGTAAGTTTGAATCCCTACAATGAGCCTTAGCGTCCGGTGAAGGAAGACATCGTGATGGAACCATATGGACGTGGGACATTTTCTAATGCCCGCTTGGCTAGCTACACCTATAGTTGTGTTCTAGCAGCTGCACTTGAGAGCCTGTATAGCTTAACCTAGATATCTTAGACCTAGATAGACCTTATAGATCGAACGCTAAACATCTATAAAGTGTATTCAATAATATTACGTTGTTCTGTTCTTGCCGGTATTTAATTGCCCGACGACAACGCCATCTATCGAATCCTAACATAGCTATCAACCTTCGTCTCTATAAAACAAATGTGTAATCATGAGCTCCATCTGTCTAGTCATTCAGAAGTTATTGAATATAACTAATAGACACACAAGATTTTTAAATATATAATTACAATGGAGGTATTCGGTTACGAGTCATTTTGCTTGTTTTAATTATGATCGAAACAGTCGCTTTAATATTTTTATTTTTTATATTTCATACTATCTTCTGCTCGCGACTTCGTCTGCGTAAACAACAAAACAATTCGAATTGAGAACCTACTCAATTTTTTGAAGTCAGTTAAAAATCACCATATGACAAATAAAGAATCCCGCCAAAAAGTGCATATCGCAATGTTGCCACTTTACGCACGTTATGAAACTCGCCAGTTACAATTACAAATTAATATTCATGGATAATCATTTTCTCGCTTTTTTAATAATCACATTAAATAATTAAATACATATATATAAACATATTTTATTATAAAACACTTGACAGATATACTATATTTATGAAGTGCACTTGTGTAGATAAGTTTCATCAGTTAAACAAACAATCTGACAATATTCTGCGCGGCATGAAGCCATGATACACTGCCTAATTATACGGTCGATAACTAGATAGGGAAGAGGTAGTAGTGTTGAGTGTGAAATAACTTATCGATAAATTTTTATAAATGATTTCATTAAAGAATTACTGACAATAATATTATTGTATGGCTACTGATAACTATATAGATTAAAATGTCCGTGTGTATAGGTTAAAAAAGTTTGTGTGTTTGGATTTAGGAGATAATCTTTAGAACTTCTTATTTAATTGCAATGTGTGTTTATACACAATTAGGCCAATGTTTTTTATAATAACTAGGCGCATTGGTTTTACTGTCCCTGATAATAAGCACTGTACAAACCCAATATAACGGCGACCACCGAGAGATCGAAATCCATCGGCGGTCGCCGCTGTCATGCCGGCCTGTATAAATATCTCTTCACGTTACGCTTGTAGGACCCGATGTCATAAGAAGGAGGGAACATATTGGACGGGAGATGGTTCCACAGTTTCAAGGTACGACAAAAATAAGACATAGAGAACTTTTGAGTTCGTGCCGATATGAAGGTTACCGTAAAACTGTGATTCTGAAGCACAGCGCGTGTTGTTTCTGTTGTGGAAAGGAGAGGAGGTGATTAGATTAAACAGTTCTTCAGAAAACTCACCACGACGCTTAAACCAAATGGTGGCTCTCTTATTAAAACAATTCAGAAAGCTTTTGTGACAGGCAACTTAAAGTTCATACTTTTAGTTATCGTTTTATTCACTTATGATAAATAATCAAGCTTTGTCGCGCAAAATGCCACCGATATTACATGATATACGGTTAAATAAAGTAAGTTTATGAATTAAAAAAAACAACAATGTGACAGCTAGCTAAAACTCCTGAAAACTCTTTGACCGATAGAAAGCTACGTTCAGGCTGATAGTTATCCAAACTATCCAATCTAATATTATACGAGCAAATGCGAAAGTAACTCTGTCTGTTACGTTTTCACGCCTTAACCGTTAAAGCAATTTTGATGAATTCTGATATAGAGATAGATTGGACCTCAGAGCCCTCTCTGAGATATCTAAGGACATAGGCTACCTTTTGTCTTGAAAATAAAACTTGAAGGGGTGAAATAGGGCATGAAACTTTGTTTGAAGAACCCAAGCGTGTAGAGTTGCGGGCACATCATTGTTATAAGTTTTATATTTTAAATTAATGTGTACTTATTCGAAAGCGATAGCTATTATGTGAATCTTATTATAAAGAAGTTTGTAGAAGGTAATCCCGGAACTACTGATACGTTGCGGATAATTCTTTAACTAAGACGAAACTAGCTACATTACCCCTGTGTGCTATAAGGACATTTAACATTTGCAATTCTTATCGAATTTTATGTATATTATAATTAGCGCGAAGGAGTGCTAGTTTTTTTATTGAAGTCTCCAAAGAAATTTCTCTGTGTCCTACCTCTCTTACGTACCTATCTTTATAAAGCAGATATAAATGTTTAGGCGTAAAAAATCGTCGCTCTCTGATCAAGATTCCGAATCTCCAAGGTGTGGCGGAGATGATACTCTCTATAAGGATTATAAATATATGTATCAATATTACTATTTATAAAGTGAGTTTGGATTTTACTTTTTTTTTATTCAATACAATATACAATATACAATAAGCTTCGTGGAACTAATAACTTATACATATAAATAAAAATGAAATACTTCTCGTCGGTAAGCGCAACACTTCAGAACGGCTCTAGTGATTTGGGTAATAATTAATAGTCCGTAATATAGTAGTACTTAATAGTCGGTAATAAACCGAATAAGGTATTTATGGAAATAAAAATTTGAAAACTTATCGGGAAAATTAGATAGTTTTGGAATAACTGAAATTGCTTTTCTTGATCGATTTCTTTATAAACTCACATCATAACTCACAATTCGAAATATGGATATGCGTAATTCTTAGTTTTCTTTTGTTCGTTTTTGTCCTGAAAAAGTTTTCAAGACAAGAAATTCGGGATAGGTGGCGCTGTGTTCGAGTTATTAACTATTGAAAATGGCAGTACAATGTCTGCTGAGCCAGCTGGTCAGGAATATTTTTTGTTTTGACTCAAAAAACACAGGTGATTAGAACGGTGTATGGGCACCTAATTCTAATAATCTGTATCCCTGGCCATCCCCGCTGAGTTAAATGCCAATTTGACACAGCAGGATGGAAATCAATTTCTATAAATTATAACATCCAATTTTTTTGTTTGTTTTAAATGTGACATTTTTATGCTTTTTTGAACTTTTTATTACGTCTTTATGTGTTCGAAGATAGAAACACGCTAAGCGTAGAAATAGCTTTCAAACACAGCTGCCGAATTACATTCACAAATCGGATGATAGATTTTTAACTTGTTTCTGGTTTTTAACAAGACAAGTATGGGGTAAATGTCTTACATCAATTCAAAGGTTTCATCACATTGTTTTCCTTCACTGATAGTTTAGGTTATCTCGACGCTTTGCTCCGTCTTAGCCCTTTACAACTAAAAACATTATCGCTTCCAATCCGGCTAAATATTACATACTGGCAAATGCCCTCGTTTTCATTCGCAGTAGTTATAATGTAAAAATATCCTATAGCCATCTCGCTATGTATTACAAATGTACCTATTATTTAATAAATTTTTAGACCCGCAAATTTGTTTTATTGATAGCTATGCTAGTATCCAATAGATAGCGGTGAAATCGTTATTAGCAAATATTATATTTATAAACCAAAATCATTCATATTTACAATATATGTTGGTTTAGTGCCGAAATAAGTATTACAAAACCTGAACTCGATAGTTCGTGCTGTGGTCGAGTTATGAACTACCTAAAACAAAAGAATTACGTATACCGACTCATCTAGCAGAGTCAGTGATGGATCGCAAAAAAAAGCAAAAAATAGCATAATTGGAAGGACGAGCGAAAGGTCTTTTATTTCTGTATAGCAAATTAATTAAGGTAATTCAAGGCCTTGTTTTGACCTTTATATTAATCAAGTAATGGGTTTAATTCCAATAACTATGGACATAATTTTGTTTGAAGATCATCCGGATACTACATCACTAGTCTGTTGTAGCGAAATATATTCGCGCTGCGAGGACGCGATAACCTGTTCAAATAGTGATGCGCTTGCATTCAATTTGCATAATATTATTTATTCAGCCACCCTTTTTGTATATCTACGTACTATACAGAAATATATGAGTGCCTTGGCGGGGATATTTCAAGAAATGTTTGGGAATTCGGTAGCGTAGAATGCGTATCTACCACCCACCAAGCCAGGTATTCTTCTTTTTTATTTATTTAATGGAAACAGAGTTCGACCACAATTTTGCCAGCGTCAAGTGAAAAGAATATTTTTCTAATTATTCTTGTAATATTCAAACTTCGCTCTAACAAGATGGCGGCTATCTTGTTAAAGCTACACTGAAAAAAATGAATAGCTGAACTGTTTGACTAATCAGAAAATAGCTTAAATTTACTTCTTAGTAACCAAACTTTTGTTAAAATAGCTAAACTGGTTTTGCTGCACTTCCCAAACTAGTTAAGAGTTTGGTTACTAGTAGGCCTCAGTTTAGTAGTCCCCCGAATTTTGTAACTAATAGGTAAAATTTGAGCTACTCTTAACAAAACTTTTTTTTCAGTGTATCAAGGGAGTTTTTGTGGCACATTAAAATATATGTTCCTAATGTTGTTCTCTACATACTCGTATAATAAAATTGAAGTGTCTATTTGTAATGTCAAAATAACGGGTTTTTACTAAATGCATATTAAAGTATCCACGATACCTATAACAAAAAATTCATTTTTTGCCTGTCTGTCTGTATGTTTGTTCCGGGTAATCTCCGAAACGGTTTCGAAACGAAACAAGCATACGGCTCGCCTGATGGTAAGCGGTCATCGCAGCCTATGTACATCACATGCGCGTTGCTGAACCTTTAAAATCCTATTAACTCCCATTTTGAAAAACCCCATAATCTAGTACCCTGGTAAAACCTCAGCAGGGAGATAATTCCATATCCAGAGCGTTCGTGGAAGGAAGTTTCTCTGGAACTGGACTGTCCGCGACCATTTAGGTTCCAAAGTGTGAGGATGAACTCCCTGCCGATGGCGAGCGGTGCGATGGTGGAAAGTAGCCGTTGGCATCATGTCGAGCAATTCCTCAAATCACCCATTATCCTTACTTAATATTATAAATGCGAAAGTGAGTTTTTTTGTTACTCAATCACGCAGAAACAGCTAAATGGATTTAGACAAAATTTGGCACACAGACAAATTATAACCTAGATTAAGACATAGGATACTTTTTATCCTGATAAAGGCTCATTTCTGAAGTCCACGCAGACGAAGTCGCGGGCACAGATAATAACCGATTTTAATGAATTTTGTTTACAGCTTGTTATTATATGTCATCTCGAAATTCATAAGCTGTAAAAATTATCAAATAACTTCCAGAAAGTTCATAAATTAAATAATTACTTCGAAATAAATGCGTGCGGAGCCGCGGGGTACAGCTACTATCATAATAAAAGATAATTTAATTAAATCCAAGCTGACGGTAATTTTAATGAAAATATTCTGCTTACAGGAAAGCTATGGAAATATCCTATTTGATACCAGTAGTAAGGCTCTCGCGGCCACACCCGTCTGCCGCGCCGCCATCTTTAACTCCGCAATATTTCCTAATAAACGTCAGAAGTGAATGCGCCAATTTACGGTATTACGTGAGAATGGGACTTCTTGCACGTTGATGATATTGTGAATTAGAGTTGGGAACTTACGAATATCGATATCGGAAACTCATTATCGTATGATATCGAAACGATCATGGTTCGTATGATAATAATAAATGAATTCCATGATAATTACAATAATCGCAAAGTCACAAACAGTTGTCTTTAGGTTACAAGTTGTTAATTTTTTAATGAATTACCGCTGTCACCTACGAGTATTATTGCCATCGTTAAATAGTCTCCATATACACTAATACACGTTATTTATATGGTTACTAGCTGATATCCGCGATTTCGTAAAATATATTAACAATATATTTTGGTTCGACATTTTTTTCTATACAAATTTAATAAACCTATTATAATATACGAAGCAAATCTGACTGAATATTATAGCATAGGCAACACTTTTATTTTGGATCTATAACTTCATATCATCAGTAACACACATTACATATTTAAATTTCATAAGACTAACTATTTCTCACATGAAATATAGCAGTGATGCATGAAACGTTCCATGCCTAATACGTTTTAGTAAAGAATAAGCAGTAATCTGATGAACTGAGTGTTTATTAATGCTAGAGTAATAATTAAACTACGAGTATCTATCTATACTATAATATAATAAAGACAAGAGATTTTTTGTTTTTTTTTTTTAAAGCGCTTAGATCTAGAACTACCAGTCAGTGCATATTATAACCTATTTATTGAGGAAGGTTATAACCTGCTTGTATATAAGTCTACGCTATGGCCCTAAGGAGCGGAGCAGTAGCCATGAACGTCAAGCAATCTGACTAGCTGTAGGTATGGACGGGAAGTGAGGACAACGATAAAGCTACACGAATGCATTGGCGGCAGCGCGGTGGCGAGTTGCTCGACTAAGCTTAACACGTGTGAGACCGTGTGGCATAGATAGTAATTAAATATAAAAAAATATATTTGTTAATACCCTACGCGTCCCCACACTATTCGTTCAATTGCTGAAACTTTGCTGAGTTGATGGGCGTACGCCCGCATTTGTTCTGTATCAGTACAACTAGTTTACAACAGATGGCGTGCAAGTCGTTTCCTTTTCAAGATAATAGGCAAAAAGTTGTGGGCACTGCTAGTCAATAATAAAAGTAATACATATATATATATATATATATATACCTACATACTTCTGAACAAAAGTTAGGTGTGAACGTTTTCCATTACATTTTCTCATAATAAAGGTTTATTTGAGTGTTGGAAAGAAAATCTCTTGAGAAAAAAACATCTTCCGTTCCTAATCTTACTTGATATTCGATGACGATCCATAAGAGTATCGTAACAGGACAATTAGGATGTATTTTTTTATTGTAGCACGGTAAAATGACAGCCTGATGTTAAGCACAATATAATCTAAAAACAATGTCGACCAGCGAAAGATCGGTAATCTATCGTCATTTGCCGCTGTCATGCCGGCCTGCGTGTTTGAAACTGGATATTCACCGTGTAATCCCGAAACCCGATGGGAATAAGGGAATCACTATGACGGGACGTTTCACCATTTTCAAACTTGAAGGTGGTAGCTAGCCAGGCGGGCATTGAAAAAGCCCTACCACCATGCTAGGGTTCCATCACGATGTTTTCCTTTACCGAAAGTTCAGGCTCATTGTACGGATTCGAATTCACGTCTATCGATGCGATGGACTACTACATATGACGGCATCCAACTTATAACAAGACATGTGCTGTATTAAAGCTCTATTTTGACAGAGGCACATCATTTCATTTCATACTAGCTTGTAAGTGTCCCACTGTGGGGCAATGAGACTTCTTCAAAAGAAAAAGCACATGCTAACCAGCACACGGCGGACCACGTTTTCCTTCACCGTCAGCTGATAGCGTAATTTAAATTAGCAAACGTACGCGAAATCCGAAAAATTCGTTGATACATGCCGGTTTTTCCGTATATATTTCTGTTCATTTCTTCTTTCTCTGTTCTTTCTCTCTTATTAAAAAATTATTTAATTTTCTTTCTTAACGACATCTTTCAAATAAAATCTTAAGTCACATTAGAAACCGTGAAGTTGTGAAAAAATAAAAGAAATTATCCCATACTTAAGTATGTAGTGTTGTCTCTGCTTGTTAACCTTTGTCTCACGTCGTCTGTATTGGCTTTTCTCACCAACAGTGATGTATGTTTTATCGAAAACCTTTATCGATAAACGAATTAGCCTTTTTTATAGTAACACGGCAAAGTAAGGTTACTTTACCTGATGGAAAGCAAAGTGCATTCCAATAATATTAATGACCATCGAGGGATCTACAGTCAATCGCCAATCGTCGCTGTGATGCCGGCCTGCTCGAATGTCCGGGAAACACTGCCAGAAAACTGTCTCACAGATTCACAATACACCAAATATATGACATACGTCCTCTACTTGTGATAGTGCGACTGGTAAAATTCCACTCTCCTCCAACTTACATAGAATCGAAGCCAAACAACCTTGTATTGTGTTCCTGCGGTGAGTAGGGTTTCCAAAGGTTGACAACGTGCTGGCGATACCTTTTTGTTACAAGCGTCCATAGGCTTCGGTAAGCGCTTACTATCAGGCGGGCCGTACACTTCTGTGCTACCTTATTTGTATATTAAAAATATATTATTTTAGTATTTTTCTCTACATAAAAAATATAATGCGTGTACAATGTATCACGTGTATAATAACACCGAGTGTGACTATGCTCACCGTAATAAAAAGAGAGGTTTAGAAATTATTTTCATAGTGTTGAATTTTGTTACAATGTACGCGCATCCATAACGCGTTCACAAAATTATAACTTTCAAAACATTAGATACATTTGCAAAACATTGTAATGGTTTGTTTAAGGTCTTATGGTGTGTCATCTAACACTTTGCGCGGCCTGAATCGACGCCCCCTCATAGCTATGCCATTGAATCTAATGTAGCAATTATCTTTACCCATTTGCCTTTAGCATTTAAACCATTAACTTCAGATAATTGTTAACGGGATGTAAGCGACAAGAAATAATCTCTTTGCTATAACAATATCAATAACGCAATTAATAAAATACAATTAATTTGAATTAATCTATAGATTTTAAACGAAGATCTAGTAACTTTAAGCTTTAAAAGGGCTCAAAACTGGATACCAATGAAATATCAATCAGGATGTTTAAAATCTATTGCAAGATTTCACAGACACACAAGATTAAAAAGCAGAAAATAATAAACATGAAAAAAAATCAAAAATTATTTTATAACTAAAAACTCGTGCAATAGAATTCACCAGATAATAAAAGGAGTAAAGAGAGTAGCTGTTATTGTGAAAACTCACACTACGTGTCAATTGTTGTCACAATAAGATTGTTAGTGACTCAGGAGTTTTAAGGAGCCATTTTATTTAGTACTAGCTGTGCCCGCGACTGCGCTTGTCTAGACTAGAGAATGCCGTCGATCGGGCACACGCGTGAATTGTGTTCGTTTTTCCTATATTTTTTCCTTCTTTTTTTCTCAAATAAAAGTAGCCTAAGTTACTCCTTATAACACCAGCTATTTGTCAGTAAAGCCCCGTCAAAATAAGTCCAACCGTTTCGGAACAAACAGACAGAAAATTAAAACGAGTGTTTTTTTTAAATATAATTACCGTCTATACTTTCATATGCATTTAGTTAAAATCTGTTATTTTGACATTACAAGAAGAAACTTTAATTTTATTTATTTCTATAGATTTTTTTAATGTTTTTATACATTATATTTTATTCTAGGTATTTATTTATTGCAAAATACTGTGAATAAAACGATGGAGTAGTTAAAACATGTTATAGTTTATATATCTCGTTCAAACTTGAGTAGAATTATGTTAGTGTGAGAAATGTAGTCAAAACTTCTACATTATGACGCCCAAAGCTTCCTAATTCATATTACAACCAAATTCCCTAATTCGTGACAGAGTTTTTGTCTAGTAGAATAAATCACTGTATATTTATATGTTAGCATGTCGATAAACAAGTGTACATCACTAGCAGTGTAAATATTGGCCTATTGATCGTAGTGAAGGACCGTCGACCGGTCCGTCGCGTCTCGTCACTACACGTCATTTCAAACTCGAATGTATTTCAGATTAACTCACTTCGTATCTTGTTTAATATGTCACGTTTTGTTGATAAAACTACTAGCTTATGCCAACGGATCCGCCTGGAATTCCTTCTTTAAACTTAAAGTTACACGTCGGTTTATGTTATTATGGACTAGCTGTGCCCCACGGTTTTATTTTAATCTTAATTTTATTTAGAGACTTTTATCACCTAGGTTATGCCAGTCCTGTCATAACTTATACCAACAAAAGCTATAAGTAAAATAAACATATAAATAAGATTATATCAGATTCACTGGAAGAAGACTTAATTTAAAAAAAAAGGTGTGTATCACACAACTCGCATTTTCTGAGAACATTCACCATATTAATGTATATTTTTTATACCGTCAGAAAGTAGAGATTTCAACGAACAAAAAAAAAACCGACTTTAAAAAAATGTGTGTGTGCACACACGATAGAAGTGAAACTTCATTTTTAAATATATTTTATATTTTATATAAACAGTTTGCAATATACATACACACCGACATTTTTCTCTCTCGCTCTGGCTCACACAAAGAGGAGAGACCGATAATATATTGCTCTCTTGCTCTGGCTCACACAACGAGGAGAGACCGATAATGTGCGTTAAACGTTTAACGTGTTGGAAGTCGCATAAGAAGTTTCACTTAAAAAAATTATTTAAATAACTACACAACATTCCGGAAGAATCCGATCCCGCGTTTTTAGCCGTATTAAATTTAATCGACCGTCTCGCATCACGCCGCCTCAACGCACACGTGTCGTCTATCCTTGTTCTCCCTTCCCGTGCTTGCCTACAGCTTGCCAGATTTTTAGTGATTCATAGTTACTGCTCCGCTCCTAAGGATCATAGCATGATATTATATAGTCTATAATTTTCCTCAATAAATCTATACTTACACTTGATATATAATGTAACAAAGAGGACGAGCTTTTTTGTTTGTTTGTTTGTTTAAACACGCTAATCTTTGAAACTACTGTTACTGTAACTGTTTGTTGTTTTTATTCTATTTTTACCATTTTATTGATTTTCTTAAAAGTGCGGGGAAATAAAATTTTAAATCTTTCTGTACCTACATATGAGCAAATTGGCAAATAAACATTGGCTTGTGTTTAACTGATTAAAGATATACTAAAATATAACCTCAAAAAAGCACTTTATCCTGCCAAAAATAGTAAATGATTACTAAAATTAAAACCCTATTTTAACATTTTGCTATCCTATTAAAACAAATGACCAACAAAATTTTAACCATATGATATTTTTTGTATCATACATCTTTAATATTATTTTAATGTCTGGCGCTCTCGTCGTCTCCCGCTGTTTCTTATCACAAGTCAAACCTAACCTAACCCAGCCACATCCTAATAGCGCATTAATTTACTAGCTAAGATGTGACGATCATCTATTTCTATACATATTATGAAACTCAGCGTCTGTCTGTTTATGTTCTTTTCACACGAAACCGCTAATCCGATTTAGATAGTTTTTTATGTTACCTGGCCAGGTTATAGGATATATTTTATTACATAAAGTAATATACGAAATAAGCAGTGATGTTAATGGTGAATCAGTTCGGGAAATAGACGCTTTTGGGGTAATTAAATAGCTTTCCTTGAGTAAACCATAAGAGATATATCAAATTAATGTACTACATAATTGTAGATCTTAAAAATACCTATAAAAAAGTCAACCATAGTATATGTCTATCTCCAAAGGATCACCCACAATAAGCATTTTTGTCTTTAAAACAACATGATTAGCGCGTGCGCTCGACCGACGGCAGTCTGTAGTCCACGCGGACGGAGCCGCAGGCACAACTAATTTACTATATTTGATATATGTGTACAATTTAAAGTGGAGTTATTACTAAAACAGCCAGAAACTCTTAATGTATTATTAGCGGGTCATTATATATTAATTTATTTTCCAATTAAAAACACCCACCAGGTAATTTCACGACCTTACCTACCTTGCTATAAGAATAATTATGATATAAGTACATACAGAAATATAATGAAAGATGTTTTATAAACCTTGTCATTTCAAACAATTTTATGGGTGATATTAAACTGACCTGATTAAAGAATATCGATTTGTGTATCACATTACTAGTACGAGTACTACAAATATTGATGTAACAACTCTAGTGGTGGATGGAGTGCTTCGATCGGCCACCGCTCTTCATTTGAATTACTGTGGTGGCTAAAATTAACTTTCATGTATTTACAATCTTCATATATTATTTTGATGGCCTGTGGCTTGAAACCTTTTATAAACGGTTTTTATTAAAACTAGTTGTGCTGCACGGTTTCACTCGTGTTAGAGCTATTCGACCAACTCTCCAACGCTACCCGTACTTGCCTATATATTCCCAAATTGTTTACGATTCATAGTTACTGGTCGTAGCGAGAAGTTATATAGCCTTGACTTCCTCAATAAAAACTCAATGAAATGCATAAAGAATCCTTCAAATCTGTTTGGTAGTTCCAGATATTAGCACAGAACACAGTACAGAATGCTGTCGATATTATGGTAACCGTTGCCCGCCGGTAAAAATGCTTATTGTTTTATATGTGCAGAACCCTAGTTCTTTTTCTAAAACAAAAGTAGCCTAACTTAATTCTTATAAAATCATCTATCTGCCAGTGAAAGTCTCGTTAAAATCGGTTCAATTGTTACCGAGAACAAACGGACAGACAAAAATATTAAAATTTGATTTTTTACCATATATACTTTTAGAAACATTGAGTAAACAGCTGTTATTTTGACATTACAAATAGACACCTCAATTTAATTATGTATGTATAGATAAATGATAGGTACCTTAGGCGTATTGTGTGTTAGTGTATTTTTCAATCAACAGATAATTTTATTTAAAGAATATTTTTAAATTTTGACAAGTATTCCATATATTATCCGGCAAAACGTCAAAATTATTCATCAAACAGTGTTATATGACGATAGACAAATCAGCCCTTAAGAAAAAAAGTGTCTATTGAAGATAATGTTTATACATACTCAGTATAATTTAAATTACGGGTAAGATGTTTGATTTTAAATTTAAAATAATGATGTGCTTGCAATCCATAACACAGATTACAGAATCTTATCTGATAGACGGGATTTGACCGAGATTATTACGCGCTCTTCTTCCACAATGAGGTCATTGGACGCAGTGTCGAATGGCGACTGGCGTTGATATGAAGTCTACATTGAACACACTTCATGATGAAGGAAAAGTTCATAATGGCGGTATACATTTCTTATTGCTCTCTCAAATTGAAAATCTTTCGCTAATTACCTATCCGGTTGTTTGGAAAAGTTGCTTTGAACTCTTTATATGTTAAAAATGACCCTAGAATTATTATTTATTCGTTATTATACCTTAAAATCAATAAAAACTTTTTTGTTTAAATAAAAAATATGCCGAAAGCGCGGCATTATGGTCACGTGACCACGTGTGACGTTATCGTTCAGTAAATGAAACTAAGGTATATTGGTAATATAGTATTATGTGTAAAGTTGATTTTACTACAGGGTCTTTCATTAAGCGGTTCCTATCTTTAAATTGAAATAAAACAAAGTGTGTGTGAGATAACATCGTGCAGTTGAAATTATCTCGGCGACCAGTTCACATCAACTCCACGTGAGATGACCATGCCCTCAAATGACTTGTGCAGAATATCCAATGTGGCATGAGCTGTGTGGCACGTCGCACCGTCCTGCTGAAACCACATGCATATCATCCAATTCAGGCTCAAAGAAGTTGGTAATCATGAAATTATAGCGCTCGCCGTTGACGGTGATGGGCTGGCCAACGTCTTTCTCTAAGAAATATAGACCGATGACGCCGCCAACCCAATATCAACACCAAACAGTGACTTATTCTGGATGCATTGGACGCTCTTGGTTCTCATGTCCCAAATTGAACAATTACCCATTTATCCAGGAATGTGCCTCATCGCTGAAGACGATTTTTTTATGAAAATTAGGGTCAGTTTCCAACTGCTCCAGTGCCGCCCATTCACCGAACACACGTCGTTGTCTATGGTCGCTTACCGTCAGCTCCTAGGCCAGATGAATTTTGTACGGGTACAGGCCCAAGTCACGACGCAAAATTCGCCAAGTTGTGGTCTGCAAAAGTCCGAATTCTTGAGAGCGACTCGAAATCGACTGCCTCAGATTCTCCTGCTGTTGGTTCATTGTTTACTGAACCATAGGACTCAAATTTATCCACCCCACTGCCAATAGTCCTCTCGGTAAGACGATTATGGTGACCGTAAAATGAGCGAAGCGTGCGGAACGTTGCCCGAACAGAACACCCATTTCGATAAAACCATTTTATCATTTACACGTGTTGTTGAACGCTATATATCCGTCCATGGTGATTTGGCAAAACAGACTGAATACATGACAGCCAATCTGACAGATGTAGCTTCAACAATATGGCCGCTATCAACTAGCAAAGTTCGGAAGTCCCTATTGGTAATAAGCCAATATTTCCAAATTTAGTAATCATTTTAGAGTCACTTATCGCAAGATAAAAATAACACTCAAATGTGTATATTTTTTTAATGATGACGTCACATTTTAACACATCGGACTAAAATCATAAATAAATAATCATTTTTTTTTCTATTTATATATTTTTAGGCTTTTTATGAATAAAAAAATTGGCGTGTCCTTTTTGACGCCACCATTTCGAATTATGTACAACTGTGGTCATAGACAATATATACACATGTTTTTATATAGTAAAACGGCAAAATGCCGACACTGTGACTCATGGTAAGCACAGTACAATCCAAAAACAGTAGCTACCACTGAGAGATCAGCAATACATCGCCAGTCACCGCCGCGCCGCTCCGCTCTGCGCCGACTTGTGTCAATACAAACTGTATATGCATCGAATGATTCTGAAACGCGACGCGCATATGCGAATCACTATGCCGGACTTTTCACCATATGCATGTTGGTCACGATCCAATCGAGCTGTACCAATGAGTCTCAATAATGTATCAATCATTAAAATTCTATCGGTAAATCAACTATCGATAATTATGTATTTATTTATCGACAAATGCCTCGTCACTGGTATTTAAATATTTACAATATCGAGTGTCTTGCGTTCTGTCATTAACGGCTAGGGATGTACTCCCGTTCAAACCTAAGCATTGTAATCTTGGAGTAGCTCTGTATAATATCATCACATTATTTAAAAATAAAAAAACAATTTCAGAAAACTACATGTCTTTTTTAATACTAGTTCGGCATTAGGACCGCACAGTATCTGATAGAAAACACCGAATAGTTAAGAAAAAACGGTGGCCGCCGGTGAAAGAGTCCAGCGAGAGTCGTCGCCGTCGTTTGAACGACCCGATATCATTGGAAGGAACACGTTGGCTTTGAGACTATTCCATAACTGCACGGTACGGCAAAGGTAAGAATTTTGCGAACTTTTTGTTCTTTCTAAAATGGGTGCTACTATATAACTGTGGCTTCGAATAGCAGTCCGCGTGGTTCTGTGCTGAACCAAGGAGTGAGAGGTAAGCAAGCAAGCTGAGTAGAAGGGAGCTGACGGGATAAGGTCCTTGTTTTATAAGTTAAAATTTTACTTCTGCTTTAAAAGTAGTAAACAGAGATGGGGCGTTAATTATGCACTGGTCATCTGTAAAAGTTCTCTGCGTCATATCTTTGCCGTACTGTGAGGCTGTAGTACTGTCTCCCGACCAGTGTGTACGCTCCTTCCTACAATATGATATCCTTCAAATATTAAGTGAAGAGACATTTAAGCAGACCGGCATCACAGCGACGATGTTGTTAGATTGCTTACCATCAGGAAGATGTGTAGTAAGAAGAGGAGGTATAGTACCTGCACTTTGCCTTGCTATCATAAAAAAATAACGTATTACCAAATTAATAATTCTGGCAATCTCTCTCTATGGTTTTCTTTCAGATTTCTTCTTTTTATAGCTTGTTGTTCCTCTTCGTTGTCCAAAACAGAACTGTCCTGGTTCAGAACATAGCTCGCTTATATATTTAAATAAAATGAGTGTCGAAATTACTATTATAGCCTCGAACTTTACATCATGGTTATTTAGAAGGGGAAGAACTCTATATTTAGACTATTGCTTGCTGGATTACTTAATCGAAGCGATAAGCTTTGAATGTGAATATTTGAGTAAATGCAATGTGTTTTCGTACCTCTACGAATACATTCTCGATATTTCGAGTAGATTCTAGACGTTTCCAAGTGTTTTTTTAATATTTTTACTCAGATCGTAACACTATAAAATTAATGTTTTTTTTGTCCCCTATGAGTTCGTAAACAAGTCATCCGTTCGCGATGAACTTTTATTGAGTTATTGTGCGCACGCCCAGGAATGTCTTGTATAAGTACAACTAGTTTACCATAGGTGGCGCGCGAATCTTTTCATTTCGAAGACAACCGGAACGAAGACTCGTACTTAAGTAGGAAGGTGGACGGATATAGAAGTAGAGGAATACCTATAAGAAGGTATGAATGGTGTCAGGAATGTAATGCCTATAAAAGGTGTGAATACTGAGATGACAGCTGATAGAGGAGAGAGTGGAGGGGAAATCTTGTTGTGCGAACTTACTTAGCGATGCGGGTAAAACCTAGTAAGTATAAAAAAGATCTAAGATAAGACTAGGATCCAGTTTGAAGTCACTAACATAGTCGGAAGTGTCCATTGAACAGCCAGGCTGTTCAAGTTGCTTCTTTACAGGTTAGACAAACATCTCTATTGGAATTATAATGCAAACATTTGTATGAGGAACGTGATACAACTGTGTGAATTGGGTCATCCAGCCGTGTTTGGTTTTTGATTAATTGTTGTATTTACATAATTGACGTTGGTATCTGACCGGTTTCTTTGAATATTTAACTTGCTTCCAGCATCATTATTTAATTTAGTTTGATGGAATAACGTGTTTTTAGATCACTTGTCTGTTTATCCGTGAAATAACATTTTTGTCGAAAACGTCTTGACGTAGATTAAATTACCATCGAATACGTCTATGGCGTCTGTAAGGAAATCCAGTTCCTAGGTCAACGCAATAAAGAGATCCGAGCATTCATACTAACTCTCGCTCGCTGACCGATTATCAATACCTATAGGGACTTATAGTCTTGAAATTTGACACAAAGGGAGATCTTTTAGTATGAGTTATGGAAACATACCAAAAATAATGAATTATTACGCGATTAAGTTATAATTGCTGCTAATTTTACACTGTACTGTGCGAGCGGCCGCAAAATAATCCGCAATAAAATATCTGAGACTAGGCTATTTGATCCCGAATTGAACATTGCCTTTATAATGGTTGAGTCTAGGTCATTTGATCTCGAACTTAACATTGCCTTTACTATGGTAAATTCTTTTTACCCTTATAAGTAGGGTCGGCACATTTCCGCTTTTTCCACTTTCCTTTATCAACTGTCATTTCAATGTTCACGCCTTTTATGCAAATGTTTTTCCTCACAAAATCCAGCCATATCTTCTACGGTTTTCCACCAATCCTAAATGAAAACTGTTTGTTGTACGACAAAACTAAACAGTTATATACATACATGTATGTAGATATAAAACATCCAGACACAGAAACGACAATGATCCTCATCAGTCACACAAGTCCGCGCCGGGCCGTCCTATACGGTATTCGAACTTGCGTTCTCTCATTTCAAGAATTATGGCTTCCTATCGCAGCACCACGAAACCTATGAATTTAAAACCGTTGAGTTGATATCTATACTTAACATTATAAAGTTCAAGAGTTTGTTTGTTTAAACGCGCTTATTTCTGCAACTGTCAGATTTGTAAAATCGTTTTTGCATTTTATTTATTGAGGAAGATTATAGGCTATGGAACATCACGCTATGACTATAAGGTGCAGAGTTGTAACCATGAACGTCAAGCAATCTAGCAAGCTGTAGGCAAGTACGGGAAGTAAGAACAACGATAAGCCACACGAGTGCGTTGATGGCGGCGCGGTGAAGAGTAGTCGGATAAATTTAACACGGGTAAAACTGTGCGGCAAAGCTAGTATAATATACAAGTATTAGAGCAGACACCATGTTCTTGATATTTGTGACACATGCTATAGTTCAAGGTCAGAAACTGAAGGGTATAAAATATATATCGTTTCTAGTACGTACATTAGTGATACTTAACACCGGGTTTATTTTGGTACTAGTTTGAAATGGGTATTGTCTTTTACTATACCTCTGGGAGAACAAAGCGACCATAAACTCGGTCCCAGCGGAAATAGAACACGCAAACTTTATGTTACTGCTCAGCGACTGTTAGACCTCGGAGTCCGTCGATGTGTACCTCTATCGTTGTATTTCTTTACTAAGTCATTAACTCTATATAATACTAGCTTATGAAATGAAATTACTTTTACGCCATCTTTTGTACTAATACAGAACATTTGCGGGTGTACATACAACTCAGAAAATTTTCATCGCAATCGGACGAACACTTTAGGAACGCATAGAGTACAAACAATGAAAACATTCATTTTATATTTAGGCGCAGTAGCTGGGCCGGTAAACGTTCTTGTAGATGTTTCAACCATAGCGCCACCAACCGAATCCTATATCCTATCTCTATAAACCATTGCTTCGATAAAACAAATATATTACGTTAATATGAGCTCAATCGGTCAAGTGTTCAGAAGTTATACGGTCTCTAACAGACGTACACAAACAATATTTTTATATAAACACGCGCACGCATTGATAACGCAGTAATTAGATTCGTCTCGTAGTTTTATTTTAGCTCTTATTATTCATATACCAGATATATATCAGAAAATATAGCTTCAAAGCACAAAAGCTTCTTGTTTGCAAAATTTCAACACACATGGTGAAGCCATTTTAAAATGAAATCCGCACATACAAACAGACACAGACAAAAAAATGACATACTGGTGATCAGTGTCCTTTGTAAGAGATGTCTATCTGGAAATAAAATTACATGCACAGACAGGGCTACAGATTTATTAATATGTATAGATTATTATTATACCGTTAATATCCCTTCACACATAAATTATTAAATCGTCCGGACCAATTAAAATAATGATCACATTACAAGATATGTCTACAAATCATTTCTATTTAAAAATGTGTATTGTAAAAGTATGAGCATGGGACCAAAAGCGCGACCCTGGCGCACCCCTACGCATATATCATTAAAAAATTGTTACGTACGTTAATATATTGATATATTACATCGTAAATTATTAAAGAATTGTGTCGGTGTTAACTTATTTTATGTTGGGAACGGGATACTGGGTTATAAATTCATAGGAGACTTTATCGAAAGCTTATGTCAAATCTACTTATTATACCGGAGATGCTATATATCATATAACTTTTAAATTATTGTGATATTTGTATGAACAGATATTTATGAGCAAAGATCAATGGTTAATGGTTACTCAAGGTTTTGATATAGCGAAATGTAGACAATCATGTATATCACTCACTAACGAATTGACCGGCGCTTACACAGAAAACGGGGACCGTGGAATACAAGTACTCAAGATATGATTGAAACGTTTCCTGACTATACATAGTGAACGTTATGCTTTGATAGCGCTGTTTAAAGAATCTGGTTAATATCACTACAAAAACATATTATATTAAACTTGTTACTGACCTCAAGCAGTTCTTAAACCTCGAATCTTCATAGGGTACAAGTAAATTGGTAGAGTTCTGTGCCAAGAAAACACAGGTTTGCGTGTTCTTTTGCAAAAATCTCTGTTCTCCCATCTCTTTACTCTTCAGAATGCCTCAATCGCAAAGCTTGACAGCTTCAGTATCCTAGTAATGGATATTATTTGTGACCTCAATTTCAAGGATCATATTAGAATAGTTATATTCGCAACATCCAAGAGACTGCGCATCCTGAACAGAGTGCGACGCTTTTTCACACCTGGCCAACAGTACTTTCTTTGTAAGGCTCAAGTTGGGCCGTTCATGGAGTATTGCCCGTATCTCTTGTACGGTTCCGCCTAATACCTTCTTGATGCCCTGGAAAGGTTACAGCGAAGAGGTGTCCGCATTATAAATGGTATAGACGTCACTAAGTTTATAAGAACCGCTTCAGCTGCGAGGAGGCATTGTCTCGCTCAGCGTGTTTTATCGCCTGTATCATAGTGAATGTTCTAAAAAATTGTTTGGACTTATCCCATCATTTCCCTTCCACTACAAAACTACGTGCAATGGTCTACCGAGCCACAGCTACACGGTGACACCCATCTTAGCACGAACAAACAAGTTCGCAAATTCTTACTTTTGCCGTAAAGTGTAGGTATGGAATAGCCTCCTAGCCAACGTGTGCCTTCCGATGATATTGGGTCCTTCAAACGAAGACTGCCGATTAAATTTGTATTACCGACGGTCGCCGTTGTTTGTGGGCTGTACCGTACTTACCGTCAGTGTTATCTTTATTTTTCAAACATTTTTTATGTTATACCAACAGCAAAGTTTTATATGTCTTGAAGTTTGAATAATTTTACTGTTTGATATTAAAATTTCAACAGACCTAAATAAATCAATTTTGTCTTTAGTTTTCATAATTATTGTTGTAAATCTGTCTACATTAGTCCTTTCTTCTAACATTGTACGAAAAATTACATATTTATGTGTTTCTAAAATTTGATTTCTACATGTATTATAGTGTCCAGAGATAATGTAGTTCTACTAGTGCTTCAACATAGTCTTAGATACCGGATGAGACCACTTTATGTTCTATTCATACAGTTATCGGTTCACCTGTAACCGAGATGTATGGACATGTTAGTTAAACGAAAGCAAGCTTACAGTAGATATCCAATCGATAAAACAAGCGATGGATATAAATAAAAACGCACATGTAATAAGAACAAGGCAGACCATTCAAGACCTGCGTGGGATGTGTTGATAAACATATGTTAAGGGGAATGATTGACTATGAAATTTCGAAAAAAAAAAAACTCTTTGCCGCAAAGCAGTGGTCCTTTTTAAACTAAGTATTATATAGACCTTCTTAGACATTATTGTCTATCTTCATGAAGTAACGATTATTCACGTGACTTATTAGAACGGATTATTTGTAATATATTAAAAACTGCAACTATGGCGCAGTGTCTAGGCAAACATTTTGGTTTGAAAAAAATAAAGATAAAATAGAAAGAAAGAAAAAAATATAAAGAGTCGTAAAGCCTGTGGAAGGTTCGTTTGCGGGGCATCCCCGCCGCATGTATTTTTGCAGCAAAACAGCAATGCTTGTGTTGCTGTGTCTCGCTCTGAAAGGTGTGATTAGTAACACGCACTGGCACACGAGCCGTTCCAACTCAATCCTAAGGAATAGCACACCTATTACCACTGGACCCAAAATTGCGTTTTTTGAGATTGATTGAACATAGCTATTGGCTACGGTGACGTTAAAAGGTGGACGGAAGGCCTTTTTGCTACAACATAACAAAAAAAAAACAGAATTTCCACACCCATACACTGAAAGAGACAAAACATTTTGATGCACTCTTCCTCTCACTTGATGTTTTTATATTAGGGCGTTTTTATCAATATACTTGGTGTGCCTCACGCTTTCACCCGTATTTAATCTATTCCGCCAAGTGTCCACCGATTTTAATCTGACTGGTATTTTCATAGATTACGGCGTTCAAACAAATTAATGTGTAAACTATCTCTAGAGCTTAATAATATTAGTGGTGTTTACTATTAAAGATTTTATTCTTATTAATAAATTCTTTTGTACTGTTAGTATCATAATTAGTGACATTATGAATGAAACGTGACCAAAGCCTCAAGTTATCATGGTAGTTAGTAAGGTAGTGTAGGTAATAAATACTTTGTTTCCAGTTTTATTAATTAAAAAGATACTTTTTAAATTTCGCCCACTTAAGGATCGTAAAGGTGCTTATATGTCTTAACGTCTCAATATAAAACATACGTTTCACTCAAAGCGATACTGCGTAAAACCCGAGACATAATTTTTCAACCAATATTTAATATTTCATTGGATTCTCGTATATTATCTGGATATCCTTATAAAACAGACCTCACAAGGTCTGTGCATTGATTTTTGAGTTTATTCTTCTTTTGTCTTGTTTAGTATAGAATAAAATTGCAAGCTGCAAAACCGTAATTCAATATCGTAAAAAATATATAATTTCAAGTACTCATATTATTTTCTTAAAGTCGTTTTATTGACAGCACCATATCTCCGTTAATTCTTCAAAATTAATGATTCAAACATAAATTTTAAGCTTACCTTCAACCGTTATTGTTGAAATATATACAAACGATTTAAAATTAATATTATCCTTTTATAAATATATTTAAAACATCTATTGGATTTCATTCTTCTCTTTATATATTAATTCACAAAGGTGTTTAAAACAACTAGATTACAAGACAGTTATTCCTAATGAAAATATATTCAATTGACCTGTACGAGTCGTCATCTATTAACAATCTGTTTAACTAACACGACAGCTGGGACATAATGTGCGAAATGCACGGCAAAGCTAGATTTTACTTTATATCAACCGGTTTTTATAAAAAAATGTATGCAGAGAGTAAATTGAATTCCGAAATTAATATACTATAAAAATGTACAGTAATACTTTTAGAAATAGTGAAATATGAGAAAAAATAAAATTGCGAAACGAAAATAATTACTGAATTATAAACTCATACGGAGCCGCGGGCGCACCGCTAGTTAATAATAAAATGATAATAAAAAAAACATTATAATATCGAGGATTTACTAAAAAATCATTTTAAGGTTCACGGAGTATGTATTCGATAATTTTCCAGATGCTCTCTGTACCGCTACAATGATGATATACAATGATTATTCACATGATAACAATCTATCGCGCGTTTTGATATAGCGCGTTACCATATCTATACTAATATAATAAAGCGGAAGAGTTTTTTTTGTTTGATTGTTTGTTTAAACACGCTGATCTGTGAAACTACCAGTCGGATTCGAAAAATTATTTATGTATATGATAGCCAGATTATAGGCTATCTTGCATTAGGCTACACCTGTCAGCTAGCTTTAAATATTGATTTGTGTCAAGTAAGTCGGAAGAAATGGCGCAATCTAATTGCATTATCCGCGTGCGCTCGCGTAATTGTTAGTGATACGTAAATACAATGTTCTACAAAAATATTGCTTATTAGTACATCTAAAAAAACTGCCTAACATATGACTATCTCTTATAAGTCACAATAAGGTTTCTTTTTTAGACAAAGTTTTATTGAAAATTGAAAGCATTATTATTAGGCAAGGCATATTAATTCTTACGAACAAAAGGCCTGATATTCCTGGCCGCCCTATAAAAATATTGTCTATACTGAAGTATCATCATACATCATTAAAGCATCAATCAGCGATTTCTTTTAAGTTATACGCTGGTAAAATTTCCATTTTCTAAATTCTACTTCGCGAAACACACTGAGACAAGCAACCGCAGGAGCTTGTGCACATTTGCGCTCGTCATTTGAACACCTTCGAAATTATATCGCGCGTTAATGTGCGTTCTATCTGAACATAGTCTTAAGCCGTGGAAACAAATGGTAGTCAGTTATGCAATACTGTTCTCGAGGGAACTAACAATGTCTTCTAACGGCGATAATCAAATTAACACCCGCACCAACACCCGCTTGTCTTACCATGTTCAGTGGTGAGAAAGATACCTCATTCTAATTACTGACTCGTGCAGCTGCCGAAACATACGTATAGTTGCTTAGCGACAGATTTTCAACTTGAGGGTGGTAGCTAGCCAGAAAATACTCTACCAGCATGTTTTCCGGAAAATCGGTCTCATTTCAAGATTCGACTCTAATCCCATTGACGCGGTGTGAGTGTGCTTATTACAAGCTTTAACTTAACTTGCAATGTTTGTTTGTATGTTAGTTAGTTTGTTTAGGTCAATCCTTGCAAGCTAAATTAGAACCACTTCCTCTTATCCTACGAAGTTGAATTATTATATGATGGCTCAGTTCCGATGATAATACATTTCTATGGTAAGCATGACCTGAATCGACATTCAGGATTGGCTCCAGACAAAAGAACTCCTTAACGGTGAACAGCTTAGCCACGAAATTTTCTATACATATTTAATTTTGATTGGCCGTTTTTAAGTTTCACAATATCCTGGTTTCTGTACCCAGGGTTGGTTTTCGATGAGAGAACTCCTCAACGGCCAGCAACACAGACACGAAATTTTCATTGAATTATGATATCCCTTTATAACGATAAAAGCTTGTTTAGAAAAATCATTTATCAAATTAAAACTTGCACTTTGTTCATATCGCTTTGTACAAAAATATATGTCTCGCGGTGTTCGACACGGGCAATGAACTTGCGATATTACAAGCAGGTGCTTCACCCACTGCGCTTACCGGACTGTAATAAAGGATTTCCACGGGGAGCCCTAACATTTGACCCTTCGTTTCAACCCCTGTTAAATAGGGGCGGTAAAGTACAGTGGCAATAATTTTGTGACACAATATAGACTTAGCGGAACTCAGAAGAGTTTTTTTTTTTTTTTTTCGAACTGACTACACTGTTAGCCTGAGGGGCCCTGGAGCCTTTACGGCTTTTACAGCTTTACCGGGCTTGGTGAGTTTATTTTATTATCATGTGTTTTTATACATTTGGAGTGGAGTGACACTGCGTTCACTAGCTACCAACATACACTGCAATTATACTGCATGACTACACACAAGCACACCACCAGGTTCCAGGTTCTCTAAGGACCTTTTTTTCTATTTTTTGAATGGTTAGTATAGACCAAAATTAACAGATTACTAATTTAACTATTACCCCTCCTCCCTGAGGAAAGAAACATGTATATATGTTTAGTTAGATCGGATTACGGATTGAGAACTAGGCAGTTTGCGACTTATTTGCAACTACGATAACAGCCCACTCAATCGACCACTTTGGCATCCTTGAGTGCTTGTTGTTACTCTGACGGCTGACTGTCTTAAGCGCTTACCCCTAAGCCCGGTGAAGCTTTAAAAACCTTTTCCTCATATTATTGTCAATTCCTATAGCATATAAATTTAGTCGAAATCGGTCAAGCCCTTTTAAATCCGGACATACAAACAATTTTTTTTTGTTCCTGTAGCTGTACTATGAGGCTGATCCTCCACTAGGCTTAGCAAGTCACCACATCGTCACTTAACATGTGAGATTGTGACCATAACGCTAAAATCTATAAAAAAGAAAAAAATCTTATTATATGACATGATGAAAACATGACGTAACTCATAGGGCATGCAGTCGATATGATGTTATATGGTGACTACAACCTACACCAATATATAACTAACCGCAAAAAGGTCGGAGTCTTAATGACCAGCCCTTAATAGGTTTCTACTCCTCAGGACTGTGTTAGGACGCCTCTTATACAAATGGCTTACATAAAATCTTGTGTACGTACGTTGCTGTATTCGCGTTTCTGTTAGTAATCGTGTAACTCTATAGTTTCTTGCCGATTCGTCTCTAAAGGACAGTGCCTTCCGAATCGGCTTTAGAGTCTTTGAAAATATTGAATATAAAACATTAACAATTACATTGTGCTATTTATACTCTATAATTTTAGCAATTTAACCCATTTAATCTATCACTTAATTCTAATGACTCTAACACGCGGTAAACCTCAGTCATTTTATTTATATAGAAGATAGATTATAATAAAAACGCACGTATGGTCACTCTACAGGGACACGTGCAAAGTTCGCTCTGACGTCACTGGGGTAAAAATGCGATATATCCCTTTTCAGTGTCGGAATTTGTACAAATACACCGTCACGCAATCCACGGGAATCACTTTTCATATTTTTTTCTATATGGAATAGCGTCTCACCACAATCTCACTTTATGGTGGCACTTTCTAAATGGTAAATCTCTTTAGAAATTTCTCTCCATCTGGTGCAATCCGACTAGTAAAATATTGGAAAGATAACCAAGTTAGCCAAATAAGTCTTTGTTGTGTTTCTGCGGTGAGTAATGTTTCCAGAGTTTCTTGGGGAAAGTCTATTTAAGGTCGGCAACGCGCTAGTTATACCTCTGACCTCTTAAAAGCTTGAATAATTAATAGAAAAATAGATGAGTCGCCATAAAACCACCCTGATCACTTTTAACAAAAGAGACATCATCTTGTTAGTCATGTTCGAAACTTTGAAAAATATTACTTAGTTAGGCTTAAAGGACATGTATCCAGTTGCCTTAAGAGTAAAGAAAGAAAATCAAATACTTTTAGCTATTGAGTTAAAATATTAAACATATTTTGTGGACATCTTACTTACGACCATTCTCTTTCCAAATAAACATGGCCTGTACTATGTCCACCAAATAATCATTTGACGGTTATCTGATAATAACGACCATCATGTACGGGATTTGAATCCGCAATATCTTATCTCAATAGTACTACCACTGCATAAGTGTTCAAAATTTAAATTTCATATTTCGTAAATTAAACACAAAACTACATCCATAAAAATAGGGCTGACAACTGGCCATAGATAATAACCTATATCATATGTCAAATGGCGCCCACGCAGCGGGGTTCATAGCTCCGTCCTTTTCTAACACGACGCGAGATAGAGAGGGCGGTAGGGTTATTACAAAAAATTTAATGCTGTATTTTTCGTATCAGATTACACGAGCCATTTGTGGTTTTGTGGTTTATGCACCTGCGGCGTTTGTGGTAACTAGTTCACAACCCGGATCGTGACTTTTTTCCAATTTGAACATTAATCAGGCGAAGGTAGGGATGATTTGGATTTCGTAATTGAACGTAACTATGCAAACCAGACCAACCCACAACTCGACTCCACTGATAATGAGTTACTTATATAGGTACCTATTTGAAATCACAATCTTTCTTTTACCATCCTAAAGGAAGGTTTAAAGGAAAGAAAAAACAAAATATATGTATTAATTTTTTTACTCGTGTTATTAAAAAAAGTGTGTAATTATTTACCAGCGTAAGGAGGTTGTTATAATTTCTTTGGCGTAACAAAACAAGAATACCCCTGCCATAAATTATATCCCGTCAACAACATGATGTAGTTAGCCATAATGATAATAATATTGTAAATTAATTTTACTGTTTTTTGTTGTGTTAAAATAATTTGTAATGAATTCACGTTATTATCATTGATGGGTAACTTCATCACGTCGTATTCTGTCACATGTTGCGCGCGCGCAGCTTATAATTTAAACTTCTACCAAACGCGACAAAGAATACAGTATACTTATATTTGTCTTTTTTTTTAGTTTGTATAATATTATTCAATTTACCGCGGTTTTTTAAGCCCTAATTCATAGCGCAGTGGTAGTGCGCTCTGCTGTTGAGTCGAGAGGTCTCAAGTCCGATCCCTGACTAAAACTTATTTTGTGTGATAATCAATAAGGAATTAAAAAAAAAACATTTATTAATATAATGTGTAATGTTTTTTTCATTATTATTATTATTATTTTCAATGTACGACATATTTGTTATCATTTACATTATATAAAACCAGAATGGTATATTAAAGTTTCATAAATATATTTCGTTCAGTTCGATGGAAACTTTCAAGATCCATATGAACAACGCCGAGGGATTAACTTAGTGAATATTTGTCGAGGCAAGTAATCCAATAGCGCAGTCCCGCGGGAGGGCGGAGGGCGTTCCCTCTGCCGATCTATGTAGAGGCATCCAATTATTAAATTTATTAGAATGGGTTCATTGAACTGTCGATTGTGCGGTGTTGTTTTCCATTGCGCTCGGTCTCGAAGGCTACGAGGTGCAGTGCTTTTCAAATTTATTTACACTATTTTTTTTACTGATAGAAAAAGTGTCATCTGCCAATGTCAACTGTTTACTACTTTAGTCAGAATAGTTTATTTCCAGACTATTTTCTACATAGGTGGCAAACAGGCATACGGCCCGCCTAATGGTAAGCGGCTACCGTAGCCTATGGAAGCCCCAAAGATCTTTAGGGACTCTACTCACCGCAGCAACACTACCCAAGGTTATTTGGCTGCGATCTTCGGTAAAGTGGAGGTATTCCAACAGTCGGGTTTCTCCAAGGAAAGAGAAATCTTAGACGTTGTATTCGGCGTATTTTGAAAGTAATCAGTCCCGTTCCGTCTTATTAAACATAATTCAGCTTAAAAAACTATATCTTGTAAAAAGGCACCAAATTTACAAAACGTTTTTTTTTTTAAAGTAGCACTATATGATATGGCAATCCAAAACCAACAGCGTTTACCGATAAATCGGTAAAACAAACACTTTTTCGTGCCAGTCAAATGTTAGAAATTTATAAATCAGCTTTTAGGAGCGTCGCGTTCCGGGAACAGCCGTTATATATCTATCAATCAAGAAGAGTGGCAGAGATCTATACTCGAATGGTTCTCGACCACTATGCACACGGTGATAAGCTCGTCACTGTGAGAATCTTTTGGGTTTTCGTGCTTCAGGATTTGCCAGTGTATATTCAGCTGCCGAGTAATGTGTTTACTTTGCCGTGCTACAAAAGAAAGGTGTGGTGCTATTCTACAATCCAACTTTACAGACTCCACCAATCTAGAAATAATTTATTTCTCTAAATTCTAACCTTAAAGTATTCCAACCTATAACTTTAGAAGCGGCATCAAACGCGACACCACTACGGCATCATCGAAGCCACACAAAATTACTTTTTGTTCGACAAATAAAATAAGCCAAGGAATCGAGACTTGATCCTTAAATCCTCCGTCGGAAATTGTTGCGCACGCGCCGCTGCATTCAATCATAACGAGTTAATAGTGATGTGGGTGTAGTCGATAAAAAAGAAACCGTTTTTTTTTTTTAAATCGGTATCATCGAATTCATGTTCAAAGTAGGATTTGTGATGTTTATTTTTTTGTAGGTGTATTAGAATAGACCTGTGCAGCTTTTTAAACCTGTGCAGGAGACCGGTACAAAATCGAAAACCATTTCTTTCCTGTGCGTGTATACGTGCCCATACACGCTACGACCTGCGGTCGACCTACGCAGTCACACCTGCACTGTACAGGTAAATCTTTCCGGTAGACCGTAGCGTGTATGGCAGGCATTAGTTGTGCTGACGTGTTACAGACATTTGTACGGGAGATTATTAAGGCTTGGATTTACTAAGAATTCACCCATTATGTCTGCATATGACCTCTCACATGAAAACACATACAACGTTTAGACATAATACAAGACCATAAGTTCTAATACATATTTACTTTGTTTCTTTCAATTTTTTTATAATATGACTAGCTGTGCCCTTGGCTCTGCTCGCGTGGACGACAAAAGAACTTATATAATGTAGTGCTTATAAAAATCGTAGTTTCTTAAAACTTTCCTAACTTTTTGTTGAATGAATATCGTGTTTTTTTATAAGGACCAAGGAATAAACAAAAAAGTTTAGTGATGCGCGCACAACGGCAAATCTCGATCATTTTATTTACGAAGATAGATAGATTGTGTATATTCAAAAGGATCCGGGACATAACCCGATACTGGTATATCTATAGATCGTACATCTGAGTTATGGTATGGAGTTAAAAAAATCATTATCCAAATATGTCCAACCGTTCTCAGGTGATGCGTTCACCAACGAAAAGCATTTTTATTTCCATTGACGGGAAATTCTTTTCAAGTCTGAGAAAAAAATGTACAAGTGAAAAAACAAACCTGTAGTAAAGTATTTCAATTATTTTATATTTGGAATGTCACCGCTGCATGCGCGTACGCACTTCCCCGGTCTCCCGCCACACCGCGCGCGCCGCTCACCGGTAAATCACTTAACGCGCCCAGTGATGTGACCGTATCGATGATGTATTTATTTTCTTTGTTAATTTAATTCCATTATTATTGTTTGTTTTGAATACTTCTCACGTTTACTTCTGAAACGTTTTAAAGGTGGTATTTTCGGATTTAATAATATAAACAGGATATATACTGTAAATTCTTAAATAGCGCAGTGTTATTTTTCGATGAAGGAAAACATTACGATGAAAGGAAAGCCAATGCGAAAGAATTAAGGTGATTGACGACGGAATCAATCGACGTGAGTTCGATTCCCTACAATGAGTCTTGGTGATGATCATTTTCTAACGTCCACTTCACTAGCTACCACCTTCAAGTTGAAAATCTGTCGCCAAGCACCTATAGGTGTATCCTGGATTCTGGCAGCTGCGCTTGACAGGCAGTCTCACCAATAGGCTTAACATGTTACTATTTGTCGCTCAACATCAGGTGAGAATGTGAGTATAGAACGCTAAACCTATAAAGAGTTTAATTTTTTATTATTATTTATCCTTACAAATTTGCTCTCTTTGTCTAAAAATGAAACGACTTTTACGCCATCTGTTTCAAATTGATTGCACTAATACGGAAACCTACACACGCCTACAAAAGCTCAGTAAAATTTCATGGCAATCGGATGAACCGAATGGTTTAGAAACGAATAGGGGACAAACAAACAAACATTCATAGCTCTCAAGTGCAGCTGCCGGAACATACCTATAAGTGCTTGGCGACAGATTTCAACTTGTTCAAACCTACGTCAATCGTCGTGATTTCCGAACACGCTACCACTAAGCCATCACCTTTTTCTGCTCACTTGAAGAGTGCGCTATTGGAAAAAATTGTCTGCTAGCAGTGCAATTGAAAGCTTGTCCCCTTCTAAGCTTAGCGTGTCTCTATCTTCAAGTAAATTATCAATTGATATCATTCAACATAGATGACCCGCATGCTTGTTTATATGCGTATAAGCGTGTTCTACCGTCTGTATCATGGCGAGGTGTCTGAAGAGCCGTTCAATCTAATTCCCTCTCCTTCCCCTTTATAACAGAATCACACGCACTGGTCTCCAGAATCAGTAACTAAAAAGTTCTCTACGTCATATCTTTGCCGTACCGTAAAACTGTGGAACTGTTTCCACCAGCCAGTGTGTTCCCTCCTTCCTACAACATGGAGTCAATCAAACAACATGACGAGACATTTGAGCAGGCCGCGACGACTGTCCGACTACGATTGTACTGATCCATCAGTTACAGTACGACAGTACCGTAACTTAGAGGTGCTACAATAAAAAAAAAACCTACATTCTCAGTTTCATATATTTTTCTATATGTTTCTCGTATTTTCTAATGTCGTCCTTCAACCGTGTTAAATTTATTTGTTTTTTTTTTTTTTTTTCGAACTGACTACACTGTTAGCCTGAGGGGCCCTGAAGCCTTTACGGCTTTTACAGCTTTACCGGGCTTGGACTTTATTTGAGGAACTGTCCACTGCACCCTTTCGTCACCAACGCATCCGTTTTTCTCACTTCCCAGACATTTTTATTTTCCTTATAAGCTTAGCGTTTGGCAACAATATCACCTAATGGTACTATGCTAAGCCTAGTGGGGAGACTGGTTCTTAAGTGCAGCAGCAGGAACACACCTATTGCTGCTTGGCGACAGATTTTCAACTTAAGGGGTAATAGAAAATATCCTACCACCATACTATAGTTTCACCTCGATAACGCGGCATCCGTACATGCTGCCACTGAACCATCATTGCTTCAAAATTCTGCGCGGCATTTCGAGTTTTTAATAGAGGCAGTATCCGCTATATTACTTCCTTCCTCGAAGTTTAGGTAATAATATTAATAATCGTAGTGGTCGAGTGATTTAGACCAACGGAATGTCGTCCGTGGGTTCGAGTCCGGGATGTACCGTCGATTTTTTCCAAATTCGCGTAAGGTAATGATGGCTCAGTGGTAGCATGTAAAACTTCAATTGACGTGAGTTTGAATCCCTGCAATGAGCCTGAGCTTTCAGTGAAGGAAAACATCGTGAGGTGGTAGGGCTTTTTCTAATGCCCGCCTGGTTAACTACCACCCTTAAGTTGAAAATCTGTCGCCAAGCACCGATAGCTGTGTTCCGGCAGCTGCACTTGAGAGCCAGTCTTCCACTAGGTTTAACGTGCTATCATCATCTGGGGCCACATTGTCACTTAACATCAGGTGAGATTGTGGCCACTACGTCAAACCTATAACGAGAAAAAAAACATTAAATAATCAGAATTGGTAACACTGTCAACTGATTGTGAAGGAAAAAAACATCGTGATGAAACCTCAACGCTTGAGAAATTTTCTTGTATGAATACTGTATGTGGGGAAGATATAGAAGTGTTGATTTCTCAGCATTTAAAATAGCCAATACATCGTGGGCTGACGTGTTGATAGAGCCTTTGTCTTCTCTCGAGGGGAGAGGTCTCATTGCCCGGTGGTACATTTACAGGCTGATGTTATTATTAAAGTGAAACTTTTATTATATCGCCCCAACCTTTTTCTCAACATCTATTGCATGTCGCATTACATTACTTTTTTTTTATAATAGCTCGGCACTTTGACTGTACTGTACCTGATGGTAAGCACACTACAATTCAAACACAATGGCGACCATCGAGAGATCGAAATCCATCGGCGGTCGCCGCTGTCATGCCGGCCTGCAAATTGCATTGTCGCAAATAAAATTAAATTTTATACCGTGCAATCAAAGATTATAATCGTAAATTCAGAACATTGTTTATGTTAATGTATGTTATTAAAGAATGTCACATGTCTTCAATAATTTGTATTTTTTGCCGGAAAAAAAGTTTCACATGCATCGTGGTCTCGTAAAACCACACAATAATTTTCGTATTCCTTCTTATTCTATGTTTATGTGGCTGGGGTCAGAATGAACCTGGACAGTTTCAGCGCAGTAATTTTGTTGAGCCTGTGATCTGTTTCAAAATGAGTGCATTTTGACGGGCATTACAAAAAAATACGTCAAAATATTTACGTTCCATTGAACATAATTTTAAAACGTCTGCATTCTGAGATGCCGTGACTTGATGATATCGTCACTGGGTCCGGTTACGTGCAGAGTTTCATAACATTCGGTTCAGCTGAGAATTTTTTTTTGAAGTGAAACTTCTTATGCGACTTCCCAGCGTTAAACGTTTAACGCAAATTATTGGTCTCTCCTCTTTGTGTGAGGCAGAGCGAGAGAGCAATATAATATCGGTCTCTCCTCTTTATGTGAGCCAGAGCGAGAGAGTAAATGTCGGTGTGTATGTATATTGCACACTGTTTAAATAAAATAGAAAATGTCGTTTAAAATGATGTTTCACTTCTATCGTGTGTGAATCGCACAAACACCTTTTTTATTTACATTGTCTATCTATGTTAATAAATCATAGTTCCACCTGTCCTTTTTACAAATCTTATGATAGCTAACCATTTTATCTTATATAGCTCAAGAAATTTAGTTTTTGTTTGTTGCTTACAACGCGTTAATCTTTGGAACTACCAGTCAGATTCGAAAAAGCCTTTTAAAGCCTATTTATTCAGGACGGTTATAGGCTATATAAGTTCACGCTACGACTCTAAAGAGCGAAGCAGTAACCATGAATATTAAAAACATCTAAGAGGCTGTAGGCAGATCAAATATAGTTCAAAATCTATTCAGCCGTTTTTGCGCGATGCACGTACTACGGCCAACCTCAGTAGTTTTATTAATATAGATTATATTGTTAAAAGTTGTTGTACCACAGTCAAAACATATACATATGCGTGTACTTTACTGCGCGCGTTAGAATTTATACTTATCTGGCTATGTTCACACATTAAAACAAGAGGTTTCGTAAGCAACTTCATAGTGTACACTTTTTCTTACAACGTCGTAAAACTCTACTTATTTTTTATAGCGCATCTAAAAAAGTATTAATTCAATAAACAATCAAACAAGGTTTTTATCGTTTACATTTATTTATTGAAACTGGTTGTTTAATTAATTTAAAAAAGTGTATAGTAAAAATGTTCACAACCCCTGGACTCGTGGATCAGATTAAGCCGCGCCCGGTTCGTTAGGCGAGCTCCTCTTATCCACACACGAGTGATGTATCAAATTCGGCTTTCGGCGTAACGATGACCGATATATTTGGTATAATATTTCATCCATCCATCCGTATATGATGTTACTTTTTCATTATTTTAGACTTCTTGCGACTTTTATAAATTTTTTGTCTACAATAAAGTGTCATATAAGCCTATGGATCCATCCATCCACAGCCCACACTCGACCCTTTCCTGCAGCAACTCAAGCCTAGGTTCGTTCCTGGCAGCATGGAGCTCTCGAGTCAGCAGCGATAAAGTGACACTACATTCACTAGTAATCAACACACAATCATTACACTGCATTTGTACACACGTACACACCACTCAGGTACATAGGTTCTGTAAGAGACCTTTTTTCCTTTTTTTGGCTAGTTAGTCTACACAAATTTGACAGATTACTAAATACATACATATACGAATGCATCTCCCTTCTTCCCGGAACGCAGAAACATGTGCATAGTTAGTTTGATCGAATTATGTACGGATAGGGAATTAGTCCGTTCGCGACTTATTTTTAACTAAGGCTAGCCTAAGCTGAGGTTCGGCCACTTTGGCACCCTTGAGCTTGTCGCCACGCTTTCGCGGCTAAGTGCCTTTTGAGCCTTCCAGGCGCTTGTAGTTAAGAGTAAAGACAGATCTAAAAAAATACCAACCACAGAGAGGCAGTTAGATAGAAGTATAGTATGTTTGTATATATATAATATATTTTACGACAGTATACAATTTTTTTTTTAAACTTTTTATAGGTTTTGGCGTTGTGCGCACAATCTCACCTGATTTTAAGTGACAATGTGGCCCAGAATGATATAACACTCTAAACCTAGTGGAAGACTGGCTCTCAAGTGCGAACCGGAACACACCTATTGGTGCTTGGCGACAGATTTTCAACTTGAGGGTGGTAGCTAGCTAGGCGGACATTAGAAAAAGCCCTACCACCAGGCTATGGTTTCCTCACGATGTTTTCTAACACCGAAAGCTCAGACTCATCGCAGGGATTCGAACTCACGTCAATCGACGCGAAAAACGTACACACTACCACTGAGCCATCATTGCTTCAAATGCTGCCCATGTTACCACCGATCGTCCGCCAGTTATTTTAAAGACCAAAATGATTATTATGGGTGACCCTTAGAAGACAGACATAATATATCGCTAACTTATCGATATTGCTAACTTATCTCTTATGGTTTACTCAGCGTAAATCATTTAAACGCCCTTAAAAGCGTCTTATTTCGAATTGATTCACCATTATCGTCACTGCTTATTTCGTATGTTATTTCATGTAACAAAATATATCTTATAACCTGGCCAGATAACATAACTATGGATTTTAAAAAATACATATAAATTGGATAAGTAGTTTTCGCGTGAAAATAAAATAAACGGACAGACAAACAGACAGAGTGACGTTGAGTTTTATAATATGTAAAGAATATAGTAGATATATTATGTTGCAGATATAAATTAAATAATGTGCGATTGTTGAGGCGACATTAAGACTGACGCACCACGCGCGACTAATATAATCTGTAGTTCCATACACTAGTGAATACTTTTAAGACTTCAAATATAAATATATAATATAAAAAAACCCACATATATTGACAGGCCTAGTGGCGCATTAGTAGTTAAGTCCTACTACTGAGACGAGAGGTCACGGGTTTGAGACCCTCTCATGACTAACTTTTGTGTGATGAGCGTAATTGTTAGTTATGTGTCTGGGTGTGAAGTACTATGTACGATATATTAGCAGTTTAGTTACCACTTGACAATAAATACATGCTGTGCTTAGTTTGAAATTAAATGACCATGTGTGAAATTGTGTCCTCATTTTTTATACATATTGGTCAACTAGTTGTGCCCGCGGCTCCGCTCGCGTGGACTACAGTTTCTTCTTTTTTTTCGAACTGACTATACTGTTAGCCTTTGGGGCCCTGGAGCATTTGCGGCTTTTACAGCTTCACCGGGCTTGGGGGCGAGCGCGTAAGGCACTCAGCCGCGAAAGCTTTTCAACAACATCTGAGGGTGCCAAAGTGGCCGAACCTCGGCTTGGGCTGTTGCCGATCATGCGAAAAAGTCGCGATCTGACTAATTCCCTGTCATTCGATCTAAACTAACTAAAAAAACATGTAAATCGGATAAGAATTTCTTGCATGCAAAGAACATAAACGGACAGACAGACAGAGAGACGTTGAGATTTATAATATGTATAGATTAACTTGAAAAAATTATGTGTGCAGCAGTTCACAAGTGTCAGAAGGGAAATCATTAAAAACATTTTTCAATATCCTAAATCAGTGGGATTCGAACTATCGACCACTCGTCCGTAATATGAAGTCTGGTCATCTCACACCACTAGGCCAATTCGACGACGATCACAATCATAAAAATCAGGACTTGGTATTAACCGTGTATAATGTGAATGTATTCTATCCCATTCTCTCGTAGACTAAATCCTATAGATGTATATGGTTGTCTCCTTTTACAGTCGCTTTTTCGTTTCATTGAGTTTCAAATCACAACGTTGCTAAAGAAGTTATCACTTAAATAATAAAAAATAAAATAAATAATAAAAAACAATTATGTATAATATTATGTATTTCGTTCTGACATAGTAACAGACTAGAGATTATGTTAACAAGACCCAGCACGAGACGCTGCCGCGGTTGTCCGTGGGTCATCCTTTTTTTTTATTTTGAGGGTAACAGGGTTCTTTTTCCGGTAGCTTTTCAATTTTTTGATGAACTTATATGATACTAGCCAATCCCGCAGGCGTTCTACTGCTTTTTCCAATACTCAATAAATCGACCACCTATCTCATATTATACAATAATTTTACAATTTTCTCTGTTTTCCAATTTACTAGAGACGATAATAGTGAAAGAAACCAGTCAATTTTTTTTTACTAGCAGCGCGTTACGTCGTGGTACGGTGCACAAAACATTAAAAATGTAAAGATAAGTACCTACCTATATAATACGTGAACGAAGTCGCCGGTACACTTATAGTATTTATTAAAACTATTTAATTAAACTTTCATTATTCAATCAATATTCATTATGTATACTTAAAAACTCTTCAACGCTGTTAGTTGGCGCGAAACGGCCATTTTGAAAAAGAACAATAGTTGAAAATATTTGAATAACGCTCTCACAAAATTGTCAAAGCGGAAAAATATGTATTTGAGATCGCACTTCAAAGTCATTGATAATTTCGTATGCGTATTTTAGTGCTTTTGCCCGTTGGAGAGGGTTAAAAAGCCGCATGATACGGTTTCCTATGCTTTTCATATTTTTTTAAAAGGAATAATAATAGAGTAAGCTTATTCTATTACATGCATAATACAATTTATAGTAAAAAGGTAGTTTGTGTTTGACTGATTTGGTTCCTTAAAAGTTCTTTCATTAATAGGAACATGCATTAACACTGGGTGCTGTAGGCTATTTTATTAACCAACTGTGCCCCGCGGTTTCCCCCACGTATAATTTAAAATAAATTGAGAAAAAAAAATCACTGCTTGTCTGCCTGTTTGTTCCGGCTGATCTGCGAAACAACTGCACCGATTTTTTCGAGACTTTCACAGGCGGATAGCTGATTTTATAAGGAGTAACTTAGGCTACTTTTATTTTTTGGTTTCGCGCTAATAAAATAATAAGCCTTTTTATCTTTAAAATAACCTGCGGACGACCGTTGCAAGTGGAAGCACGGTGACCACAATACCGAAGGCACTCTGTAGTTCACGCGAGCGGAGCCGCGGGCACAGCTAGTCTGCAATAAGAAAGGGTGTCACAAAATCGGCTCTGTGCTATGGTGTTACACTTGCTGTGTGGTGATCGTGATCCAATCGGACAATACATCTTTTACATTGTCCTATATTTGGTTTGTTTATCATATAACTCGAACAGAACGTGTTTGTTAGTGAAGTTATAAATTTTTTACATGTCATTAAATACACGTTATGATAGAGAAGCCACTCGGATTTTTACGATCTGTTTATAAATAAATATAATTTAATAGACTAAATATTAGCTATTATAATGCTTAATTAAGTATACCGGCTTTTTTGTTATCGTCGTAAGCTTACTTTCGACCACGATTACACTATGTTAATTGAGGATACGTTAAAAATACGATAAAATTTAAATGTGGGATTGGTTTTTCCGTGTGCACCTGCCGGAACACACCGGTAATATTATTGTGCTGGTAGGTTTTGGGGATTTTTGAACTTGAGGGCTTTCTACGTTTTATAAGCTAAGTAAAATTTTGTCGTGGTGAAAATTGGCATAGCAAACATCGGCAGTCGTTGCCAGATTCCATCGGCAGTCGTCAAGGTCATGCTGGCTTGCTGAAATTCCTCTTTGCGCCGCGTTGGAAGGAGCCAAACCGTTGACTGGAAAACCATTCCGTCCTCACGGTTACTGAGCGCTTACTAATTAATATCTTGCTACGAGTGGCGCCCATGTCGGTGATCCAAAAATGGTATTGGCTTCCGAAACGAGAACACGCTATTTGTTCCGATCCTGCGTACTTTTTTGCGGCTGGAAGCCGGCGCAGATCAGCTTCTACTAAGTCACGGCAGCGACACCTGAGCTGACCAACTGGATGACGACCATTTAGCCGTCACAAGTTCATTCTTTGTAGGTGGCAAAGCTAGCGAAGACTATGCGTTTTTTTTTCGGCGATGATGTTGGGTTCGGCAACCAATATCATCTTCATCACTTCAATCTCAATAAAACCTGGAAGGACTGGTTCTCAAGCGTAGCTGCCGGAACACATCTATTGGTGCTTGGCGACAGATTTTCAACTTGAGGGTGGTAGCTAGCCAGGCGGGCATTAGAAAATGCCCTACCACCATGCTATGGTTTCACCACGATTTTTTCCTTCACTGTAAGCTCAGGCTCGTTGTTGATTCGATCCTACGTCGAAGGACACGGTGTTTGAACAGCTTCCCCACTGAGCAATCAAAGCTGCATTTTGCAAAGATACATTTTATGTCTAACAAATACTCAATATTGCTGTCTATTAAGTTAAGTGGTCTATGGTATTGGTGAATGGCAACACCAAACTTCCAACTTTATAATTAACAGTTATAAAATATAATTATTTATGTAAAGATATACAATAAAACCAATGTATTTTTTGTATATATTTGTTTATTACAAGGTCGTAAATAGAAAAACGGTGTTTTTGAAATAATTGAAAACTCGAGAGAATTAATTAAAGCGGGCTATAAACATAAAATTAATTTGTTTTTGGTTTCAAAAACTTTCCGAGTCCTTCATTTAGTTGCTATGAACGTGTACCTTTTGTTCCTATTATTGGTGAGTTTTCGCTAGTAGTTTCTTCATTGAATCGCTGGTTTTCTTCTCCTAAATTAAGCATGTTGTTATGTAATCCATCACTGTTGTCATCCTCTCAAATATCTATATATATGATTGTTTTTTGCTTGATTGTTCGAACACACTAATATTTGGTACTACCAGTTACTTTTTTTGCATTTTATAGACATAGAAAAGAATTCGCTGATTGATGATTTATAATACTTCAGTATAGACAATATTTTTATCTGACGGCCAGGGTTATGCGTCACAACTCACACGTCTCGTTCGCGCCACTACACCTATAGTCATAGACCCGAGCCGAGTGTTGAATTATATTAATTTTACAGTATCTCCTAAACTATTCGTCTAAATGACATGCTATAAAGAGCAAAGTTTATCTACATAAAGTTATCTTGATTATGAAGTAACTTAAGGATGCTGCCGTGCTTAATAATGCTTATAAATCACTGTGAGATAGGCATATGGTATCTTAGACCTTTTTTAGAATATTTTATTTATTAGAAAATTTTTGTAGCACATGTATTTACGTATCACTAACCATTACGCCAGTGCACGCGGATAAAGCAGTTATTTAGTGAGATTTAGTTAATAAAAGTCAATATTTAAGGCTACTGAGAAGTGTAGCTTAATGCTACTATTCCTCATAAACCTGGCTATCATATACAAAATAATGTTTCGAATCCGACTGGTAATTTCAGAGATTAGCGTGTTTAAACAAACAAAAAATCTCTTCCGCTTTATTATATTATAGCTATAGATTGACACGGGTGAAGCCATAAGACGCAGCTAGTATTATACAAGTTTTCACCCCGCTTCCTCACACTTCGAGTTTTATTTATATGGAACAATTCAAACAATAGGCTTCTGTCAACTAGTTGTAACATTGTGCATATTGTGTTGAATTATAAAAGCTCTCGTGATACGCCAATAACATCGGACAACAAAAACAATACCAAAAAAGACTAATATTTACTTTAAACAAATTTTCTTCGGTAGCTTTCACAACTGTCCTCATACCACTGACCCAAATCGCATTCTATACGAAAGGAAAAAAAAGAAATATTAAAAAATATCCTTCCGAGAAATTCACTTGCTTCGTACAAGTGTCAATTTGGATTTTATATATCGTACTTTAGAAGGGACCCGCAGAGAGACTCGTTTAAAAATGGAACGGAACAAAGATCGTACGATAGGGATGTATTCTTTATACAAAAATATCGATATTTTTAAAAATAAACTTATTAACGGAGGAAGAACACGTTAGTCGTTGCAGCGAAACAGAGCGTGAGACTTTAAGCGATAGAGGCTATACGCTAGGACGCACCGGCAGTAATACGTTTAAATATATCGCCATAGAATTTAACACTTCCGCAGCGCTTTAAAATATGCACACTCAATTTGTTATAGTTGATGATTTTTGTAGATAATATCATATTCTAAATAGTCATAGTCTAAATGTGGTTCAATAAGGTGTAAATGTAAATAGAGGCCTTACGAATATATATTAAATTTTTTATTAAAAATTTCTTTGGCACTTAGTTACCGCAGTAGTGTAGTAGGAATATAAATAAATAAAGGATAATTTACAGTAAGTGGGGTCGCGACCCCAATACATATCGTGATAAACCCTACACGGTTACTTTTTTTTTCGTTTGTCTCGTTTGGGATTAGCTGTCTTGCAGGCCGGCATGACAACGACGACCGGCGATGGAATACCGATCTCTCGATGATTTCCGTTGTTTCTGAATTGTACTGTACTTACTATCAGGTACAGTGCCCTAGCAAATATGAAACAATTACAGGAACGAATCATAATTACACATAGAAAGACACAAATACAGATGTTTATGCTGTTATCAAATATTTCGAAATATACTTTGAAGTTGAACGGTAGTCGATAGTCGGTCACGGAATGGTGCCCAGAAAAAGAAAACGATTACCTGTCGTCAGTTTGATGATTCATCTTTGGAAAATTGCAAATGCAAATGCAAAATCGTGAGCCTAATTCAGTAGTGGGTAGAATGACTGAATGAATGCTTTAAATATTTTGGTAATATACGGGTTTAAGTATAAAAATGCCTTACCAAAAGACTGACCAGTGTTTGGCATACAATAAAGGATTTTTCAGGAGTTTTCAGTTTATAAATTGTTTAAAATTAAGGTCTACTAAATTAAAAATTTTGCTAATATTCGTTTGTTTTCCTTTTGGTTAGTTTTACATTTGAAAACAAAGTTAGATATGTCGAAAATTCGAGTAATTTCTAAATATGAGTTCTGACATAGCACTAGGGCCCCTGAAAATGTTCGTAACATTAATGCTGTGTTCGAAGACACCATAACTACCTGTGCCTTTGTGGTTCAATCACTATCAGAATTCAAAAACATTTCAAAATTTATTTATTACGCATTTCAGTTTGGCATTACAAGTTATACAGTGACTTCCAAACTAGGCAGAGCCTGTATCTTGGAAGCCAAAATAAGATTTAAGGAAATATCTTAACACAAAACACCTCACGTGGCCGTACGAGATTAATTTTTATTTTTATTGGTTAAATTTAAGTCGTAGTGAAAATTTTGACTTACAAATTTATGCACGGGGAACAGCAGCCACGAAGGTTAATATTCAATTCTCCTTCGCCTATCTTAATATCACTATAAAAAAAACAATATATCTTAAAATGAAACGGTAATTACATCATAAAAACTATTTCGATATCGACACAATGTTCGCGGCAACACCCCTAACGCGAGGTGTGAACTTGAGTTTGAAAATCGAACAATGGCGTTTGACAGCTCAATTCAATTTTTTTTCTCTCTAACCGGCTCAGGAAGTTTGGTGTGAGGCCTTTTATGATTATTTTTTACTCGAACGAATGATTGATGGCTTCACGTCTGTAGAGCTTACGTATTTCGTTAAATGTCTTATGTTTTTAAAAATTATCTTAAAGTTTCAGCGTAGATAAACTGAGATATTTGTGTCACATACCTAACTGTACGCAATTGATACACACATCCCTAATGCGCCCAATAGGTGTTCTATCTATCTGTATTAATAAACCTGTAGTTTTTTATCTGTACATGTATATTTTTTTATTTCCTGATAGACTTCCTATATAAGTCACACTGAATATGTATATGCCTTAAAATTTTTTACTGTGTCTGTTTATATGTCCGGACATAACTTAAAAAAGCTTATGTCATTGCTCAATTGATAGGCTGTATGAATTTTCAATAATACGTTTAGAAATCATAAAGAAAATAGCATATTTCTTATTGAATAGTGGTCGCCCAAAGGGTCGAAATTCGACCATTATTAATTTAAATTATAAGTTTGATCATTACTAAGGTTCTATTGTCAAAGACTTATACTTCTGTAATCACAGATATCGCCAAGGCTACAATGTTACTTTGCCGACAAAAATATCTTTTTTTTTTTTTTTATAATTGCTCGGCACATTGACTGTACTGTACCTGATGGTAAGCACACTACAATCCAAACACAACAACGACCACCAAGAGATCGTAATCCATCGGTGGTCGCCGCTGTCATGCCGGCCTGCTTAAATATCTCTTCACGTTACGCTTGAAGGACCCGATGTCATAAGAAGGAGGGAACACACCGGCTGGGAGACCGTTCCACAGCTTCACGGTACGACAAAGATAAGACAAAGCGAACTTTTTAGTTCGTGCCGAGATGGAAGTTACCGTAAAACTGTGATTCCGAAGCCCAGCGCGTGTGGTTCTGTTATGGAAAGGAGAGGAGGGAATTAGATTAAACAGCTCTTCAGAACACTCACCATGATACAGACGGTAAAACACACTTAGCGAGGCGATGTTCCTGCGAAGCTGAAGTGGCTCGATGCAATGGGTAACGTCTGCATCATTAACAATGCGAACAGCCCGTCTCTGTAACCTATCCAGGGCATCGAGGAGGTACTTTGCGGATCCATCCCAAAGGTGCGAACAGTATTCCATACACGGCCGAACTTGTGTCTTATAAAGAAGGTACAGTTGACCGGGCGTGAAAAACCGTCGCACCCTGTTCAGGATCCCTAGTCTCCGAGATGTAGTGGAGATGACACTCCCGATATAATCCCTGGAGTTGAGGTCGCTGCGAATATCCACACCTAGGATATTGAGGCTGTCACGCATTGCTAGTGAGACGCTCTGAAGAGTGGGGAGGGGAGAAAACGGAGACTTTTTTGAGGAAAACGCGCACACCTGAGTTTTCTTGGCATTGAACTCAACCAAGTTACTTGCTCCCCATGTAGAAACACGTTGCAAGCATTGGTTAAGTTCAATGACAAGTTCCTCCCGTCTCTTTTCTGTTTCTTCCCGACCACATGAAGGCTTGCCATAATAGCATCCATGAATGGTGCTCTCATCTGCATAGCAATGAGTATGACCTAAAGGTAACATATCATTGATATGCAGAAGAAACAGAGTGGGCGAAAGCACAGAGCCTTGAGGAACTCCAGCGTTTATCGACATGAACTGCGAATCACATCCTTCCACAAGGACACGAATTCTGCGTTCATGTAGAAAGCCGGAGATCCAGTTGCAGAGGTTGTCGAGAAGTCCATACGCCGGAAGTTTAGAGAGAAGACCACGGTGCCAGACCCTATCAAAAGCCTTAGCTATGTCAAGACTGATCGCCAGAGCCTCGCCATGCTTATCAATTGCCTCCCCCCAGCGGTGCAGTACATATGCCAGAAGATCACTCGTTGATCGATTCTGGCGAAAGCCATATTGACGATCATCAATCAAAGAGTGATCCTCTAGGTAACGGACAAGCTGGGTGTTGATGATCCGTTCCATGATCTTGCACAACACTGAGGTTACGGCAATTGGACGGTAATTGACAGGGTCAGATCGATCCCACTTCTTGGGGATCGGTTGCACATTAGCCTCTCTCCAAACCCGAGCCACGACACCAGAGAGGTAGGACAGGCGGTAAAGGCGCGTCAACACTGGAGACAACTCAGCTGCACACTTTTTAAGTACAATCGCTGGGATACCGTCCGGACCACTGGACTTCCGAACATCGAGCGATCGCAATTCTCTAAGCACGTCACATTGCCTAAATCGTAACTCAGACATTGTGACACCGCAACTGGGAATTATAGGCGGTTGTGCGTTGCGATCATCGAGCCGGGAATTAGCTGCAAAGAGATTGGCAAGTAAAGTTGCTTTCTCTTGCGGCTCGTGAGCCAGTGATCCATCAGAGTACCTCAGCGGGGGCAATGCTGGACGACAGAAATTAGCTTGCACGGCTTTGGCCAGACTCCAGTAAACTCGACTATTAGCCGGTTGACCTATGAGATCATGACCTATCCGTGCAATGCGCTCGGCATCCGCTCTAATGTAGGCCCTCTTACAGGCCTTGGTGGCAGAGTTGTACGCTGATTTTAGGGACTTTATATTGGGATCCTTGTGTGCGCGACCCCTGGCCCAATCACGATACGCAACTTGCTTCTGACTTACAGCATCAGCGCAATCGCGATTTTACCATGAGTGTCCTCTGCGATTACAGACGATATCGGAAAAAGGAATATAATATTCCATTGCGATTCCAATCTCGCCTGCAATTGCTTCAGCAATCGCTGAAGGATGCAAAATAATCTCGCATTCCATCCCAATCTGCTGACGAATAGTGCCAAACTTTACGCCTAATCCTTACGCAGGGTGGAGGCGGAGCGCGTGGCACAGACGTCATAACCAGGCAGTGGTCCGATGTGCCCAAGGGCGCATTAACCGACACAACATACCCAGTTGGATGGCTCGTCAACAGAAGGTCCAGCAAAGAGGGCGCATGACCGTCAACATCGGGAATCCGGGCGGGCTGGACTACCAGTTGTGTCAGGTCATGAGTTAAAGCGAATGCATGGGCAGTTCGTCCTGCATGGTCTGTCTTGGAGGAACCCAACCACGATTCGTGGTGTGCGTTAAAGTCCCCCAAGGCAACCAGTTCCGCAGTAGGAAACTGCTCCTGTGCATCATCTATTGCCTTGCTCAAATACTCAAAGAGCCGAGTAGTCTCGTCATCCTCGTTATGGGATCTGTAGAGGCACACGTAGATTCGGCTTTGAGTGCCCAGGTCTACGTGTACCCAGAGGACGGAGAAGGAAGGGTCCTCCTTGCAGCGCAGACGGCGACAACACACGTCTGACCGTACATACACACATACTCCGGCTTTTGCTTGAAAGTTCTCCTCAAGAAATTTAGTACACGGGAAGTAAGTATATGTTATTTCATTATTGACAGGATTGTAATAAAATTATGAGACGAAACTAGTGTCCGTGTTACAAAAGTGTGCGAAGCCGCGGGGCATCTCTAGTTAATTATAATTTACATATATTTGTGTTTGTCAGTTTGTATATAATATGGAATAGATGTAAATATTAAATTAATACTAATATCATTTTAATTTTAGCCTTTAAACTAATATATTTTGTAGACTTTTGTACGGCCACTTGAGGTATGTAATTGTTTTTTTTTTTTAATTAAATCGCATCTTCGCTGCGAAGATACAGGTTTTGCATAATTTAGAAGTACCATCATGTCAATTTTGATCTTTTTCATTGGAATTAAATTACTGTATCTATATTAACTTTTGTATGGATTGATTTTCCCGAAACAGTAAAGAAATCATATCTTGTTTTTAGTTTCAAAACTGAAGGATTTCTCATACACACTTCATAGCACTTTTAAAACTCACTTCAAATTAGATTAGCAAAAAAAATCGTTCCAAGAGCCGTACGAGACAAAACATACCAACTGTCCAAATTGTATATTTATATCTTTAGTAATTTCGTTTGTGAATTTACATATATAGTCACAGTTTTTTCTTTAGTATATCATTAAACTGACAACCCTAGATACCCGAGCAATGTAATACAAATTAGTGACAACCCCAAAGAATCTTTTAAAATATTCCAACGTATATTTATAAGACGACCCTAATAACTCCCGTAACACGCATTATAAGTCGTTATGATAAAACCAGCCACGCACTCGAGATAGCCCGGGAATCGAACCCGCTATCTCTCCTAATGGAACACTTAGTGGCTTTTATTTTCGTTCGCGTCTGGCCATAACGTTTCAAAACGTTTAACGGTTAAATAAATATATGCATCGACCAATCGCATGTTTATTTGATAAACTGAATTAACTCCACAATCATGATTATTGCGAAAACGCGTTTTGCAAGTTCACTGCAAACTAGATTTCAATGAAAATCCGGGAAAATTGTTTTAAACACTTTATATGTTGAAAATAATACCCCTGTAATAATATATATATATATATATATTCATTGATATTAAATATCGTTGTTCCATTTTTCGTACTTACCAGATTGCTTGACGTTCATAGTTACTGCTCCGCTCCTCGGGGTTGTAGCGTGAAGTTATATAGCCTATACTATTCTTCATGAATTTGGCTATCATATACTAAAAGAATTTTTCAAATCCGACATTTACTAACAGATATTAGTGTGTTTAAACAATTTATTGTTGCGTTTCTTAAACGTTGAATGTAAGAGTATACGCATCTAGTGAGATTATAAACCATCGATATATTGTGAACGGACACTGATATGATATATAATTTTTGAGATTATGTCTTTTAAATAAGCAAAAGCATGTTAATAGGTCTTGCAATATGTGAAATTTTAACGGTTAACTTGTTTCTGGCACTCGCCGGCCGAGTCAAGACAAGCTTACTTCTCTCGCTCGAGTAGTGCGTTGCGATCGAACCTAACCTAACTAGATACTTTATAACCCTACAAAAAAAATAACCACTGTAAGCGCAACCTTTCTGATGGTTTACAGGACACGGGGCGGCGTGTGTGCACGGATATATACAGTATTGAGATGATACCCTATATCTTAAGATAAATAGTTTATGCATATTATTGCAACTGGTATAGATATCTAATGATAAATAATTTATTTAATACACATAATATTCTTGACTTTATTAAAATGGTAATAAAAAATCTACGATATTGAGAAATCATTATGCGTTGTAACCTTTACATGCATTTGAAGTGAACTTCTTTTTTAATATAATTGTATTACACATTTAAAAGTAATATAAACAATTTTTTTATTAAAATAATAAAACATGCCTCAAAAAACGCAGCGTGACGTCATAATTACATAAATAAAAAGTTAAAGATATTGCATAATTTACTTTACTAAACTTCAGTTACGAAATTTTAATCAGTACATATAATTTTGAAGCCACTATTCCAACGCTTGGTACCGATAATTTTATCACAAGTAACTTATCACAAGGTAACATTCAACTGTGAATATTCAATGAACGATGACGTCGCATTAATTTTGTATTTAATTTTGTATGACTTATCCAAACCCGAAATTCACTGAAAAAAAATGTCTCAATCTTCTCAAGGGCTAATTAAATAAATATACTATTATTATATGTTTTCCATATTTGTATTGTTTTGGCCTTTTTATTAATATATACCAATATTATAAAATAATTAACTTTATTTTTTAAACATACTTTCTACTCACGGAATTTATTGTGTAATGTGAAATGTACGAGAACTAGGCAGAGAACATTATTGAGTGACATTTGTTTCATGCAGCGAAAGCATCAGTTAAATATCGTGTGACCGTCATACAAATTATCAATTAAATCAAATTAAAATAATGATTATTTATATAGCGTTAAATTATGTTTCATTAAAATGAATTGACATTATTATCATTGATGGGTAAGTTCATCGTGACGCGTTTCCGTTAAAAGAATTGTACATTAATAATAAGTATTATTCTAAAATTTGTTTACAGCTTAGTAAATTCCAAACACGCTCTGAAATTTCGTCTGTTTTTTATTTATCTCTGCTAATATCCGAAACGGTTGTTCTGTTTTACCAAATACATTGATAAGCTTATTTTAAAGAGTTTTTCAATTATTATATTTATCTTACGTAAAATTTATAATATCTCTATCTGTCTATCTCTGACTTTGTCAGGCAAAGTAAGACAACATCCTTGTAACCTGCTTACGTATTACTTGAATGCCCTCTGCGGCATATTTTTTGACAAACCTTATACGTTGAGAATACGAGGGAATCCGTCGACACAACGCAGTCTATTGTAAGAGTAATAAAAATCAATTATATCGAGGTCGGGCCGGTTCAATTGTGTGTCATCGGAATTGAATTTACGCGTTCGACGCCCGGGCTGGTCAATTGGGGACGTCTGTCGTCATTCCACTGGATCGTGAAGATTGTACTTAATGCGCTTTCTGATTTGACTAACAACCATTCTTATAAATGAATAATCTAATTTGCGTTATAGATTTCTAGCTTGGAATAAAAACTATTACTTTTTTTTTCTGTATTTTATTAAACGGTAGTTGTGTTCGACCCCAATTTTGCCATCGTCATGTGAATAGTATATTTTTACTAATTATTTTTGTGATCTTCAAACATTCAACATTGAAGGGAGAGGTAGTTTACGGACGTGATTACGGATGTCAAAGATTTTAGAAAAAGGTTTTAAATAAGGAAAATATTTTACTGTAACATTGCTCAAGTTTTGTGTAACTAATAATAGGAGAAATTATATCAAAATATCCATTGTTATTAATTAATGTTACTTTGTCAGTCTTCAATATTTTTGGGGAAAAAAGTATAGCCACAAAAGGCAGCATAGCTTTTATTACACGGGTTGTGTAATTAATATCATTACGTTGCTTTCAAAATTAACGCGAGTTGGTATTTGCTTATTGGCGACGCTTCCGTGTATCGTCCTCTATATCTGAATTTTTCTAAAATAAAGTATTTGCTGCACTAACACAATTCTAGTAAATAGTAAGCAAGATAGATAGATAAGATATCGCGTGCATTTCCAAACAAATCTGAAATAAGTCAGTTATTAAAGAAAATCATGTTAACGAGAGATTCATTTAAATGACACGGATAAATATATATATTGTCCGCGCTTGTTACATTTTTAATTTTATTGTGTGTATATACGAGTATATATGAGTTAGTTCTATAGTAAAAGTATATAAATAATGCAATGTAATAATAATAATAGGTTTTATATCCAATATCTTAAATGACTACAATCACTTCGGAAGGCACTTACCCTAGAGAAGAATTGGTAAGAAACTCTAGGCTTGCTCTTTTAAACAAATCTCTTTACAATAATAATGAACATTCAAGTAATACAAGATTTCAACAAAGAACCATCAGACATAATATAAATAGTTAGCTTGGTATATCAGCTCAGAGAACGCGGGAGCACCGCACCGCACCGTACCGTCCAATGATCGTTCACAGACCCTACTCACTAACATTCCACCAGTCTAGTATTTTCTTAATAATATACTCCAAGGAGGTTTCGCATTAACATATAAGGACCTCTGTTGTTGGATTTATATTAATATATTATTATACCTTAAATACATTTATTTGGTATATATGTGCCATTCTATCACAAAATATAATATATGCAATACTAGCTGTGCCCGCGGCTCCACTCGCGTGGATTACAGAATGCTGTCAGTAGAGTGTACGCGTGAATTGTACCACCCCAAAAATGCTTACTGTGGTTGATCCTTAGAAAATAGACATATGCTATTGGTGACTTTTCTGTATGTCTTTTTAAGATCTAGAAATATGTAGTACATTAATTTGATATATCTCTTATGGTTTACTCAGCGTAAGCCATTGAAGCGCCCCAAAAGCGTCTTTTTCCGAATTGATTCGCCATTATCGTCACTACTTATTTCGTAAGTTACTTTATGTAACAAAATATATCCTATAACCTGGCCAGATAACATAACTATGGATTATAGGAAAACCCATGTAAATAGGATTAGTGGTTTTCTCGTGGAAAGAACATAAACGGAGAGACAGCCAGAGACGTTGAGTTTTATAATATGTGTAGATTACTCTCGTAACTGTTTACTGTAAAGTAATAATTTATTCGTACCAAAATAAAAGAAAGATACAAGTAGAACAAAATCATTATTCAGTTGTTCTCAGTTACAGTCGTAGTTCGGAGGAACAAGGCTGTATACTACTATACTGTGGTTGTACTTACAGTCTCTAGTGTTTACTCTACTCTGTGGCTGTATTCCTTCCTCTAGCAGGTTTCGCTTCGCGTCTTGTATTCGCTTGGTTGTCCAAAACAACTGTCCTTCGTCGGAATATTTTTTTATTTTTTTTTCGATCTGAATATGTTATTAGCCTTTGGGGCCCTGGAGTCTTTAAGGCTTTTACAGCTTTACCGGGCTTGGGGGCGAGCGCTTAAGGCACTCAGCCGCGAAAGCTTTGCAACAATTCCGAGGGTACCAAAGTGGCCGAACCTCGGCTCTGACTGTTGCGCGTATGCAAACAAGTCGCGATCTGGCTAATTCGTCGGAATATGGCTCGTTTACCTATATATACCGCCGATAAAATGCCATCGCATTTCTAGGTCAACATTTCTAAAGTGACCTTGACGTTTGAAGACAGAAGGTAGTGTGCTATTTTAAGAAAATGTTTGATTGCCTACCTAATTGCATTGATAAAATTTCAATGGGTGCGTGTTCCGCGACGCTTTCTCTTACCTACGAATTTATACTCGATGTTTACAGTGAATTATAGATTTTTCTAATAGTTCTTATATGTTTGAGAATAGTAACTTATTAACACTATTATATTAGCTTCACATGTAACTAAATAACAATGTAATAAATTCTTAGAAGTCAATTTTACCTTACTTCTAATAGTCGTATCAA